>JAVJGJ010000042.1:1460917-1487613 GCA_035590215.1 Microhierax caerulescens | reverse complement strand
ATGGACCCCAGTGAGCCACCACGGCCCCGCAGCCACCGGGGCTCAGCAGCAGCCACCATGATGTGGCTCAGCAGAAATTCAGGACACAGCTGCCTGGTCCGGAGCCCCACCAGCCCCCAGGAGGGTGGCCTCATCCCACAGGACCGCCGCAGCCAGCAGGACTTCCACACCTAGCAGGAATGCCAAGTCCAGCAAGAAACCCACACCCAGCAGGACCTCCAAGTGGGTGAGGGGGGTCTCCTCGGGCAGAGGGAGCCCGCGTTTGCCCATTATTTTGGCCTCCTCATGTTCCCCGCTTGTCCTTAAGGTGGAAAAGCTGCAGGACAGGACAGGGAGGGTGATGGAGGATGGCGCCAACAGTGCAGGGGGGCTGCCCCATGGTGCGTGGTGCTGTTGGCCAGGACGTACCCACCCAGGCAGGCAGCGTGCAGGAGGGACATGCCCAAGGCAGATAAAGTAACGCAGGTGAGGGTGGGCAGCACTGGCCCCCACACACATTCCCACGAATTCTTTTGGAAGTATGTCCACACCCCAAAACTACGTGCCCATCACCCGTGCACGCAACCCTCATCCCCAGGGGTGCAGCTAGATCATGCCAGGGGCTGCGTGTCCACCTACTCTCTTGGAAGCACGGGCAAGGATTTGGCCTGGAGATGGATCCGGCTGCTGCTGAGCACCCTGCTGTGGCCCAGCTTGGGGTAGACTCCTGCCCAGGAGCTGGGGACCCTCCAGAGAGGAGGACTGGAGCCCCCAGGACCCCCCAGATGGGGGTTGCCAGGTCCCTCCCATTACCCTCCCAGTGCTCCCACTGTACTCAGTGTTTGGTGGTGTGGGTGCTTCTGGCCCCAGACCCCCTCTTCCTTCAAGGTATCACGGGAGCAATGGCAGCCGCAGGGCGAGAAGAAGAAGAAAAATAAGTACGTGAGCGATGGCCCGGATCAGCCGCAGCAGCGAGCCTCAGGGGCAGCAGTGCCACGGAGAAGCTGCGCCCAGGCAGCGCGGAGCCCCCAGCCCCACTGAGGCGGCTGTCACACCCCAGGCAGGTAACACAGGGACCCCCTGGGCTGAGCCAGCCCCCCCCCCCCAGGTCTCTCCCCAGGGTGATCTGGGCCCCCAGTGCCAAGGGACGGGTGCTGGGCAGGGTCACCTCGCACGTGCCCACCTGCTCCCTTGGTAGGAAGAGCACGTCCAGCCTGTGCACAAGGAGGGCGAAGGGCAGGATGAGGCCGGGCTGGAGCTGGACGCTAACCCTGCTCCTCATCCAGTGCAGCTGTGTTTGCTCCATCGTGCTCCTCCGAAATCCTGTCTGGAGGAACCGGAGCGACGCCACGTGTGTGACTCGGGCAGCAGATCTCCCTTTCCCACGGAGCTGTGGTGACAAGACCCCCGTTTAGTTCACTGCTCCTTGATGCCAGTGGGCACGGCTGCTTGCAGGATCGGGCCCATGACCATGAGGACCAACTGCTGGGAGTCTGGACTGGTTTTCCCTCAAAAATCAGGACTGTGTCACTGTGCTACCTCCTGGGGCAGGTGGTGGCTGCTCTCAGCAACCTGGGAGAAGCCATTTGCAAGCAGCAATAGCCCCAACCCTGCCCTACCTGCAAATTTTGGGCTGCATTGAGACTGTTGGTGTTGGGGACCACTAAATGGTGATGTCTGTGCGTGCTCGGTCAGATGCTTTCCACCTTTCTTTACTGCTTTCTGATCATCTCCCACTGCAGGTAGAAGATCCCCAGGAAAACTTCCCCCGTGGAGGTTTCGGAGAGTGAGGCCACCCTGCAACCCATCCCACAGACGCAGCTCCTGCAGCAACACCTCGGGGTGGGCTTCTTTATAGTGCTGCTCTTATTTCTGGCAGTGCTGAAGTGCTCCCTCTTCTTGGAACCCATTAATATATCAACTCCTCTTGTAAACAGATGTCTGTTAATAAATCCAAGAAGGAGCAAAGTGCTTCCTGATGCAGCTAGCAGATGATTTAAGGTGCATTCAGTCCCATTCACAAGCCAGGACTGCCGTTTCCAGGTCTCTAGGAAATCTTCTGAAATGAAAAGCATCTCCCCATTGATTCTAGGAGAGCAGGCCAATGTTGGAGAGGTGAAGTCTCACCTGCCCCCTGTGGAAATCCGCTCACCAGGCCAGTATCACCAGGAGACACTGGAGGATATGGCTGTGGATTGTGAGTACACCAGCACTTCAGGATTGTTCATGACCTGGAGCATCTGCTGGAGGGAAAGCTTAAGACTTACGGAAGAAAAACTGAAATTAAAAAACAAGCCAGAATGATGGCATTTCCCAGGGCACCAAATCACAGAATAGTTCAGGTTGGAAGGGATCTCAGCAGGTTTGTAGTCCAACTTCTTGCTCAAAGCGGGGTCAGCTGTGAGACCAGACTGGGCTGCTCTGGGATTTATCCGTTATAGGATCTCCAGGGCTGTAAAGGAGCCGGAGTTAGCCTGGGATCAAAGAGTGCCATGCTCTGGGGAGAGCTTGGACCTCCAGACTATATCTGGCCAAAAAGGCCCCGGTTTGGGAAGCAGTTTTGGGGTAAGATTCCCTAAAATCACCCGATATTTTATGGATATGAGTTCTCAGTGTTGTAAACCGCCCTTTTGGTGGGACACTTAGAGCTGCAGTTGTATTTTGGGCTCCCCTTCCTCAAACGTGTTTTCCCATTGACTAAGCTCCATCTTCCCCCATACCCCAGGGGACACAGTTGACATCCATGATGCAGATTCCAGCACGGGCACCACAGATGTCCCCTTAACCAGCAAGGAGCTGCAAGAAGCCCTAGGACACACCACAGGGGGGGACCTATACCTCCCTCCTTGCTCTCTGCTCCTACATGGCCCCTCCAGGCAGCAACCCAGTGGCAGGAGCCGGGGGAGGCTGCTGGGTCTCTGCAGCTCATGCTTGGCCCACGGCTGGTGTGGGAGGCACCGTGCAGTCAGCAGAGGTTAAATTCTCTCCGTTTCTCCCTTCCTTTTAATCTTGTGTTGAATTTTTACTTTGCATTAATTTGGCACAGGGGGCACAGTGTGAACTCTGTGTGCCTCAGCAAGATGTAAATGCCATCCCTCAGCATATCAAAGAAGAAGGGGGCTGTGTCTGGAGTGTGTTACATATGGTGCAGCGTGGAGGGAGGTGATGGGTGATGAATGGCCGTGGAAAGTGAATTTTATCCTTCTTGGCTTCAGCATCCCCCCCTGCCTGGGGGGAGGGAGTTTCATTGCATTATTGTGGCTACAGTCCTTTAGATCCTGAAATGGAAAGGGTAGGTGAAAGGCAAAGGAGTCTCTATTATTATTATTAATAACCTTTTTTTGCCAAGTCTCTCTGCGCTGACTGCCAGCACGCAGAGGCGGTTTCCAACACTTTCTTGTTACAGAGGACGCAGCCGCTGTGGATAACCTGGGCTCTGACCTGGCCACGGTGGAGATGCACTTGACCCCAGAGCCGCAGGAGGTGCCCAGCCTGGCTGCTGCGAGCAGTGCCGCTCTGGCTGCCCTTTCACTGCCATTGCCAAGGTCTGAAATCTCCTTGAAGAGCCGGTTCCTGTTGCTGGCGAGACGCCCTGCTCCATCCGAACACTGCCTGGGCCATACCCCAGGGTACCGAGGTGACACCCAGGACCTCAGCTCCTCCCTGGGCGCTGTGGCCAGCGACGTCCACCTGACCAGCAAGGAGAAGCTGGAAGCCTCAGGACACATGGAAGGTAAGACTAGAGATCTACAGTCTTTTTCTCTTGGGGGAAGTCTAGAAGTCTCTGGAAACCACCAGATTAGTTAAAAGCCTTCTGCATGCCTGTACTGGTGCTCGTCAGATGACGCGGGTGCAAGGTTAACACAGCAGCTACACGAGGCAACGGATTCCCTTAAAGTCATGCAGTGGTTCCTGCTCAGGTGGGGTGAGCCAGGGAAGTCTCTGGTGGTGCGGGACTGGGTTGCTCCTCTGGCAGGAAAATCCACCTCCCCTGTCTCAGCAGGGTCTAGTACTTTGTTTTCGTACCCCCACCTGCCACATGCTCTGACGGGGTGCTGTGCCCAATGGAGTCAGCCTGGATTCCCACCAGTGTAAAGAGCAGCAAGCCACGGCACTTTTGCTTTCAACTTTCCCTTTTCCCAATGCCTGACCCTGCCCAAGGGCTCCATCCTGCCTTGACTTGGAAGGAAGGAAGTTCTGGCCATCATTTTGGGAAAGCCCCAAGCTTATGCAGTAGCTGCCACTGGGTCCAGCATCAACACCTCGTCCCCTCTGCGCTCTGGTGCCCGTTATTTCCACCAACGCTGAGCTCTGCTCTCCCTCCGCAGCTGACAGGAAGGTGAATCCACGTGAATCCATGAAGGCAGTGAGGACAGTCCAGCAGCCACCCCTGGGGGAAGGTGAGCAAGATCTCTGTAACCCAAGTTGCTGCCAGATGACAGCAAATGTGATTAGTCCTTCAGAAGAAAACTCCGGGGCCAGTGACCTTAATGAACGTGCTGGTAGCAAAGCTGTGCAGGGAGAGCCAGAGGCACGCCAGCAGCTGCAGCAGGTTTCCAAAACTTCACTGCAGGGCTTAGGACAGCCACGTGCACACTCACCAAAGCCAGACCAGCAAAACAAATTCCCATATTTACTAGCTTTCCTAGCTTAGCCACGGCACCTGGGTTGTGCAGCTGAGCTCCCAAGTACGGCATGCCAAGAGAAACCATGTTAAACTCCGACTTCTCATCGAGGATTCAAACACGCTGCCCCCAGTCCGACTTTCCAACTGAACACATTTCCCACCAGAAACCCGAATATTGCTCAGGGCCATCAGAGATATACACAGCAAAGCTGGAGCTGCTGGAAAACTCAAAGCACGAGGCTGCTCTCAGCATGCTCCTTGCTCCATGTCGTAACTCCTGAGCCACAAGGGTGGGAAATCACAGATGTAGGATGGCCTGCTTGAGACTGACAAAGATTTACTTGACATCCCTCAGTTTCTCTTTCCCTTATTTGTCTTTCCCCATCCAGGAAAAGTTGTTCCTTCTCCTGGCTGTGCTTCCAAAACTAGCGTGACACCAAAGCCTCTGCCAAAGAAGAGGGTGAGAGAACCCCTGCCAAGGGAGACAACCAGGTGAGTGTGGAGGTGGAAAGCCGGTGTGTGGAAATGCTGCTGTCCCTGGTCTGTCAAGTGATCACATGCAGGGGTCCTGCCTTCACACTCATCCCTGCAGTGTTCTGTGTGTTGGCATCACCGATCTAGAGGAGAAATGCTGAGGCACGGGTGAGCACCAGCCCCAACAAGGGCTGTGGGTCACAGAGCTCGGTCCATCCCATGTCACCGTGTGGCCGAGGGAGGTTTCCAGAGCTGCCACCTCCTGGGTGATGTTTCTGCTTCCCCGCACACACCAAAAGCTGGCCTGAACTGCGGAAGGCAGCAGAGATCCTGCTCTCATTTCTGTGCAGCCTTGAGCAGTTGCGAGGAGCTGCCGCAGCGTTTCGCTCCCATCGCTGGCAGCACGGTGCTGGGTGGTGAGCTCAGCACCGCCTGGCCCGTAGGCTGGCGCCTGCATTGCTCGCTCCGGCTCCATCAGCAGGAGCTGTGTATCGGCCGGTCCCTTGTCCGTGAGCTGTCAGCCTGTCCATCTCACTTTACACCCGTGTGTGTGGCGGGGACCTCGTGTGCATCCCTCAGCAGAGAGTGAGGGCAAAGCAGCAAAGAGTGCGGCAAGGAAACAGGAGAAAGTTACTGTCACCTTGTTGTGGGCTTCCTCCCTGGAAGGCACGTTGCCAGCAGGGCCAGGAGCAATTTGACCTGCAGCATTGCATGATCGTCCTGAGGCAATAACCGGGAGTACACAAAGGAAGGGACAACCCCCCATCCCAAGGACCTGGGGACCCAGTGATTGAAGGAAGTGTCAAAAACTTTTTGACAGTGTGACAACCAAAGCTCATGAGCAGAGCTAGGACAAAACCAGCCACCTCACCCAGCACCTCACGTTAAAGACAGGCTCAGCCTTCCTCTGCCCAGATTCCCCAGCTCCCCTGCATTCCCGTTAGCTGCTTTGCCACTGGAAATAAGGAAACACCCACCCCAATCCCAGTCCCACATCCCCAGTGGTTCATCATTTCCAAACGAACATAATACAGGTAGTGCCTCCCTCCCACCCGCTTCATCCACCATCTTCTCCCTGCCTCCAACATTTGCTGATGCTTTCAACTTATTCCCCAAAGACCTGCATAGTAACATTAAACTTCCCAGACATCAAGCTTCCCAGCCTGCAGGTGACCACTGAGCAGCTGGGGATTAGCTTAAGCAGTCAGGAGGTGCACGATGAGCTGGTGGGTGCAGACACTGACTGGGAGAGCACCAGACCACATGTTACTGCTCCCCTGGGGGTTGTTGTAAGCTGATTTCTGGGTGTGCAAAGCGATCCTCTCTCCATGTGCCTTCCGAGCCCAGAGCATTACTGGGCCAGAATGTTTCCTGAGCCAGGGGCTGTACTCGGGCTGCAGCATTTTACCACTTATCAGGGGACTATCCTTCATGAATACACGTTGCGCTTTTTGGAGCTCTTTATGCACATTGAAGCGCAAGGATCCACAGCCCAGTGACACGTGACAGCTTTAACAGCTTTTTCCCTACCCTTAGATTTTAGTACTTTCTTTCTGCACTGCCAGCTCCGAGCCACTTGCTCCAGCATTTCGTTACAGAAAAAAACTGCCTTGCTGCCAATTGACTGCAGGAGAGAGGACGGTGGATTTCTCTGACTTTCTGGATATCATTAATGACAACAAGGGTTTCACCCAGACAATACGTAAGTAAGAGGTATTCTACTCCAGCAAAAGCCTCACTTGTCCAGAGGCACCTGAATTGAGCTGATTCCCAGACTAATTGGTACCCAGCATGAAATCAGCATCTGAGATGCAAAGAAGCAAGGGCTGCTCTACTCAGACAAGGGAGCAATAGCCCACTGGGCCACAGCAGGCCAGCTCGGGTCAGCTCTGCCCCCATGGCCAGCCACCTCTGTGCTTCCCAGTCTCGGGGACAGGAGCAGAAATCCAGCATTTGGTCCAGGTTTTCCTGGCTGCAAGAGCAGAGGCCAAACTCTTCTCTTACAAGATGGGACACAGAAGGGGTGGAAGACCTTACTTCCTTTGGCAAATGATAAGCTGCAGGGAACTGTCCTCCCTGCTAGATACCTAACCTGCACTCAGCAGAAAATGGGGATGGATCCCCATGGCACAACTTGTCCAGATCTTCTTGGGGGCTGCTGGGATCTCTGCTCCCTTTGAGCTCTGTGAAGGGAAGACAAGGCTCAGACATGGCTCTGACCACTCTCCTCCTCTCCAGCCCCCAGGAAAAATGACTTGGGCAGCTTTCAACCTGTGGATACCAGAGGAATCCTCCTCTTCAAAGTCATCTTGAAGCTGGTGGAGTTGGCGGCTCTGCCCCAGAGAACTCTGTTTCAGATTATCAGGTGAGCTAGAGAAGGGAGGTCCACACTTTACTGGGATATTTGTGTCTCATGGAATAAAATATACAGAATGCAGGGGCACCGAGACTAGATTTCCAGAACTGGTTTATATCCAGTTGGAATCCAAAAGCACTGGCATAGCTCAGCCATCTGCTCTGCAAAGACACTGTTGTAAATGCCACCATGTGTCCATCACACACCTTTGCAGTTTAAATATCCCCATGGACTCGGTCTTTCCAGATATGTGGGTGCACAGCAGCCAGCGCCGAGCGGGGCCTCGGGCTCTTTCACAGGACAATGACGCCCTCTTTTGTCTTCTAGTCACTACCAGCCGAAGCTTAGGGACTGCACCAGAAGTCTGGATGGATGGTAACTTCCTCAAGTGCTGCAGAAAGAAGCCCCACAAAATTTGGAAAAAGAGAGATTGCCTTATGCCTGCCTTTGTCAGTGCTGCCCGTGTCTCAGCCATGAGCAAAAGGGAGGCAGCAGCTTCCGTGAAGCACCTCAAAAGTAAGGTTTGGACACTGTCACTCCCACCGTCCAGAAGGGGAGTCACTGAAGCCACGAGGGTGACAGCCCCAGTTTGCCACGGCTTCTTTTGTCCCCTCCTGGCACATGGCCTTCTCCAAAGGTGCAGGGCTGGTGCTTCGGGTATTGAGTTCAGCAAGGCTCAGGGTCAGCCCTGCCTTAGCAAACCTTTCCCAAAACGACTGAAAAGGCAGCTGGAGCACACCTTGGGAGTCCCCCCAGCTCAAAACCCTCCCAGGGCAAGAAGCAAAATCAAACAGTTGTGGTGGGTTCCGCTCTGGGGGCTCATACGGGCAAAGAAATCTCTCCAGAGGTGTCTGCTGTAAACTGCGCACTGCAAAGCATCTAACAGCGGGTGATCTCTGGGTTACCCCGACCTACCCACACCCCTTCATGGATCACTGCAGATCAAGCATTCGGTGCTGCAGCCTGGGGACTGGCACCTTTGGGACCTACGCCTGCCAGCGCCAGGCGTGCTGGATGGCAGCTGCTGTGCCCCGCAGGTCAGAGGAGTGAGGGACTCACAGAGTCATTCCCCAGAGAGTGGAGGCAAACGGAGAGGCAGGAGGCAGCTGGCTGTCGGCTGCGCTGTCAGCAACTCTGGGTGCTGTCTCCTTTTGCCCTGTTCGGGCAGCCCTTACAGCAGGTACCCACCTTCCCACTCATTTCTGAACATGATGCGACAACACAGGCAAAGCCCGAAAAGTGCTTGCAGGTGGTGGCACAGAGGGATGAGTCAACCGCTTGGTGTGAGTGCCGCTTCTTCCACAACAGAAACCAGATGCAGGAGGTGAGAGACATGCGGTGCTTCAGCTGTGTAACTACCAACGGGGATGAGGTGCAGGGACAAGCCTGCAAACCTGTGCTTGGTTTAACCAGGGGGCTGCTCTCAAGCCTCTCGCTCACCACAGGAAGCAGAGAGCTGCCCTGGCATCAGCACCGAGCACCCAAACACACCACATTGCCTGGCAACAGACAGCTTGAGCAAGACACGAGCGAAACAAACCAGCGTCAAACATTCAAGAGTGTGAAAATTAAGAGGGCAGATGTTACACTTTGTCCTACAGGCATTGCAATTAGAGCAGAACTAAGTGTGACCGGTCACACATATAACCTATACATTAACTGTCTGGTGAATGCTTTAACCAGACACGGGTATTAATAAGCAATTTTGTCGTAAGTGCAAGGAAAAATGAAAACAGAGGTATAATAATAGCTTACTTATTAATTGTCAGCATGAATTGGTTATAACCTGCCAGAACCACATCCTAACGTGCCACTGAGGTGCTTTTTGTCTTGTACATACGCACACGCTCTGAGCTGGGCAAAGCTGTGGGATTTCCCCACTGCGGTCCTGTCAACGAAATGAGGAATAAGAGAACTCCTTAACGCCAGCACAGCATGAAGAAGCAGGCGTTCTTTATTGCAGCACTGGATGCACGGGGGATCATTCCACCCAACGTGCATGTCGTACATTTCATTCAAACAAAATTATATAGTCCACACTTATGATTATGCATTACGTTTCTCAGAAAAATCATGCATATTCGTTCAACAGGAGGTACTATGGCGATTATGTGTCAAACATGCTCCTTACGGGTATCTCTGGGTCTCACATAGCTGACCCTATAGTTACAGCTGACCGATCACTGAACCTTAATTTATTTCCTTTATATGGCGAGCCCCAGCAGAGCCTGTTTGTTTCATTAGTGACCTACACAACCATCTCCCCAGCTACCAGAGTCTCCTCAATGTGATCTTAAGTTTTAAACGACCGTTACCCTCTTAGGATAAAATTACAACCGGGGGCTGCTCTGCGATCTCTCCATGGCGCTTCCTCTGAAACAAACAATGCGGTCGCCAAGCTCAAACAGAGCAGGTAAGGAATATAGTCGCAAAGCTGAACGAGCCAGGATTACATGTGACAGCCCCCTGCCTTCCCCCGGCCCCCCGCAGGCGCTGCTCCCAGCCGCCGAGCCCCGCAGGCCGCGCTAGGCCACGGGCGGCGGCCCAAGGCTGGGCCTGGCCGACACCGGAGGCCGCTGAGCGCCGGGCGGCGGCTGGGGCTGGGCCCGGGGCCCTCCCTCACCCCACCCCGCTGTCCGAGACGCGGAGCGAGAGCCGGGAACCGCCGTTCCCCGGCCGCCCCCCGCGGCCGCCCCGCCGCTTCCCTCAGGCAGCGGCCGCCGCCGCCACGTGACCACCCCTCTTCACGTGACCGCCGCCCGCCGAGTCCCCTCTCGCGTCGGACGCGGAGGCTGGTGCTTCCGCTTCCGGTTCCGCTCGCCCTGTCATGGCGGCGCCCAGTGAGGCGCCGGAGCGGCGGCCCTTCGGCAGGCGCTTCCTCACCGACCCCGCCCGCCTCTTCCAGCACAACGCCTGGTGAGGGCGGCCGCCGCCTTCTCGCCCCGTCGGTGCCTGCTCCGGGTGCCCAGCGCTTTGCTGGCCGCTCCGGAGAGGCTTGGGGAGCCGGCCGGGGCGCTGCAGGCCTGTGTCGCCTCCGCGGCGGTTGCGGGGGGGCTTGCCGGTGGTCTGGGGCGAGGCGTTGTGTAACGGGGCTCTCGGCGGCCGGGGTGGGTGAACCCCGAGCTGCCCCGCTCCGCCTCGCAGGGGCCCGGCCGCAGACGCTGTTCCCGCTCTGCTCCCGGGACCCGGGCTCGGCTCTGAAGCTCCCGCCGGGGCACGGAGCAGGTGGGGGGGCTGTGGGTGCGGGGCAGGCGGCCAGGCAGCGAGGGGAGCCTGTGGCGGGGGGCTGGCACCCCTGGGCCGGGCCGCTGCCGGCGTGGCAGGCACTGCCGTGAGGGTTTGGAGGAGCAGGAGGGCCCTGCCCCATTTGGCAGGTGCTAATGTCGGGGGGTCGGGGTCCTGAACCTTCCTCGGCTCCTCCCAAAACGGTTGGGATTCCTCAGGCTCCCTTGATGTGTCTGGAGAATGTGCTGCTTTGCTTTGTAGCAATTGTTTCATTGCTATAATAAAGTTAAATTAGCCACTCTCAGAAATCTGTAACATTTATCCATCTGCTAATAGAGGAACAGAGCGAAGGTCATTTTACTCCTTCACTGCCACGCGATGCTGTAGCACTGGGAGATCGTGCCAGGTGTCTTTCCTCCAGGTGCCTGTTCCTCCAGGAACAGGAGGTCTTTGGCTGGAGAAAGCTGTTCTTTTAAGATATGTTAAGCACCCAAATTCTCAGATTTGCTGGGATCTGGAGGTATTTTGCATGTCCACTTTTGGTCTCTGGCTGCTATACCCTGTTAAGAATTGGGTATGCTTAATTCATAATAAAGTAATATGCACATGTATGAGCTTGTCATTCATTTTGGGACTATAGTATACCAAAGGTATATTATAAAAGCATATCCTCAACGCTACTTTCCTGCAGAAACTGCTAGTAATCTAGTTTTTCACAGACTTGACATTTAAGTCTTTGTTTTGTGAGGTAATATCAAAAGACTAATTCCTCCTGAGGCCAGAATAGTCCTTCTTGGTCCTTGTATTCTGCTTCTCATTCACTTGTTTTAATGAGAAGAGGTCAAGTGAATCGTTTTAATGACTACACAATAGCATATGCACATATAAGTTATTAATACTTCTTAATGTTTTAAAGCTTCCTGCATGTTTTTCTCATAATTGGATTTAATGTTAATATAGCACTTTACCTTCCAAATAACCTACTGCCTTTTTCGTTTAAACTTGAGAAAGAAATTGTAGTTTTCTAAGCATCAGGTGGCCTGTGTTGATGACCTTGACTGAAAGCACACAAGTGTCTACCTGTTTGTCGCCTGTGTAGGAACAAGTGTTTTTCACTGTGTGAGAGTGGCAGTTCCTCTCCAAGGAGGCCGGTTTGTGCTGAGTGCCCTCATGGTTTTGTAGTAAGGATTTATTTCCTCCAAACTTGGCTGAGTATCAAATAGGGAAAAGGATTAGGGGACAGATTTGGTGTCTCTTGGGATCCCTTCCAGTTACGTCTTTTGTAATGCTACAAGCACAGTTCATTCGGAACTGGGAACGGTATGTGCTGATAGCTCTTGTGCGGCTGCTGAGCTAGAATTGGAGGTTGTGGAAGAGCTCCACAGCTGTCACTTTGGAGGGCTGTCTAGACCCTTCTCTTTTCTTTCTGTCTTTCCCCTACTATTCTTAGCTGAGTAGTTCATCTTCTTTTTCACAACAGGGATAATGTGGAATGGTCAGAAGAGCAGGAAGCCAATGCCAGGAGTAAAGTTCAAGAGAACAGCTCACAGCTATTGCCGCAAGATAAACAAGGTACTTTTGGATAGTCTTCTAATGTCAAATCTTGCCTTGCACTACAAGAGCGGAACAGTCTGACCAGAGCTGTGTATGCATCGTCATTTATTCCTCCCTTCCCCTCTCCCGAATCATTCCTAGTTGTTGATGATAAAAAATGGAGGAGGAACCTTTCTGGTCCTAATTTACCTTTCAGTGGCGTTTCCACCTTCTCCAAAGACTCATCTTACCTGAACAGAAATGGTCTTGGCTGGGAGGAGTCATCTTTGGTTGAGCTGCTTTGTTCATGTTCTGTAGGTTTAAGTACTTGTTCGTGTTCCTTGTCAACAAACTTCTTTCATTGCAGCGTTATTGCCTCTGCTTGCTTTTGTTCTCTAAAACTTAACTTGTAACAGCCCATGTTTTCTTTGCATGCTACAGAGCTATCCCTAATTCAAGCTCAGTTTTTCTCCTAAGAGTATCTAATAAAGTAGTGTCCGTATCTGTCTCTACCAAATTAACAAACAGCATGATAGTGATTAAATCAGAAATGAAGAAAAATTATTTTATCCTGATTGAAGTGCTTATCATCAGAGAGGCAGAAAAGGGATTCTAAAATTTTTATTTCCTCAAACTTGGCTTAAAGGATATTTATACAGCCAAAATGTAAAGCTTACCTGAATCTGAATCAATCTAAAGGTGCAGAGTTCTATAGTCAATTAATATGGTTGAAGCTGTTCCGATTGGTAATAATGTTCCTCCACGCCTGTTAGAGGTATCATCCAGCCCCTTAACTGATGGTGAAATGGCTTCCTGTTCTTTGGTATGATAAGAGTCTTGTTTGATGATGATCTTGTTCTACCCTGTCGAGCACTAGGACATATCTACTTCTTTTGTTCAAATTAAATTGACTGTGTCATCTGTAAGGCTATGCTGAACACTACTGGAGCTATTGAGACACTTCCCATATAGCTTCCAGTTGTGTTCACAATAGCAAATTTAATTACACCAAAGAGCAACCCTCCTAATTTCTTGGATTCCCAGAAGTATCCAGCAGTTTCTATTGTAATGCCCATTGTGTTGAGTTCATCTTAAAATCTGGTTAACATTAAAGGATACTGTCTGTCATGCTTTGAGAACCTATATGCAACTACGAAATTGTGGAGCAATTTGCTGTTAGAGCAGTTTGTCAGGTCTTCGTGATGTATTTCCCAGACTGAACAATGGAGGCCAGTCAAATGTTGATGGTTGCTATTCAGTGGGAAGAATAGGAGACAATGGGATGGCTGAAATGTAGGGAAGCCAGCCCAGCCAAATGTGCCTGAAGGGTCTAGTATTTTGAGAATCAGTAATGTCCAAGCAGGAGAACAAAGGCAGGCTATTGGTCATCATGGCTGTATTACTCTGTGGACTTATGGGGGCTGTCAGAATTTGTCCTGAAGAAGCAGAGAAGTTCTATGGGGTATGTTGAAGATGTGTCTCCTGGCCGGGAACAAAGAAAGAAGTGGAAGAGTTTCTCTGTTTCCTTTTGAGGCTCTTTAATTAGTTCCCATGCAATTCAGGGGGTCCCTGGTTCTCTTCCTGTCTTTTGTGAACAGTTACTTTTGTTTGCCCTTCTTCTGCAGTGTGAAGGGGTGAGTATAGGCTTGGCTTTGGGGTTGTCCTTACAAAAACGAGCAGAAAAGTCAGGAGTCCTTATCAAGAAAGCCTCTGGAGGAATCTGGCTCACACACCTATGTTCCCATGAGCTAATACCACAAAGAAGATCTCGAAGCAAGGATTATGTGAACTTCTCTGGTATAAATTTTGCAGGAAGTCAGACTGAAAAATTAATATGGTCATTTTTTTGCTTTAAAACTGTTTCTTGCATGATCTTTGTCAGCTGGCCCTTGATTTCTTGCTTTTATATTGTTACTGATCCTTTATTCCAGTCCTTTGAAAACACTAGGCTATAAGGTAAATGAGCTTTAAACAGAGCTTCTGCACACATGGATTGGAGTGCATCCAAGAGGATTTCACAATATTTTAACACAGGAAGAGCACAATGTCTTGTTCAGCGTTATACTGTGGCAAAAATGCAGGGAATTCAAAATGTCTAGGCTGGAATTTCACCCCAGCACCTCAGGTAAGCATCCCATTGCAGTCAGGCTGTCATGGGATTGTTTGGGAGGACCAGCAGGAATCAGAACTTTCTTAGAGCATTTCCAGCCCCAGCAGCCCTGCATATCCCTAGTAGTACATGGAAGAAATGACAATTCAGGAAGGAGTGCACTGGGGCATGACTCAATAGCAGTTCTTCCTCTGGCATGAGCAGTCACTGAGGTCTCCTATGCAAAAAGTAAACTGACTTGACCCTGCTTACTTTGAGCTGCAGTGAGATCATGGCACAAACTTACTGCTCTAGTCTAATATCAGACAATAACATTTCTTTTGGCTTGGGGTTTAAGGACAAAACTTTTTAAAAGGTAAAAATCCTGGTAGTTGAGGTAAAGAGATTATTTTTATGTATACCTCTTAGTGCTTCAGGGATAGATCCTACTAAAAATATACATATGACTGACTTCTGGTTCTTTGTTAAAGCAATTTTTGTCTATATTTGGTTGAGGCTACATATGTTTCCAGGTGTTGTTGGTTCGTTTTACTATCTCCCTTCAGATATCTTCTAAACACTTGTATACTTTTCAGAAAGACTAGTAAATAAACTGCAGCTCAGATAATAGTGCTAATCTCCAATTTTAAGATGCCTGCTCTTTCTCTTAACCCTACTCTCAGTAGATGTTGGAGAGAGGTTATCCATTCTCATATGCAGTCATCGTCTTTAATTGTGGGAGAATCATTTGCATTCAATAATGCACCTGTTGCTGTGCAAAGACAGCTTAAGGAGTTGCACGTTATTGAAATGCAGCTGGGATCTCTGGCTGTGGATGTTAATGCCTCTGGGTGTTGACAGGCATAGGATGCTATAATTAGCTCTTATTTCCCAGGACAGAGAACTCATCACACTGATGAGAATTCAGGAAGTCAGTTGGATTCGTACTTCCCATGGCAAAAATAGTTCCTCTCAAACTGTACTTGATCGGAAATCTGTGAAGATGTGTGGAAATAATTCTGTGGGTGACTCGAATTTCACTAGATCATGGCTTTGCAAGTGTTCTTCCAGCATTCTTTAATGTTCATTTTGCTACTGGAGTGTATCCACTTGGTGTGAAAATGGCAATGTTTGCTGCTAAAGTTCATTCTTACGATCTTTATCCTCCTTAGCTCTCTGGTATAATGACAGTGTTCACTTCTGTTGATTCCCCTCTTGTTTTTATTTCACAAATGTGTGATGCTCTAACATGCACGAATGTAGACTGGACTCTAGAGATACTTGTGTAAAATGTTTTGTCTCATAATCTTGGAGTATTGTGCAAATGCTAATTGAGCTTTCTGCCAGCCCTGTATGGTTGACTAACTTTTCTGTTTCTCCATCTGAAAAAAAGGGGGTAGCATGTTAGGCAGGAGCTCTTCAGTCCAAGCAGCTGTCGTAGAATTCCTTAGAAGTTGCAAGTGCTTGAGACTTAACTGTCATGAGGCTCCAAATGAATTGTTCCAGTGAACTGAAGAAGTTAGTGTTAGAGATGGAAGTAAAATCTGGATTTTTTTCATTCCAGTCTCCTTCAAAGAGGCCTTTTCTGTTGCTAGCTTCCCTTAAATCCTACCAGGAGACAGTTTCCTCTTCTATATCTTCTCCCTTTTTCATTCCTAACAAAGTGACTGTGGGGAGGCAGACTGAGTGTTTATGGGGGATGGCACAATTGAAATAAAGGGGATTTTCAGTCGGTAACCTTACTTATTAAAGCAGATTGCTGAATAGATGTCTGCAGTGATCCCTCACTGTCTAAACTGATTAAACTCTGAGACCTTCTGATTTGACTGCTGGTGACGTTTTTGTTTGTATTCACAGAGGAATATGAGGTGAATGCTAAGAGGTACTGGGATGACTTTTATAAAATCCATGAAAATGGCTTCTTCAAGGACAGGCACTGGCTATTCACTGAATTTCCTGAGCTGGCACCTAGCAGGAACCCAAATCAAAATGGGGATTCTGTGCATGAATTTACTAACAAAGAAGAACCCAACAACGAAGGGCTGGGAAGCTGTGAAAATGGACATTGTTCTTTGGAAACCAGGGCAGAGAATCAGTTAAACCTGATAAAAAGCACACCTAAGATCTGCACAGAAGAGCTGGCTACACAGAAGTATAGTGAGCTGAATCAAAGTGATGGAGATTACCCAGGATCATCTGCATCTTACCGTATATTAGAGGTAATAGCCGTAAAACAGTGTCACACATCAAACAGTCTCTTGTATCAGTGTTAGTGTGACTGTGACATAAAACTATGTATCATTGGCAAACAGCAAGTGAATGGGATGATGGTCTTAAGTCAGTAAAATGCAAAAAACAGAGGGCAGCTTAGAACGAAATGAAATCCGTTGGGATTCTTTTGGTTCAGACTGTGAATTGGCAGAGCACAAGGACCACAAGAAGTTTCTGAGTTTAAAAGAAAAACTATTCCTGTCAGATGTTCAAACAAGCATTTGAAAGTCATCTTTTGAAGAAGCTGGTTCTTTTAGTTGTCTGTATAAAGCTTTCACATGTTGTTTATGTTTTGCGTGTTTGTGCTGACTCTTGTTTGCCTTGGGAGGTATGAAACAAAACAATGAAACCAAGTATGTAAAGGTGCTGTGTGGTTTGTTCCTCATGGCCTGTGCAATAACAGGGGATCTCAGACTGGCAGGGGGTTTGTCCCAGAAAAGTCAGTTGGATTTGTCAGTTTGGATTTTCATTAGACTCCTGACAGCTGGGAACGACCTTTTGCTCTGCCATCTCTAGTTTGTTCACTGTAGATATCGCTGGTTTTGTTGAATGCTTCATGTCCTATGGAAGTTCTGCCCTTCCAGGGAGAGTCAATATGAACTCTCCTTTCAATTTTTTTATTTAATCTAAGGCTTTGAGACTTCCTCATACTGTGATGTTCTGGGGCCATTGTGGCCTTCCTGTCGCACCCGAGTACTCTTGGTAATACCTGTCACGGCAAGTCATCAGTAGAGTTTTCTGCTCAGTCTAATTCAATTTTACTGATTCCTTAAACATTCAGAGGAAAATTCCCCAACCCACTTGTGTGACCATCTTCTCTTCAAGTGGGAACAAGTAGAAAGAGTAATAAGGTGGAATCATTGTAGGCCTAGTTGTAACTTGAGGACAAGCCATCTAGTGAAGGAAGCTCTGAAACAGCAGGATGTAATTATAGTAAAGAAAACTTCTTTCTCTGTTGCTCTGGTTCTCTGTGGATGTGAATGCAACTAATCCATGGCCTTTGCCAGTGCTTCAGTGACTCATACTGGTTGTTATGCTTGCGATTCCAGCAATAACAGTTTTCAGAAGAGTAACACTATATAGCTTGTTAGTAAGATTTCTGCGAGAACCAGCTTAGTGTTTTCCCACAAACGCATATAAGTAAGCCTGCTCCTCAGAGCTGAACGTACTCAGATCTTGCAGTGAGATTTGCAAATAGTCACTGCTATGCTCAGCTGTTACTCATGAGTTGCTCTTTGTTCCATGGCTGTAGAGAGATGATTTGAAATCAGCTGCATGGGACAGGCTGAAGAAATTATTTTCACTATGTGTACATCTGCTTTGTTTGTGCAGGTTGGCTGTGGTGCTGGAAATACAGTCTTCCCAATTTTACAAACCAACAAGTAAGTAGTCCTCAGTAGGTTTTCACCTGCATGATATACCAGCCTCTGAAAAACGCTTGGAAAAGTGCTGCATGTG
Organism: Microhierax caerulescens; assembly: GCA_035590215.1. Classification (NCBI taxonomy): domain Eukaryota; kingdom Metazoa; phylum Chordata; class Aves; order Falconiformes; family Falconidae; genus Microhierax; species Microhierax caerulescens. The sequence continues at coordinate 1,469,601 of JAVJGJ010000042.1, read as the reverse complement.
TTCTTAGTTTAGACAATCTCAGAGAAAGGCCAGATGCAAATGGTACCTTTGGCACCTTTGCCATCTGCAACTTCAAACAGTTGTGTTTTGAGCTTGGAAGTCTTTGGTCTCGGAAGGCAACCATCAAAATGTGATGCAAGTTTACACGTCTCATTGTGAAAGCATTTTCATACAGGCCTTAGTGTCTCTTCTGCTCCAGAGGGAAAAGTAAGCAGTCAGTTCCACCTGAGAATAACTGAGGCATAAAGGAGCAATGTGATCCACCAGATTTTGCACAAGGCATCTTTGACAGGGAGAGAGTAAACCCCAGGATTTCTAGCTCCCAGTTCTGTGCTCTGTGCATTTGAGACACTTCTTAATTCCTCTGGACCACCTTTATATAAGTGATGATAGTTTCTTTTATTTATTTCAGTGACCCAGGCCTTTTTGTTTATTGCTGTGATTTTTCTACAACAGCTGTGGATCTTGTCCAGGTAAACACAATGGTGACTTACCAAGGTGGGAATTACATGGCACCAACTGCACGTTAACACAAGTGTCTCACAGCTGCCTCCGGCTGTCTGGCTGTGTTGGCAGCTTTCTTTTTTGAACTAGCCCTGATGCTGACCCTTGTACTGGTAAATCAGGAAACTAAGCCATCAAAGACTGCAGAAATGAGGGAAGCTGGGACTCTCGAAATGTCACATTAGCAGTAGACAAGTCAGCCAGATTTTCTTTCCCCTGTGGTTGGCAGTACTTGAAACCCAGTGCTCTTTTAGCTGAGTAACTGCTGAACCTTGAAAACATTCCGGCTATTTTTTAACAGGAACTGAAGCTGGTTTTGGTTTGTCTGTGCGTTGCTGTCACTGCAGTTCTGGGAACATGGTCTGATTGCTTCTGCACAGGCAGCCGAGGAGGGACACTGTTGTCTGTGGAGCAGGAGGCTGGAATTTAGTCAAAGGACAAATACAGCTAACAAATTTCAGGTCAGAACAGAACTGAGAATATATTAAATATCAAATGTTATCAGTCACTTCAGAAGATAAGATGAGGAGCGCAGCAGCAGAGGCAGCATGCCATTTCATCCTCTTAAGGTGACACAAGCATTGTTTATAGAGGCTACTGCAATCAGTAGCAGCAGCTTTAGAAAAATATACCACTTCTTTTAGAAGTTTAAATGTGATTTTTAAGATTGCAACTTTAGGCAGCCAGATTTGATTTTTGGGGTATAGGGAGTAGTCTGCTTGTAGTTGGAATGAATATTGCTTTCAGTGATGCAGAGAGGGGCCCTGACACTCTCACTTTTGTAAGGATCTCCAGCTTAACAGTGAAAATCCCTCACTCCTTACCACTGTTAGTGGAAAATCTGACCTTAAAATTACAATAATGCCTCAATCCAGTTTTAGGGGTTTGGCAGCGCTGATTGTCTGAATGTAACAAGTCCCAAGCTCTTTGTAAATCTCCCATGTGTACTTATTTTTCACATTTCACTCCTGTTCCTTGTCTGACCAAGGAACCTGTCTGACTCCAGCTGCCTTAGTGCAGTGAGGCTGGAACGGATTTATGCACACACCACCTTGTTATGTGAAAGTTAAAATGCTCACATGTCCAGATAGTACTGAGTTCAGTCTTTTGCTAATGCTCTAATTTCTCTCCCCTTAAATACAGAACAATGCAGAATATGATTCTTCTCGCTGCTTTGCATTTGTCCATGACCTGTGCAGTGACCAAAGTCCATTCCCAATGCCAAATGAGAGTCTTGACGTTGTTATTCTTATCTTTGTCCTCTCAGCAATTCTCCCAGAGAAGTAAGTTTTAATAATTCCTTCTGGCTGCAGAAGATAATGCATGCAGAACTGAAGTTCTTTAAAATATAAATCCCCTCATATCAAGGAAAGTTAAAGTTTGTTCTTTCTCTGGTCTAGTTTACCATTAAGCTTCTGAAAATGAAATTTGCAGGTATTTTCTGTTGTAACAAATCTTGGCACAGGGTAGGTGTGATTTTGAAGTGCTAAGTGGTTATAAGTGGCATCTTGCTGCAGTCACAGTTGCTCACCTGTTCTGAACCCCAGCTATGCTGAGCACTCAGCACCCATTTGTGGAAAGTATGCTGCTAGATTAGTTAAGGCTCAAAGGCTAGATGAATTTCTTATATGGGAAGGTGGCAAGAAAGGAGAGGACAGGTTCAGAAAATAATTAAGAAAAGTGACAGTGTGTTACAACCTGCACTAGTCTCTCATTTTTGTTCTCTTTGGATTTATTTCACAGCATTTTTCTTCATGCTCACTTACTACTTGTTTTACAGCAACCAGTGGCGATCCTTTTGTAATTAATGAGAGAGAGCAGTTAATCCTTGCTGTGCCAGGCTGTTATTGTAGAAAAAAAAGCAGAATCAGGGAGTGTCAGAAATAAGGTGGCCAAATAAAATCAGCCCACCTAAGTCTGAGAGAGCTCCAAAAACTGCTAGCTTTTGGTAGCTCTTTATTTGTATGTAAAAGTTTTTTTACATACCTTTTTTTGGAAAGTAGGCGGAGGAAACAAGTGTCATTCTGTAGAATGTTGAATACTTCTATTTTGTTCTTTCCTCAGGATGCAGTGCATCGTTAACAGACTGAGTCGCCTTCTGAAACCAGGAGGAATGATTTTGTTACGAGATTATGGCCGTTATGATCTGGCCCAGCTTCGGTTTAAGAAAGGTATTCTCTTTTCCCTCCGGGGAGTCTTGCCAGATCACTAATAGATGATGCTTCTCTGGAGTAGTGTCTACCCTGTTCAGGAGGCAGCTCATTAATTCCCCTTAAGCACAGCGTGTGCTGAGAGAAGTGCCTCTTGTTGGATGGCAGTTGTTGATTTTTAAATGATAGCTGGTAAACGTCTAAATCCCTCTTGCCCTTAGGTCAGTGTCTGTCTGATAACTTCTATGTGCGAGGTGATGGCACCAGAGTCTACTTCTTCACGCAAGGTAGGAGGCTAGAAAACATCCCTGTGACTCTCCTCACCCCTTTTTGTCCCTGTGCCCTCGGGTTTTGCCACCAACTCTTCCCAGCCTGTCTTTCTTGGAGCAGCGTGAAATTCTAAATGTCTCCCAATTTCACAGGGACCTGGGCTTGTCACTTGCTGATGTGAATATAGTGTAGCAAATTCCTTGATGGAAAATCCCTTTAGAGGAAGACTAGTGTGTTTGCTGCGCTGGGAGGGGTGGGACTGGAGGAGCTCTCCTTGAGTCTCTTCACCTGCGGAGGAAAGGGTGAGATGGACACCACTTGAAGGAACTTCTCTTTACTGTTCTCCTGTCAGGAAATAAGAAGGGTGCGGTTCAGCACCGAGCTGAGGCAGCCCCTCCAGTTCTGCTGCTGCTTGGTGTTCAGCAGCGTTTGCATTCTCCCCACTGATCACCAATCGCACCTTCAGTCGCCTCCACCACGGGCCCCTCTGCGTGGTCAGTTTTAGAGCAGTGGCACAACTGCAACGAACTATTCCCTTCCCCACTGCTCCTCTTGTTTGTCACAACAAAATTAATGTTTAATGCGTGTTTGGCAAACGCTCCATGATGGCAAGCATCTGATAAAAGAGCACAAGCTGGGACCTGTTAGCCCTTTTCTACAGAAACTGCACCAATCACGTGCTCCCCGGCTGCAGTTGAACAAGCTCTCTGCTGCTCGGCAGGACTCGGTCTGGCTTTGCCCACGGCCAGTGTGCTGGGGCTCCGCGGCGCTCGCTGCTCGGTCAGGAGTACCTGCCAGTGTTGCAGCCTCCAGGGCTCTCGGTGCTTGCATTGGGCCCCAGCAGGGTGTGGCTTTTTAAGGATTTTTTTTTTTTTTCCCCAAACTTAACCTTGATGAATCCCTTTTCCCTCCAGCCTATACAGCACAGATCATATTGCCACCATTTAAACGCGTAAGGCTGAGCCTATTCTTTGCTCTTGCAGACTCTGAAATTCCTCTGCAGAGAGGGGGGAGGGGGAAGGAACGGATCTGTCCCTACTCGCCAGAAGATGCTCCCTTAATCGGTCACTAGAGGCAATGCCCGTGTGTCTGAAACTACTGGTGCTTTCTCTTTGTCGAGTCTCTGTAATTCTACTTGCCCTCCAAGTAATTCTTTCCTTCCTTGGTAGAAGTTAAACTCAAGGGAAACTAGAGAAACTGTGATCTTAGCGCCCCGTAGTACAGTAGTTAAGTCCTGTCTGATCTGAACGTTTCCCTGCCAGAGTGAGACTGGTGAGCTTCCTCTGGCCCATCTAGCAACACAGTTTAGTCCTCAGCGTGAGCAGGTACCGTCTAAATGAAAGCTACGGCATCCTCATCTCCTTCTCTCTGCTTCCAGGTGAATTAGATGATCTCTTCACAGCAGCTGGGCTGGAGAAAATCCAGAATCTGGTTGATCGGCGCTTGCAAGTGAACCGTGGGAAACAAATGACGATGTATCGAGTATGGATCCAGTGCAAATACCGCAAGCCCGCCGCCCCGCAGCTCTGAGGGAACGGCATGCTTTTAGGTTGGAGCCTCTCCATGGCCATGGCGGTATCTCCTCCTGGTGAGATGTGGTTTTATGGAGTTCAGCGCACGCAGGACGTCAGTGCCTTTTACAGTGCCTAGCATCACTTCAAGGGAGTTTTGCGAAGGATGAATGCTCTAAGAGGAGACGAAGCAGTATTTTAGATGTCTTGCTACTGGTCTGAGTTTTTAAAATTATTTGTGGTTTTAACAACTTAAGAAATGGTTAAGCTGTCTTACAGCAGCTGAGCAGGTTGAGAGCGAGTCGCTCTTACTCTGGACTTCCACATGAAACCAAAGGAGAGCTTTGACCTTACCTCTGTGCTGTGTACTCTTGCTTTGGGAACAGAAATCATACAAAGGGTAAATGCTCTTCTCTGCAACTGGTCACTAGGTCTAACATGAATCCTTTATCCAGCTTATCTCATGCAGCTCTCTTCTAGTCATTCAGGTTTGTGAAAATCCTAAAAAAATTCAAATACATCGATCGAGGGCAGGAGCTGAGAGCATGCTAGTTTCTCCGTGCCAGCTTCCCTATGGATGCCTCATGGGGAGCAGATATTCAGTGGAGAAAGCGGATCATGCTGCCTTGCCCTCACTGTCCACAGGGATGTTCATCTAGGGAGCTAGCACACTATAGCTCGGGTGCTATACATTCATATCAGGCAGAGTTGAGGTTTTCAAAGATTTGGGGCTCATGCCAGTTTTGGGGCACCTCCAGAGTGCAGAGTACCACAAGCAGCTCTTGGGACCAGGGTTTGCACAGAATTACCTGCTTTTTCTGCCTGAACGGTGAGAAACTGTTCTTGCTGGCTGCAGCCCACAGGTCGCGAACTGTGCTGCCGTGTCATGGTGGTGTGCTAAACCCAAATAGACAAGACACCTGTCTTCAGTAAGAAATCTGAAGCATGTCTACCACTCTTGTTTAATTTCTTAGAGGAAGCCAACATTGTGGCTTTCCGAAGGTATTTCCCCACCTTTGACAGCAAATACCTTTTATCTCAGCTTGTTTTCTTTTGTTATTTTTAGGGTGTGGTACAACGGGTATTAGAATAAATTTTGTGGTAATGCTTTTCAGTGCTGGTTTGATTAATATAAATTGGGCTTCCACAGAAACTCACATGCTTCTGCATGCCTGAGCTGAAGGATTTGGGCCACCGTTAGGTAACTACAGTGTTTTTTTCCTCTTCTGTTATGAGTCTCGCTAGTGCCTGCTCTCTTCTCTCAAGAAGGGAAAGCCTTGGATGATACCTCCTACCTTGTTTTAGTTCATGATGGTCTATTGTGTGTGCACCAGTGGCTGAAGTGCAGTTCATGCTACACAAAACATATTTATTTTGTTAGCTACACGCTTGTATTTGTAGCTTACAGTTGCCTAAGAATAACTGTCAGCTGTAGAGATACTTAGGTTATGAAATAACTGCTGCCTTGGAACAGGAGAAAGGGTAAGAAGATGAGGAAATGGCATTGCTGTCTTTGGAGAGGCTGCAGGAGCCCTGGACAGCCACACCAGGAGCACCCCGACTTGTGAAGCATCGGAAGGGGCTGTAGCAGTACTTTCTGCTGGGCATGTGGCAGCACGAGCCGTTCATAACTTGCACGTCGCTGTGTCACCCTGCAGGTATTAGTGTGTCTGGTAGCCAAAGGCTTCTGGCTCAGGACATTTCTGCCCTTCCTGTGGAAAGGTGACCCAGCAAATCCATTCACAGCACAAAGGCAGGCTGCGGTGCTGGGGCGGGAATGGAAATGCACCATTGCTTTTTTTATATATATATATATTTATTTATATATATATATATATATATTTATTTTTATATATACATATATATATCTATATCTTCTAAGTAATGTTGAAAGGGAATCAAATAACTGGGAAGAGAATTCTTGTCCACTTTGTTGTGCTCTATTTTCAAAAGGGCTGAGACTTTCCAGCGTCTGCGAATGAAATAGGGGGAGAGGAGGCTTCTCTCTTTCTGAGCACATTTGGCTTCTGCCAGGCACAAGCCTGACCCAGCCCAGAAGCTGTGCAGTCGCTGCTGTGTTTTTGTGCTAAACCTACAAAGTCTAGTTCCCTGTCAAGGTTGGTACCTCTGGCAAGGTCTAGGCAAAACAGAGCTCAAGGCCTCTGGGAGCTGAGCAAGCTCATGTCTCCTGGTCTTATCCAGGCAAAGAGCCGGGCATAGCAAAAGGAGCCCTGTGAGCGTTTGATGTGACGTGGCTCATGTAACCAGCTCTGTAGCTTTCAGTGAAAGACCTCCCATGTGTTCCTGGTGCCGCAGGCGGCTCCCTGGGGTCCTTTCCCTTTTGCTCCCCAGGGGGAGACCTCCTCCTGGGATAGCTTTATCTCCGTGGAACAAAAATTATTGACTGGGGTAAACAAGCAGCATAATTAGTATGAATTAAAGTAATTTGAAAAATGCCTTATTAATCATCCAAAGGCTTGTATGCAGCACAGGAAAATATGTTTTTAATTATAAACATGATTTATTTAAAGTTGATGGACTCCCTTTTAAACTTAAGCTCCTGAATGAGAGAAAATGAAGGCTAGTAATTTATTTGTTTCTACTTTCGAGGCTACATCCCACTTGCCTGCCTGGTTTTGACTTGGGCTTCATGCAAAAACTTGCAGCCCTGTGAGCCTGCAGCCATTGAAGTGGCTCTTTGCCTTTCTTAATGCTCTTCGTTCTGCTGGAGTATTTAAGCAATCACTCAACACAAGCCATGCTAGGCAGCCGTGCTTTTGTTTCCAGTCCTGTTGGTGGTGTTCAGAAAGCCAGAAGTTAATGGCCTTGAATCGAGCCAGACCTCCTACGGACAGATACTTCCCTCGTTACTCTCTACCAGCTCCCATCCTCTCTGAAGCTGCTGCTCTCCTGCGACTCCAGGTCTCGCTTCCCACACGGCTCTGCTCAGGTACCTCAGTCCTGACTTGCAGCAGCTCCTGCCATTCCCACCTGGGGCCTGCTGAGCAGGCTGGGTTGCACAATGCCTTTCTAGTGTGTTCAAAGGAGATCTCCAAATTGACTTTTACTATATTGAAAAGCCAGGTTAAGTGCCTTTATTATTTTTTTTTTCCCTCTCCCTTTCCAGCAATGTAAAATTAGCTTTAAAGCCATCCTGAACGTATCTGCTCTGGTTTCATTCCCAGCATTCCAGCCTTGTGGTTTGTGGCTGCAGGCAATGCCAGCATCGCCTCCCAAGCAGAAGAGATGGTTTCGTAGCTCTTCCCAGTGCTGCCCCTGCCCTGCTGGAGCCGGGCATCCTTATGCTTCAGGAAGTCTGGTCCTGGCTCTTGCCAGAGGATGGTGGATTTCTGTGGAGGTTTGTGGATTGTTTTGGCAGGAAGGGAACTTTATTGTCACCTGTTCTGACCCTTTGCATGACCCTTTTATGTAGGGAGTATGCGTCAAGCCTGTGACTTGGGCTGAGCCAGAACTAGTCCAGCAGAAAGGCTTTCAGTCCAGCCGTGATGCTGAGGTCTCCAGTGAACAGCAAAGAACCCTTCGCCTCCCCAGGTACCTTGTTCCTCTGGTGGCATTCTGATTCCACAGATCAGCTAGAAACTGGGAGGCAGGAAGGGAACAGGGGAGGTAAACAGAACAGAGGGCCGGGGGTTATTTCTGATACTGTCGCTTCAAAAATAAATAAATTGTACATTCCCCTGAAAGTTGGAGCTTTCACGGGATCTTTCTGACAGCACAGAAAAGTGGGAAACAGCAATCATCCGTAGTGGTTTTCACTGTTACAACAGTAATCATCAAATGCTTCTGGCCAGAAGCATGTGAGATCAGACACAATTGTCTTCTCCCCCAAATACTTCAGCTTCACCTTCTCAGGGTATGTCACCACCAGTTCTAATTCTGTACTTAGCTGCGGAGCTCCGGGATAAATGAGAGCTGGTTATTTCCAGTAAAACAGAGGTATGAGGAGAAGGAACCTCCATGTATGCATGCCAGCGGGTTTTGGCATTGCATTGTATCTGAAGCTGGAAGCACTTCCTCGTGTCGCTGCGTTGGGATGAGCCCCGGCTGGTTCCCAGTTGGATTCCCCACAGGAATCACAGACGCAGGCTGAACTGAACGGTTTTTCCTGAGCACAAATGAATCACAGCATCCCAGCATCACAGACTGGTGGGACTGGGAGGGGAGCTCCGGGGGTCGCCCAGCCCAGCCCCTGCTAGAGCAGGCTCTCCTCCAGCAGGCTGCACGGAGC
>JAVJGJ010000042.1:1403004-1452550 GCA_035590215.1 Microhierax caerulescens | reverse complement strand
GTTAACGTACTTTAAAATGAAAGATAGCTGATCCATACGTGGAACAACAGCAGTAGAATCTACTATTATGAAGAGATAACTGGCCTGTTTGACATCACTGATGATAATTGTTTTAACTCGCTAAGATAGATAACTGAAGATATACTGTCCTGGATTTCCATATCGTCGAAAGTGTTCCGCGAGGAAAGGATCGAACTCAGCAATAAGTTCAAGAGACAACATACAGTGGCCGTTATGCAATGAATGGAATTTTTCAGCATGCCCATGTAGAGGAAGTCCACGATTTGTTAACTTTTTCACAATACATTTTGTTTCTGCCTGCTCAAGTATTGCTTAGACTTCCTGATTTCAAAATCTGCCAGGAACTTGAATGGCCTTTCTGCAAAAGTTGCCTCAGAAGGGCAGTGGTCACCACCCACCGCTGCCTTTTTTGCGCTTTTTAAATTTTTCTTTCGGCGAAAGGGTGTTTTTTACCACATTTCCGCCTCGCTGGGTGCCGGAGGTTTACGGCTGCCGGGAGCACAGGCACTTGTTCAGTCAGCGCAGGAACACTCACAGTCCCGCCGCCTCAAACACCGCCTCTCGAGCGAGGACCCGAGCGCTCCATCTACAAAGCCCCCTTTTTGTTTACCGCCCAGCGGTGGGGCCTGTGTGGCGCAGGCGGCCTGAGGCAGCCGCCGCTATGGCGACGACGGCCTCTCACCCCGGTGTTCTCCTTCCCTCCGCACCCGTTATCAGCCGTGAGGGGGCCGCACCACCCCGCTCGTCTCCTCACCGGGCGGGGAGGCGACGGGCCTCGGGCGGGAGAACCGCGCCATCGAGCGCCAGCCAATAGCGTGTGGCCACCCACGATTCAAACGGCGCGTTGTGGCCAATGGGAGCGGTTGGCGGGCGGGAAAGGGCGGGGCGAGGGGGCGGGCGGTTGTTCTGCCGTAACCGTCGCTCAGGGCGGTTGATCCCCTCAGCGGAGAGCGCCGCGCTGGGGCCCGGCTCCAGCTGCTCCGCGGAAGCGCCTCCTGCCCGGCCCGCTGCGGGCGGGCGCCAGGTAAGGGAACGGCGGCACCGGGGCAGGTTCGGACCGGGTCACAACCCCGCCTCCGCGGTCTTCCCGGGGGGAGCGCTCCGGCCAATCGCCGCCGCTGCTTCTTCCCGCCCCCATGCGCGGCCGTCGGGCCGCGGCCCCGCTCGGGCCCCTCTACCCGATGGGCGGGCGCCTTTTTCCGCTGCCCGCCCGTTCGCCTGGGCCGCGGGGCGGTGGGGCTGGGCTTCCCCGCTTTGTTCGGGACGCCGCCAGCGGGGAAAGGCCGCGGCCACCCGGTGTGGCGGGGGCGCGTCGTGGGCGGCCTGGCCCGGCCCGGGGGGGCGCGGAGGCCCCGGGCCGGCGGGGGAGGTGACGGGGTGGGCACGGCCTGGGGATCCCGGGCGGGGGAGTTGAGGCGGTGCTGCCTGGGGTGCAGGGGAGGAGGAGGCAGGCCGAGGCGGTGCAGCAGCTGGCGGCGGGGCAAGGCTGCTCACTCACCGGCTGCTTTTCGAACGCCTGCCTCTGTTTCCTGAGCGGGGCGGGAGGGTGGCAGAGAGGTGCTGACGAGCCCCCCGCGAAGGAGTCGGGAGGGCAGGCAGGGAATGCCAACCCCTCCGGGAGGGATGGAGCGGGGGGAGCAGTGCCCAGGCCCCGGGGGGAGCTCGGCCCTTTGAGGGCGGGGGGGGGGGGGGGAGGCTCGGGAACTTGGGGCAGTCCCTTCCCCAAAGCAGCATCCCGGCGTGGGGATGCCATCCTCTCCCCGGTGGTCGCCCTGTGCCCCATCGTGGGGGGGGGAGACCTGGGAGGACTTTAACATCTTTGCCTTCGTGGCTTGTTCTGTCATTTTCTTCAGTGCACAGATTTCCTGTTTTGAAAAACTAGGCTGATAGCTTTGTTGGGGTTTTAAAGCCCATGGTAGGAATGGGGCTCTCTAATGACCACATTTTAGTATCCCACTAGTTTCTGAGGCTTGTTACGGATCTGGAAGAGCCATTGGAAATGCCCCCGGATGGATTCACTTTGCCCCCTGTAACTTAGATCTGCAGTGTTTGGAGGAAACGGCAGGGACAAAATGGACAGTTAATAAAAGGAACAATTGTATACTGCCTATTCTAGAGGGCACTTGCTGCCCTTCAAGAACTTTCCTCATCGCATATGCTCTTTATACAGCAAATCTTTATCTTCTGTCTTGTCGTCTTTTTTTTTCTTCCCTTTTTTTTCCTCCCTCCCCTATCATAGTCCAGAAAATGAAACTGGAACAGACATTTCTGGAAAAGAACTTGATTGGTGCAGTTGGGAAGATGTGATTCACAGTTATAATGAACATTGAAATTTGTCCCATTTTTTCGCAGTTCAGTATTTGAATTGTGTATTTCCTGATTTTTAACCTGTTTACACAACTATGCTAGGTCGGAGTGTGTGTGTGTGTTTAACCCTTCAAATAACAGCATCCCTTGTGTTGGATTGCCAAGAGGTACCTCAGGGTACATCCAGTATATAGAAGCGGCTGTTATACTAGAGGTATCCAAACCTTTATAAAGGGAAAGGTTTAAATGAGCGTTATTTTCTTTTTATGATCCCTTTCTGTGCTTGGAAGAACCAGAGCTGCTGTTGGTGAAATCTGGAGTTCAGGGAGATCTAGTGTTTCCAGGATTGGCCAAAAATAAATTATGGGGTAAAGAATGTTGCGCTTTTTTCTTTTTCTTTTTTTCTTTTTTTTTCCTCCTAGTCATGCAGCACGGATAAAAAGCTCTGAAGCTTTTAGTCATAACACTCTGGTCCCATGTTTTCCTTTTAATAAAGCATCCAGTGGGAGAATGTGACATAATTGGTTTCTTGGATTTAGAGATCTTGAAATGGCTGGTACAACAGATAGAAGAAGAAACTCTCCAGCAGGGTTATGGTTTAAAAACAGTAATATGGTGGCAAAGTCTTGTCAGTATTGCATGGTAGTGTTGCATTTCTCTTGCAGGAAAATGCTTTCTACGTGGTTATGCTGCAGAACAGGCACTTTTGAGTCTCGTCAGTGGCGCGGAATATTAAATCTCTCTCCTTTCCTTGCATTGCATAATCTGAGTGTTGTTCTCCCATAGCAGCAGAAATGATGGAAGAACTGCATAGCCTGGACCCACGAAGGCAGGAACTACTGGAAGCCAGGTTCACTGGAGTTGGGGTTGCTAAGGTGAGCGTAAGTACCTTTGGTAACAGGCATGACTGCTTATCCATCTTGCACTGCACTTTTTTTTTTTTTTTTAATTTCTACATTGATAATTTTGCTTTGCTAGCAGAATGTTTTTGTATCGGTAGTTGTGTTTTGACCGCTAATTTGCTTGAAGTATGTTTAAGAGGAATGAAAATGGGATCTCTATGAGCAGATGGTTTGCTATACAGAAGATTTTGGGTTCTAATTAAGTTTTTAGGAGTGGCTCCATCTTAAGGCAGCTTGTACGCCCCAAAAAAACCTGTGACAACTTTGTCTTTGGAAGTGGAAATCTCATCTGTCTCTTCCTTTCCCCAAGAATACATTTGTGAACTGAATTTGGCCACTTGTTAGACAGAATTTCAAGTTTACTGTGTTTGATACAACAAGTAACCAGAGACTTAATATTTTTAGAAATTTGTTCAGCTCTTTGTGGGTGCAGTATGCCAAAATTGTGTACTCGGTCGCATAGAACACACATGCAAAAAGTATTTGAAGGTAAGCTCTCCTATATCTGCGATCCACAACCTGCTAGTAAAATCCCATCTTTGTCCTCATGCACAACTTCATGACTGTTCAGTAGCTGCCTTTCTTGAGTAAGGAACTTAAATAAGAACATTGTGTGGTTGCTTGATATATTAGCATTAAGCTGTAAGTTCTCCAGATGATGTTGGTAGTGTTAATAGATAGTCTCTCTGAGCAATGAAATGGTGGCAGAACTCATCTTAAACTAGGTCAGTGGTAAGGAGTTTACTTCTGAGGAAGATACTGAGTTTTGGACAACATAAGGGTAGATGGTAAAACAACGTGTCATTGCTAGGTAATTTTCAGAAACCTCTTAGGATTATTTTGAGAAGAGACTTCGTAGATGCTGTATTTCTTAGGAAAATTCAAACCACATCAGCACTTGGAAAGAGAGTTTTGTTTGAGTTCATGCTTTTCTTTCTGGCCTGTACTTCAGTCAGGACTCAAACAAGCTTAAGTCTCAGAAGGGAGCGTGAGTAAGTAAAACGTTTAGCTGTAAGGGAGTGTAGTAAGGAAGATTAACACTACAAGTTGTTGTGGCGTTACAATTTCGGTTATTGAAGTAAGAGTGTAGGGGGATTTTGATCTTTTTTCCCCACTCTTAAGATTTTTAAGGCTTTTACTAGCATAAAAGTTTATGGTGCATAATTTATTTACAACCTTGAAAAACTTGTTTTATAAAACATTACAACTTTTATGTACTCTTTTCATCTATTTCTTACTTCTTCCCCCCCAGCCCCATGTATGTCACTTTAGTGTCTTTGGCTGTACCGGTATAGATAAAGCCAAACAACTCTCTAGAATAGCTAAGACTTAGAAGCGTAGGCGCTTCGTTGCTTTATGACAGAGCCAACGTACTCAATACTCACAAATGATATTAGGAACCATTCCTTTTAAAGGAATAACCTTTAAAAGATACAGGAAAACAAGTCTTAATTATGTTTTCAGTGTGTTTGGAGCAGAAAGTACACGCCCTTACTCTGTACCGGTGAATATTGAAAACTCCTTTCTGTTTCTAAAGCATATGCAAGTAAAAAAGCCTCATTTCTTGGAGGCTTTGCTTTAGGCAAAGCTGCTCTGTTATTTTTTAATTTTTAATAAACTTTATTTTAACCTGTTGTTATGCAGTATAGTGTTTTACTTTGTACTAGTCAGTAAACTGTTAAAGTGTGTTACACTTTTCAACAGATATATATATTTATTTACTTGCATACTTGCTAATCTGCAGTAGATCAGCCAACCATTGATATGAATTAGCATGACTCTGTTGCAGCAAATCTTGGTTGCAATATTAATCTCAGATACTACATTCCCTCCCAGGTTGGTGCTTCAAATTCCCTCCCTACCCCCCCAAGTCTCCGTCCGTCATGCTCCGCACTGGCATTGGTAGGTCATTGTCTTAAAAGGAATATATTGGGAAAGCTGTGATACAATTTGTATGGTTCAACTAAGGTTTTTAGCTCTCCAATTAAATGTTTAAGGAAAGCTAGGTAGAGTAAGTTAGTGCCATCTAGTGGGACTGGGACTGGCACATCCTCCTGGGATAGAAGGTATTCTGTTGCTGTTTATTGCATAAAAGGAAGAAATGTCATCTTAGATGCTCTCCTATTGGGTGAAGGCAGCAGGCAGTTGTAACTGAGCTTCCTGCCTTCCACCGACTGGGTGTATCGCTTAGTGTGTTTGATTAGGTTTCTTTTATGTTTAAAAATACAGGATATATTTTGGTCCTGCATAAAACTAACAGGCTAGTTTACATCCATAATACAAGTGCAGCTTTAAAGCTCGCTTTCCCTCCATGTTTGCAAGTCAAGAACAACTGTACATGTTTCTGAGAAATGAATGAGACTAAGCTGATCTAGAATAAATTTTTAGGCTGGAAACTAGAAAAAAAGCTTCTACCCATCAGAGTCATGGGATTCTGGAAGAGCTTTCCAGTAACAGTAGTAGAGGACAGAAATCCTAAACTGTTTTGGAAACAGCTGTGCACTGTCACCTCCTGTGGTAGCTGAAGGCACAACCCAATGGCCGAGGTCATTTGCAGTCCCAAATGCCTCAAAATTCTGTTGCAAGTCTGTGATGAATTATCTTACTTAGTAACTGGAGAATATATTTCTCTAGAAGCTTGGAGTTAATATGTGGAGTCAAATCTGTGAGCAAGGAATGTTTCTAGGCAACTGTTATACTCATGTGGTTCATCCAGGTCACTAGATAGCTTCAAAAAGCCAGTGATGCTTTAGATGTCTATTCTTGCCATATGGTAAAGTGCCATTATTCCCCAAATTTGCAAAGCAAGTCCTTAAATTAACACGACTATCTGACACCTACAAGTATTCTTGCTTATTTAGCTCCTGTTTATGTTTACATACTAGGGGAAATCTAAGTGCATTCACTTCAGGAATTGTTCTGACTAGTCATCTCAACAGCATCCTTGGGTCAGTAGGTACAGAAGACAAAATATAGTTGTTTCTCTAGATAACATTGTTTCATTTTGTCTGTTCTCATCCTCTGCCTCCCTTCCCCTGATTGGTTGCAACCTTTAAGATACCAGGTGGGTTAGCTCCAAAGGATGTGTCATTTCCACAGACTTTTCCTGGATAAGAATTGGAAGACTATTTGCACCTGGCTTGTCTCAGGCTTAACCAGGGTGGATCAACATAGCAGCATGCATACCTTCTGCAAGTCTTTAGAAAATCTTCAAACTAAGTTGTGTGTGCTACTTTGGTATAGCTGAACTAAAAAGGCTGAAGTATTTCTAGAGAGAGTAACCTTTCCTGTCATGCTGCAGGAGTCTTGTAGATGCAGATGACTCTGCTGGAATCAAAAAAGTATTGGCCTTGGTGGTGGCTAGTGCTCCCTTTCCTCCCCCTGTGAAGTGTCATAAGGAGGGAAATGAAAACAACCTCAAGAGTGTCACTTATGCTGCAGAACATCTACCTCCAAAAAGAGAATTACTCGTAACAGCATTTACTTGTATTATTTTGGGTTTTTTCCTTTCTCTGTCGCGGTCTTGGATCAGTTCATTAGCTACCAGTTGTGTAATCTACTTGGTAACTTCGGTGCTAAAAATGTTGCTAGATTGGGAATTCATGTTTGAGAATAATCATATCTTCCTTGGAGGGAAGTGATGCTGCGTAGTGACGGTCCTTAACAGGTATCACGTTCCACCAGAAGAAGAACTAGTTAATAAGAGTTTTGAAACTGAGCATTCAGTTCTATCAGCTACCACAGAATGGGCCAGCGTTTTGTGCTGGATACTTGAAAATTGTTTAGATGCTTTTGTGTGCAAGATTACTTATTTCAAATGTGTTGTCTGGCTGCTAGAGCCCAGGAATAGTTGTCAGATCTCAGTTCTGTTACTGCCCCTGAACTGAGGGTTAGGGTGAATTTTATGACCCTTCTGTCCAGTTTGCTGTCAGTAAAATAAAAATACTATTTTTTTTCAACCTGAGAGAAGTCAACATATAATGGAAGCCAAGCAAATCCTGCTGCAAATCTGCTTATCCATCTGGTTACCTGTGAACATCTGATTGTAGATTAACTTCTCACAGCAAAAAGACCTGGGTGGTACAGGGATTTTGTTATTGGCTATAATACCGAGTTTTTCTAAAAGCCCAATTAAGAAGTAGTCTGTAATTCTTATACAAGATGTGCTTGAAATAAGGTATGAAATAAGATAAGAAAATGTTAATTAAACCTGTCTTACACAGTAGTACTGGACCAGAGCAACTGGAAAACCATTCAGCCATTTTATTTTGGTGTAAGACTGTGTGGAGTCATCACTAACTTACAGTGGAACTAAGGACTGAGTTTTTCACTTTGAAATCTCTTTATTTGCTACAGAATTCAGAAGAACTGGGGTTACCTTGGCTTGAGGTAATGAAGCATGACTGCCATTTAGTTAGCAAGAGAATTTTGCAATGCGTGTTGCTGTAAGTCCACATGGGAGACTTTGGCTAGGCAGCTTGAATTCCTAGAGCTCCCTTTCAATACCAGGAGTTGGAGAGCACAAAATGGAGACTGCCCAACGTAAGAGTTGTGGACAGCCCTATGGGATCATTTTGGAGAGCTTGGAGAGGCTGGGGAAATGCACAAGTCATGCAAGGCGGTGGACAGACTTGGACAGGAGATAGGTAAGGGTGATCTGAGTCAGGCTAGCTTTGTTACAGAAGTTCTGAAGGGAGCTATTATCGGGCTAAGTTGCTTCTGTTGAAACTTCAGACATTGTGCCTCATTTGTGGCCTTTCCAGGGCTCTTGCGAAGGGAGAAATGACTAACCAGCTCGTGTGAGTGGACAGATTTTAAATTCTTGCCTTTGAGTAGGAGTCCTGAAAGCGCCTGCTACTGTTGCATCCACTTCTCAACATGGAGGTTTTGTTGTGCATAGGTAGGTCACGGACTTAGAAGCAGCAGTTCATAGGTGAATCACAAGGGAAAAGAGCATGCCAGCTTATCTCGGAAAGAAATTCCTTGCGGAGGAGGAAGTGTGTGCTGTTCCTGTGCTTGTCATTTGGGTAAACACTGTAGAAACTATTAGCTTATTTCAGATGACCCACGTATTTTGGATTTTTGCTGAGCCCCATCACCAGTTCTCTTGACAGGGTACAGTCGATGAGTGGGCTGGAAGTGATATCAGAGAAGTGCAGTATTATCCCAAAGTAGTCAGTGCTAGAAAAGCCAGATGCCAGTGCAGATGACTTCTGGAAAAAAATTCATAAACCCTTCCTGTGTAAACTATTGCATGTTTATTATTCCCTACTGGTACTTCCCTGGCAATATTCTGATGTTAGTATTCTTTGCCATTGCTTACTTGGGTTTTCTTTCCCAAAATTCAAGTCCGTTCCTTTAATTCCTCTTGTGTCATGACCACTTGAAATGGTATGCTAAATTAAGTACTGAACATTTATCCAATGTCAGTTGCTGAGTTAAATATAAACAGTCAGGAATGATAAAACATAAATTTGAAGGGTTTTTTTATACATACACTCACTGACTGTTAGTTGAGGGGGAGGGACTCAGATGTATGGTTTCTCACATCCATTGTCTAAACCTGTTGCTCTAAGGAGTTGATAACATGAGGTTATGTGTGAAACTAGATACCTAGCTGGACGATGGGGAAAACTTGCTTTTCCTTTCTCTCGCATAACTATGCAAGAAGAGGTGCAGCAAAGGACTCGGCCGTGTTCCTTAAATATCTGAGGTATTGCATCTTCATTGCTTTGAGTACAGCACATTCTAATGAACAATTTGTGTTTCCATAGCTGAAATCCCTCAAAACAAGACTTTTATGCCAGCTTTGACATGAACAAGATGCTTCAGCTCCTTGCCTGTAAGATAGGCCCAATACTTTACTGTAAGAGAAGTATCAATGGAAGGCCCTGTAGGAGGTAATCGAGGGAAAGGAAAGCTCATGCAGTGGAAATGGGTCAAAACATGGCTACGAAGAATTAATTCTGCATTTGTTCACTGTATCAATACACTAACAGCAAACTTGCTGGATACTTGTGGACAACTGACAAGCTGTTCTTCTCTGGTTCTGTAACTAAGTAGTTAGTTCCTTTTTGACCTTTCTGCTACTGCGTTGAGTTCAGTTTTATGATTTTACCAGTGTAGTTTCTAGAGGAAGTTTTAAAGTAAAGGGAAAATAGGCTTTTTGCTCTTCAAGAATCTGTGAACAGAACTGAACTGCTCTTTTGTTGATGCAAAAAATGGTTTTGATTCCAGCTGCTAGAGCCATAAATTTCCCATGCAGTATAGTCAGTACAGGTAGTTGTGGTACTGGAAGTAAGAAAAACATTGTGTATTTTGTATTAGGCATTTTTCCAGCTGCTTGCATTCCAGAGCTTTACATTCAGGTACAGACTGAGTGGATTTCTTGTACTGGAAAGGATAAACTTGTATTTCTGAAAAAAATCTTAGGATCATTTCTAACTATGGGAAGCCTCATCAGTTTATTTCTCCAGGTGACCCAAGAATACAGGTCCGTTGCTGAAATGCTGACTGTAAGCCACTGACATAACCTTTCGACCACAGTGTTCCTGAAAAGCTCAAATGTGGCATTTTGGGAGCAGCTGTTCCTGTCATTTGCTACCCATGTGCAAAATGGAGGCAGTGAGATTTAAGCAAATGTGGAAACGACTTTCACTTTCATCTTCATCGTGTCAGAACCTTACCCTGTCCATCTGAGACCAGCAAATGCTAATTTGTGGAGATGCTCCTGCACTTAATAAAGCTTTCGTGCTTGCACAGAAGGTTGACGTCTTAGACGTGCTGCTGGGGCTTGAGTTTAAGGGAGGAAGTGAAGGATTTCAAAGGACTGCATTTGTGCAGTTTATAATCAAGCTTTTTACATGGGTGAAAAGATGAACTTGCAAAAAGACAAAATTACTGCATGCAATAGGATACCACTTTTTTATCAATGAGGCCTTCATGTGGATCTGCCTAAGTTTGGTGTTGGCACTTCTGTTAAATCCTGTTGGCCATGGAATAATCCCCTGGAATAACCAAGTTGTACCTCTAAGACTTGTGAGCCATTATGTTGGGCAGTGGGAAACTTGCCACTTTGTTTAAAAAGCAACTGTTACTGAACACATGACGTGAAATATCTTTGTGGTCTTGAGCTATTTGTGTGATGAGTTGAAAGTGTATGGTATGGCTTAGAGTATAAATCTGCAGTTTTTCTTATAGTAATTCACTTTTTTTAAAAAGGGAATCCTAAATGTGTAGTTTCCTGAGCTATTCAAGTGGAGATTTGTGGGTTTGCTTTTTTGTTGTTGTTGAAGCAACTAAGCATGTCTTTTTAGGAAAAACAAATTTGGTTGTTAGCATTCACAGTGTAATACAGAAGGTAAACAGAACTTTTACTTTCTGTGAATGCCTGCTTGGAAATTTGGGTTAGTAATAGATAGGTTGTATCACAGGTTTAATTTGATGGTGGTGTTTGCTTCAAATAGGGAAGGGAGAACTGCTCTTCTCAGCAAATGATCTGCTATGGGATTTCTTCGTGGTGTTAAGGCTTCTCCCTGACCCATCACATGTCGTCTTCTCAAGTATATGATGAGAAGTGGACTTGCCTTGGGGAAAGATTGATGGTGGGAAGTGGTTACTGCAAAAATAAGAATGCTAAAATAGAATGAATCTTTGGGAAAAGATGCTCACAAGTTATTAATGGAGAGGTCGCTTTGTCATGTCATTCTTGTTAATCCATTCCATCAGTAATTGTGAATCTTGTTTTTACATCTTTGTCAAATTCGTCTAGATTTCGTAAGTTACATCTGTAGGAGGATACTTTTGTGTCAGAATGCTGGGCTAAAACACAGTGACTTTGTATGATTCACTTTTCTTTCCTTTTAAAACCAATTTTGATACAGATTTAGAAAAAATAATTTAAAAAAACTATTCGGATACGTAAAAATGCACGTGTATCCAGTAGAGCCTGCGAGGATGCGGGCAGACTTTGTGGGTACTTGGATACTATTTTGGTAAATCTATTTTAGCCTTTTGTGTTTGTGCTTTAGCCTGGTAGGAGCAATTGCTCTGTTGGCAGGTCAGCCATGGGTCCATAAAATAACCTAGTGGGAAGGATTGTCTTAGGGGTGCTGGTTGTACTGCTGTTAACACAACTTTGACTTGTTTGCTTTTTTAGTGCTTTAAAAAAGCATGAAAATTACGCATTTAAAGAAAAATTAGTGGTATTGCCAGCATCTGATAACTGTAATAGCTGCCTTGCCAGATGGAAGATGCCTCTGAATTCTTAGCCCAGGGTCAAGCAGATGCTTGCCTGAAGAGCTGAGCTTGGAACTACTGCTACTCAATCAGAAGTTTTGTTCCTCAAACCAGTTGCCTTAAACTTTTATGAATACTGCCTTGGCTGTTTGTGGATGTGGTTAAATAAAGCAGTTGGGATATAAATTGATACAGAAATATCATTGCGAAGGCTGGATCAGTATACTGAGAAAAGACTGTCCAACTGGCAGTCCAACTTCCATTTTGCTCCAAACAACTTCTGATGTTTTTAGTGCCCCATCATGTGTCTAGGTATTTGACCCATGTTGCTGCTGTATCCACATGACTTAGAGCAGCGTAGTTAGCCCAGAGATTCAATGTTTGATAGGACGTATCTGCCTTGTATGGAAGTTGTTTCTAACGGTCTTTGCTTGTTTTTCACTAGGGTCCATTAAATAGTGAGTCTTCCAACCAGAGCTTGTGCAGCGTGGGTTCTCTGAGTGATAAAGAATTGGAGGTAAGCTGGCACAAATCCTCATGGTAATCGGGTTTAAGGTGGACATGACTGAACTCAAAACATAGAAGGAATTGTGTGAGAGTGAGTGACAGTGTTCTTTGTTTGGGGTGTGAAAGGGACTAGTGGAACTATTTAGGCTGGATCTTAACTCTGCAGTCTTTTGGACGGTGCTGTGAAACAGTCCTCCTTGAAGCTTCTCACCGTAGCAGGCAGATTTTACCCAACCCCAAAAACACAGCTTTGTAGAGCTCAGCTTGTGAAATTGTTTTCAGCTGCATTGTGATTTGTCTGCTGGTTTTGGATACGATTTTGGCCAAACAAAAAGCCAGAGAGCATTAATGGAAAAGTTTGCCTTATCTATCAAATACTGCATTTGCAGAAGTCTGTACAAAGTGGAGCACTTTTATGAATTGCTCTGTGGAATTGTGGGGAGGTGAAAATTAATGCTTTGTCCCTGTTTAATCTCACTGCTTTAGGATTAACTATTTCAAAACACTTGCCAAAGCAGCAAAATGAATTGTAGGGTTACTTCCATATTAATAAAGCAAAATCTCAATTTAAAATGCACTTTCTTACGCATTTAAAGAACTTTCCGCGTGGTTATCAGTTAAGTTTTGGGTGCTGTTTCTCTATTATAGGGCAGTACTCATATGAGGTGCCTGGTGAAGCAAAGTCTGTCAAGAATGCAGTATCTTAAACTCCATACAAATAAGTTTAGTTAGTAGTGGAAAACTTGAGTATTCATTCTTGGTTTACATGGGTTTTTTTATGAACTTCTGTGGAGTGATTTAAGTTGACCAAGCTGACATAATCACATCTACCATTCCTTGCTTTTTCAGTCTGTAACAGATAATGTGTGTAATTTTTGTTATTTAAGTACTTGAATGGAAAACCAACTTAATCTGCATCTCATTAATATGCTTACAGTTCATGGAGGCTGTAACGGAGCCTGTGGTGTTACAGTCATGCCAACGCTGTTCATGAGTTGCTCTTCACTATGCAGTGAGGAGGCTATGTCACTGACTTTTACACACAGAGGAGCTGGTACAGCAAGTCTCTAGATAGGGAGTTTTCAGTCCCCTCATTTTAAAAAGCCTTTGCAGACACAATAGCTACCTTTGTCTTAGCAGCCCCTCCATCCTCTTACCAAAACAATAACATGTCGGTGACTGCCCAGCTGGTAACATGGGACTGTAGATGTCCAGCATCCACTGAGGACACAGCCAGGTTTAGATTCTGGCTGTGTCAGCTTTATCCTTTCTATCCTATTAAAGGAGGTAGATTGATTTCTGTGCTTACTGTGTGCAAGTCTTTTGGCAGAGATCTTGAAACAGGGTACTTTAGACTTTGGTTTCCAAAGAGCATGAAACTTAGGTTTACCACAGACTTTCTGGCCATGGCTTTCCCTCCCCCAGAGTTGTGTTTTGCACACTGTGGTTTTCTTCCTGCCCCCAGGCTATAGTTTAGTGGTGGCTGCAGCGATTGTAAAGCATATAACTCAGAAATTATTTGGGACCCTTTGGGATAAGAGATGTTTTTAAAATGACGTTGGTGATGGAAATGACAAGATATCTATCTTGCCAGCAGCCTCAGTAAGCTGCTTCTAGTGCAGTGCTCCCTAAAGTTTTCAGCAGGTTTGGCCACATAAGTGATCCTGCTGAGGAGGAAGCCACCACACCAGTGTCTCCTTCACTCTCACATGTGTAGGCTTGGTAGCCTTGTACAGATAGGCATGATGCTTTTGGAGCCTTCAGACCTCCCCCCTGTGCTCTGTATCATGCCTGTGCATAAATAGATCACTGCGCACTGATAAGCTGCTCCTCGGGTCTCTGGTTGCTCACAGAAATGGCATTGCAACTAACCCTTGACTTTAATGAGAGCAGATGAGGAGCAAACCAAAGTCAGGTGAATTGCTGCAGCTGTGGCAGCTTTCTCCTGGCTGCTCTCTTGGGGAGCTCTGCCTTGTTTTGTGTAAGGCTGCAGTTGTGCGCTAGCGGACAGGATAGTTCTTGGTAGCCAACTGCAAAGGGAATGGATGTCTGTGTTCAGACCTTTCATCATTACTCCTCTTCATGTCAGTACTATGATCACCCTGAAACAGTTTACACGGGGGGGGTTTTGTAAGTGTTTGTACTTGTCCTCCAAACCACATGAGGTAACTGGGCAGTAGAGGCTGACTTGCTGAAATAGGAAAAAAAAAAAAATTAACCTCACTGCTAACCATGTTGACTCCCTTCCACAACACATGTATCTGTCAGGAGGTAGCAGCTATTTGAGAGCAGTGGTTTCTATAAGTACCAGTGCTAGAAACAAATGCACCAGAGAAGAGAAATGGCCACTGGGGATTTGGAGCAAATTATTGTGTTTTGGCATTTTCTTTAAATCTTGGGATAACTGCAGAAATGTTAATTTTGAAGTATTGTTTAACAGACTCCTGAGAAAAAGCAGAATGACCAGCGGAATAGAAAAAGGAAAGCGGAAGCATATGAGACCAGTCAAGGTAATTAATTCTTCTGATGCTGCTGCAGGTTTTCTGAACAGTTGGTAATTTGCACACGTTTTGCACAGTGACCTAGGAAACTAATGGCTCTTCTCAAGGGTGTGTCAGGCAGCTTGTTATAAACTACTCCATGATGGTGTAGTTCTCTTCTGGGAGCCTTGTTATCCTCATTGGCAGGATAATGCTCGTCTTCAGCTTAGTCGCTCAAACTATGGCATTTTTATGGGACAGACTGCCCAAAGGTTAATGTGGCTTCTCTGAAGTGTTTTGGTCCCCCATTGCTACCCATACAGCAGCCAGCCTGTAAAATACAGGCTGTACTCTCTTCCTTGCTTTTTGAGACGTATGCCTGCCTTGTTAGAGTAAGTTCTCACCACAACAAATAAGAGAACAAACTGTGCTCAAGTATAAAGCACGCAGTGCTGTCTCAGAGTACTAAGAAAAACCCAGCATGTTCAAGTCCAAGTTCAGATTTTCTAGCAAATGGGCATAGGGGCAGATTTCTTTTATTCTTCAACAAGAAAGTAACAAGGATTGTGTTGACAGAACCGCTTTGATAATTTTATAATAAGAGAAAAGGGCTAAGTTTTAATGAGCTGGTATTAAGCCACCACTAATTATCTCTCTAACCCTTATAGGAATGTTTGCGAGAGATCTAATATGCACTAATTTACCTGAAGGCGGAGGACTAAAAGTACCCTTTGCTCTGTGCTTATCTTGAAGGAAATTTTGGAGAACCTATGCAACATCCAACATTTAGTGTTTTCCAAGTACTTGACCAAGTGCAAATGCTGTTTGATTGGATTTGACATGTTTGGAATTGAGATTTAATTGAATTGTCAACTGTAAACCCTCCCAACAACAGCATGAGAGCTGTAACCCTGGGGCAGTCTCTCATTGTGCAGAAGCTTTTGTTGTGATAGGTGTTGCACCTTTCTACAGGGAGGGGAGTGTCAAAATATAGGACTAGGTTTTTTTAGAATGGCATCATAACTTCTGTTCTTAAAAATACAACTCTTATTTTGATCCTTTGTTTTCGTTTTTAGGAAAAGGCACTCCTAGAGGACATAAAATTAGCGATTATTTTGAGGTAAGCATCTTTACATTGTCAGGAAATTGGCTTGAATTCACATTGTGCAAAATCTGTAGATGGAAGCCTGTAATGTGTAATGTACTTTTTGGAAGTTAATTTTTAAAGTAACATTTCTCTGAGCAGTTGCTAAAGCAATGTTTTTAAAAGAGCAGCCATGTAAGTATAGGTTTGAGGTTGATTTCCATTGGAACCTGGATCTCAGGTGAGGATATCTCTGAGTATGCAAACCGGTTTTGATAAGGGCCCAGTGCTGTGAAAGAACCTCCCTGCAAAGTCCTGCTGATTTGAGTAGGAAGTTGTTTACAGGGGTCCCTCTTCAGAAAAGCTTGCTGTGGGAGGCTGGCACCACATGGGAGATGGAGACCCCTCCCCAAAACATTCTAAAACTCAGTATTCTTTTTTTGTTGCATAGTTTTTGAAGTCTTTTTAGATCTGCACAACCCAGAGCTCTAGCTTTTCTCTGAAATCGGTTCTTTATTTTACTGAGTAATTCAGAGTCAGAAATTAAGTGCTTATTAGGCCTTACTTCTTTCCTGTGTAAAGTTTTTTGTAAGTGTGGTACAGTGTGATGCAGGAACAGAAGAATTTCTGTGCCAGCTAGACCAGTTGCCCAGCTGCTTACCTGTCCTGTCTTTAACGGTGACTGGCAGAGATGCTTCAGTGGAGGTGTGCGTTTCTTACTCTTCACAGGGAATGGGCTTCCTAATTCTGTGCAGTAAATAACTGATCTATATCAAATGTGCAGGGTTTTATCTTTTTGTGTACTCAGTGCAAATGAGAATGTTTGCCTGAAGTGCTTGCTTTTACTGTTGTTTTTGAAAACAGTACATGAAATTATAAGGCTTTCCTCTTAGCTTATATTCGGTTTGTTTAAATGAGTCCCTAGAAGCCTGTAAGTCTTCATTTTTAAGGTTAATGTGCTTTTTCTCTCTCTGTTAAATTTGCTTAAATATAGTATCTCTGTGGAATTACTGATGATCAGATCTGTTTCTTTGTCCAGTTTGCTGGGGGAAGTGGCCCAGGAACCAGTCCTGGTAGAAGTGTGCCGCCTGTCGCCAGATCGTCACCGCAGCATTCCTTATCCAACCCCTTGCCGGTAAGTGTTCTCCCTGGGGACAGAGCTGGTGGCATGGCATTGGTTAGGTTGGTGGCCATGCTTCAGACAGGTAATAGAAGGTTCTGAACAGGAAAGAAGTGTCTCTTAGTGAGTGATTTGGCTTATTCTCTATTCAGGTTTTTCGTTGGTTTTTATATCTGAAACTGGGTTCTGGCAGCAAATCTAGGACCCTGCAACAGTGGCTAGTCTGGTTGTAACTGGTATTCATATCTGAGCTGAAAGCATGCAAGATGAATGTTTTTAGCACACTGTTTGGTTACAGGTAGATTGCTGTCCTTATTAAAAGGCGGGACTGACATATTAGTTATCCTGTATTCCAGTGTAGCTCATAGAATTTCTCCATCGAGTTGGGTGTATGTTGTATGTTTGTATAGCACTAGTGCGATGATGTTCCAATCTTGATTGGACCCTTTGGGTATACTGAAAAGCATGCATACCATAATTACGTTGGGAAGTCTTTTACTTCTGTTTGTGTGCATGTGACTTGTAAGGAGCATTAGCAAAAGCTTGCAAAGAAATGTGTATATATGCACATCTGTTGCTTTTTTTGTTACATAATTCCGTTTTGCTGTCACAGCATTTTTGCAAGATCTGAATGTGAAGAAATAACCAGTATTTTAAAGCCATTTTAGCACAGAGCAGCTAAAGAAATTTCAACTAGCAAAGCAATATTCAGAGGCTCTGGTGTCTGATCTGTAGTTTTGACCATTGCCTGGGCCCATTTTTAAAATTTTTCAGCGTTTGTTGAGTGTCACACAATGCTCCATGCTTTTGAGAAAGGTTAGTATTCTGAAAACCAAATGCAAAGTCTTTACTGATTACATTATTCTGCAGAGACATTTGCACAGTTCATGAATGTGTACTGAACTAAATCCCAACGCGGAATGCTCTGCTTAGAATTCAATATGTGTAGCTAGATTTCAAAGCTTCGTAATGCTGCTTTAAGAGAGAGCTTCACATACGCTTCTAGGTATTTTTGTTTATAAAAATTAAAATTACCTTGTTAATTGAATGGGCCTTCCTCCTGTCTTTTATTAATTCACTAATACATCTCTTTAAAGATAATTTAATGAAAGAAATACCGTTTCTGAATGTTGCATATGCATGAGGTATTAGGGGCAGTTCTTTATTCCAGCAGATGAGATACCCTGCAGGTGTTTATAATGGGACAAGTGGGTTCTTCCTTTGGTTTTCTTCTTCTATGCTTGTATGTAGTGAGTAGGTAAAAGTTTGAACATATGTGGTGAATACTGGTGTTACAGTTAGTTTCAGCTAGGCTAGTTTGTGCGTCTCTACGCAGGTGCTCTTCTGTTCTTTACTCTTGGAGCTAAACCTGTAATGTTTGCTTATTCAAAACAAATTATTATGTGCATTTGCAAGATCCTTACAAACTGAATATCAGTGGTTTGAGCTAAGCCCCCAAAAATGGGGGGATGAGTGACAGTTGGAGAGGATTGAGTTATCTTACCCATTATGGATGTCACTGTGGTCTAGGAAGAGAGCAGAGTGTTAAAATGTCTTTCACAATGAGACAAACCTCCTCCAAACCTGTGAGTTAATCTATACTGTACTGGAAATTTTCTGCAATCAGAACTTTTGGAGGAATTGTAATGGCTTCAGGATGTTACTACTTGTCTTCAAATCTCTTGACTGCTTTGAATTGTCTTGCTTCTCCTTTGATCAGAAGAATGATCTGCAGGTTTTCAGACTCTTGCAAGGTCGCTTCGTGCACAAGCATTCTTTTGCGGAAGAAAGCTCACTCTTGACATTTGTAATGTTAGCCAGAAAATACACTTCAGGTTGCAATTTAGGTTTTTAAGAAAACTGAAGCCTGACCTGACTGTTTACTTTCTCTGGCATATGCCTGGCCCGGAGTTACAGCTTGGAAGGACTTAAATCATTATTACCCAGACTGCCAAGTTTTAGCAGTGATGGGCTGGCTTTTGGCAAAGGCAATGAGATTCTAAGTGCTGTAATCAATGTAGCTCAGATGATTCTTGTTCTTATTGAACCCAGTTGCTGTATCACAGTTGGAAAATGAGTCTACTGGTGGAGAAAGGAGCTGGCCTTTAAGAAATGTAATGCATCTTAAAAAGAATTTGGAAATGCATTACTATTTTGCTTATCTTGCAGGAGATCAGTCCCAGCTACAATGACAGAAATCAGCTTATCAAGGCTACTGGGTCCTAGAAGTGGTTAGGTTGCTGGCATTTAGCAGTTCTGACTCAGTTTACTTCACCAGAATAACAAATGTGTTGTGACATTGGCTGTTTTAAAACGAGTCTTCAAAAATCATCAAGTAGTGTAATTTCGAGTGCATTGACCAAAACCGCAATGCAGTAAGGTTTTTGGATCCACAACCTACTTTGCCCCACTGGCTCTGAAACACATGTATTTGCAAAGGAAGGGAGCATGTTAATTGGCAAGAAATTGTCCTATGTGTTCATTTGTTACTTTTTTTTTTAATTGTTAAGTTCATCTACTTTTTGATGTCTGCTATTGGAACAATCACTCCAGGAGTCTTGTTTGAGTTATCAGATCCTCACCATGCTGCCTGCCCATTCCTGAGCTGCTGCTTCGCTGACAACAGTTTTGGCAGAGTCAGAGAATCGCTTTAAAAAAAAAAAAAAAAGTTCATTGTATATTTTTTTGACTGTGTTACAGCGGCGAGTGGAGCAGCCGCTGTATGGGGTAGACGGCAGCACAGCAAAGGAACCACAGGAGGAACACTCTGCTCTGCCAACGCTGATGTCGGTGATGCTGGCGAAACAGCGGCTAGAGAATGAGCAGCTGGCACAGAGGGGAGGTGGCCTCTGTTTTACTTTTGTCTCGGTGAGCAGCTCTGAAAAGATTTAAATCCTAAGGGATGTTTCTAGTTAAGGGATGGGGAATTTGAAGCTTTTCTGCTCAAAGACAGTGTTTCAAGTGCAGCCTGGTTTATTGATGACCAAGTCTACCATCTTCTGGTAAGTTCGTCTTCCTTGTGAAGAGTTCTAGGTCCCAGGCTTTGCTTGTTTAATGAAGTGGTGTGGGTTTTAAGTTAACGACTCAAATCTTCTGTAGAACAAAATAATAGCATCTGAGAGGCTAATCTCATAGATGCAAAAAAGCAGAAGAATGAAGTATAGTCTTGCTGTGAGAAGTGTTTGTTTTGGCCTCAAAATCTCAGCTGACATGAATTATGTTAGGCTTTTAAAACCTTTGTCTTTTAGCAGGTTGGGCCAGGCTTCTTGAAGGAAACTGACTCTCTTGTTTTGCTGAACTAAATCTCTAGAGCATTCTTAAACCTTACATGAAAGTACGGTACCAGGCCAGGCTGCACCTCCCATGTAAAGATAAAGTGTAGTGGTCATGCTGAGGAGTATATAACAATACACTAACTTTCTTTTACAGGCCCAGCAAGGCAGCCCATCTTCTACCGGATCAGGGAACACTGAGCATTCCTGCACTTCCCAAAAACAGATTTCCATCCAGCACAAACAGTCACAGGTATAGCTCACTAGACAATACATCTCTTGGATATGAGGTTGAAGCTTGATGAAGCTTCTCTTCCATGCCAGAGGGTGCCACTTGTAGTAGACATAATGTTTCCAGTGGAAAGAGCCAGTAGTCCCAACTCAGTCTGTAACTACTGATTGAAGTGAATTGCTCTGAACTTTGTTCCTTATCCTGTAGAGGATGTTTTCGGTTGCTGTTACAGGAGTTTGCCCAATTTGTTACTGAGGCTTTTCTTCGTCGATACCATGGGCAATTCTTCAGCTGTGTGTGAATGTCCTCAGGCGAGGAACACCGTAGCTCTGTCTGTTTCATTTTTATTGTATCCTGAATGTTCTTCCTTGCTCTGTTAATGAAGATGTAAAGATGAGCAATAGCTGTGAATGCCTCTGTTCAAGCACTGGGTCATGGGTGCGCCCACGCTGCTCGCAATACACCTGTGCACAGTCTAGCTGGAAGTTGGTTGACCTCTGCAGAGTACACCCATGGAATAGTTTGTCCTGTCAAGGTGGAACTTGGTGCGTTCCTATACAGTGCTCTCAGCAACTTCACTGACCTGGAGTCCAGAAGAGGAGTAGTTCTTTTGACTGTACTGCTGTCTTTTTTCGTGCCTCTGAAACTGTTAAGATTCTTCTTGTGGCTCTATGGCAAGATTTACTTTGAGCTGTGTCATCTTGTTGTGTTGCTTATAAGATGTTCAGCTTTATCTGCAATGCACCTTGCTTATTTCTTCTCCAAGCCTGCTTTTAATCTTTTGATTTTCCTCTCTGATTTCTCTGTGACTGACCCTTCCCTTAAGTGGTTTTTAAACAATCAGCTTTGTGTCAATCATTTTTTCACATCAGTTTGTGTCAGAGATGATTTTACTGCTGGGGGAAGTTCGTTCTGCATTTCCCCAGCAGGTGGTACAAGTTCTTTGTGCATGAGGAACAGCGGTTCTGCCTCTGGGGATACTTGCTAGCTTAAGTCTCTGAGCTCTGTTGTGTCACTGGGGTCGCATTTGTTGTCTGTATTGTTAAAATGCTGATCTGTGAAGATTCCTGTTTCTTGCTAGTGCATGGAGAATTCTTGTGTGAGAGCGATGCTGTAACTCAAGAACCTGCCAGAGATGCCTTTCAATCTTTGCTGTCCAAACATCCATGCTTAAAATAGTGGTTCCACCTAAAACAAGCAAGATGTTTTTATTCTCTCCTGTGCTTAACATGCCCACAAATTCCATCATCTTTGAAAAGGGCAAGACATTATCAGAGCATGCTTTCTGCCAGTGCTCAGCTTCGTGATATTCTCTAGAGGTCTAGATGTAGCGTACACTTCAGACAAAGAATCCAGGATGATGCTTGGCTACATGATAAGGATATGTGTATGTTCTTGGTTTTCCCTTCCAAACCTGTTTGGAGTTGATAAGGTTAAAAAAAAAAATCTTCAACGATTTTCAGTTTGAATCACTTCTAGCAATGACAAAGCAGCATAAGCATGATTTTCATAGCATTTTCAGTCAGTGCTTGGGCCCTCCAGGTGAGTTGGGATGAAGTCACGTGTAAGAGCATGCATCCTGAAACATGACTTCATGTTTCCCAGCGCAAGCCTGTCTGTGCATTTGGCAAAATGACATAACAGTCATTTAGTAAAGAAACTTTCTGCTGCTTGGCTGAGTGGGTGCAGCTTAGGTTTCCAACAGCCAGCCGCCTTGTTGCCTTCAGTGACAAAAGCGTTTGTAGCGCATGCTTCCTGCAGGCTGCCGGGAAGCGTAAGCCAAGTTAAGGCAGAAGTGAGGTTCCCTGCTCAGGTCTTTTGGGATTTAGGCTCATCTTGCTTGATGTGCAACGCTGGCAGGTATTCTTTTTCATCCTTCCCATACTGGGCATGTGTAGAGAGGCAACAGTCAGCAAAGTTTGTCTCTTACTTCATGGCGTTAGCTTCCAGGCAAGCCTGAAATTTGCAGAACAGTTTTGTCGTAAGTCCACAGGTAGGTCTCTGCTAACTCTTCTCAGAACCAGGAGAGTTGCTTGCTAGCCATAAATGTGAAATCTGTGTTTGCAGTCTCATGGAGAGAGATTCCCTTGTTGACTTGGGTGTTTCAGATGCCTTGTTCATGTACATACTGACTTCTTCCCCTTTTCTTCTCTACCTGTTAACGAGTGCTGAGTTCGAAATGCTCCTACTGCTAGAGAATATACTATCTGTCTTTTGTCTTCTCTTCCTGGGTGTAAATCAGGACTCAACTTACTTCACTGCTAGATGTATGTGACATGCGCTGCACCCTGCAAAACTTTCCAAATAGGTTTCACTCAAGCACTATAAAGCTCCTGTGCTTAGTGGGCACCAATACATCAGTTTGTCAGAAACAAAGGCTTGTGCCTAATATTCCTGCTGTCAGTCAGTCATAATATTTTAAAATGAAGATCGGTGTTTTCTGTCGAGACCACCTTAGAACCCTTGGGTATTGTCTTTTGTGTAACAGGTGGTCATTTGTGCCTATGAAAGATCTCATAAATATGATATTCCAGCTAAGGATTGGGATTTGGTGGGTTTTTTTTTCTTAAGCCTTTTCCTGTACAAGCTTGGTTGCACTGCAGGATAGGACAGTGAATATCAGAGACCACCGAGGACTGGGCATAACTCAACTATAAAAGCAAAATTTGCAGGACACAGAGGATATTGTAGTCCTTTATGTGTTACCAGAGCAGCTTTGTGCTAGCTGACTGACCTCCTGTGCTGGAGGAGCCCACCATGTAATAAGAAAATGAAGAATAGAGAAAGTTTTTCCCACGACTGCTAGAATGCAGGGGATCAGTTCCTTCTTAGATCAGAGGGAGTTACACTGTGACGTTACGTTGCTGACTATGTGAATATTATCTATTTTTCTTAAATGTGGTTTATGGTGATTTTTCCCTACAGTCTGACCTCACAATGGAAAAAATATCTGCACTAGAAAACAGTAAGAACTCTGACTTGGAGAAGAAGGAGGGGAGGATAGATGACTTACTAAGAGTAAGTATTTAAAGTGGGACAACTCTTCTAAAAGCCTCTATTTAAAGATACCTCGAATGCATGTGCCAGCTAGGCTGCAGCACGGGATTTTGTATACAATTTGTGGAACCAACGCTTGCAAGATAGAACAGATACGGTCATCCTTTAACTGCAAGGTTATTGTCTGGCTTGTAGATCCTCTGTTTGGGCCTGCTTGAAACCATAAGCAGTGTAGCAGCGATTGTGACTGTAACATGCAGGTCCCTGTGGCTCAGGTGTTTGTGTCCTCAGCGGTGTTGTTGGCCTTTCTTTGATCTGTTGGACACTTGTATTTTGCTAGCTACCCTAACTATTTCTCTGCAGAGTTATTCCCCTCTTCTAAGCACTGCAGAGCTCTTGCTTCTTGTTTAGCAGCATGTTCAGTAGCCTCTCCGTAGACTGGGAAGTTGTATTCTGAAATGCTCATTCATGAGAGTCAGTGACATGTATAGAGATGAGGAGAACATCTTTTGGTCAAACTGAAAGAATAAAGCCTCTTGTAACTCATTAGTATTCTGCAGTTAAAGATAAATATCTTTAAATCAAGGATCTTGTCTTAACGGAGGAGTTCTAATTGATTTAGCTTTCAGCTGGAGAAGCATCTCTTGTGAAGTGTTGAAAAGGATTAGAAAACACATTAAAGGGAGAAGAGGGAAGGCTCTGTGTGTGTGTGTTTGGTCTCAGCACCTAAAAGAGCTAAGACAAGCTCATAGAGACATACACAGAGGCACATGTGGGTTTGTAGGAAAACAATCCCATGAAGTAGGAAATATATTAAAAAATATTTTTTTTTTTTTAACCACTGGCTGTCAAATCAGAAGCTAGACTATAGGTTGTAAGGGAGATGGTAAATTAACTTTTTTATCAATGAAAATTATCACACACAAAATCCTGCTGTATGCTGTGGTGGTGTTAAAAAGAGCAGCTGTTGCTGGGAGCAGACTATATAGCAGAGTGATGAATAGTAACTTGAACAAGAATTTAATTGAACATGCAAAGGCAGTTACCCCATCCTTTTCCTCTGCCAGTATGGTGGCTAAAGAGGGAGGGTAGTCCAGGGATGACTAAGCTATTTTGAGACTTGGTAGCTGTGGCAAGGTCTTAAATGTTTTGGTTTTTTTTTAAAAAAAAATAATTAAAATTCTTTTTGCTTGTGTTTAGTCTCTTTTTTTCCGTAGTTCCATATATGTAAACCAGGATGATAGTACTTCCCTATTCTAGAGGGGTATTAAGATTTGAGTGGGTTAAAAATTGAAGTGCTTGGCTTGCGTGTTTTGCTAAGAAAAACCTAGTCCTTTTTTTTGTTTGTTTGTTTTTTAATTATCCTGCTGGTTTGCTTATTTTAATCTGATCCCTAGAGCTAGCTGGAGAAACTTCTTCCTAGGTGACGTTTAGTTTGGCTCTTTGAGTAGTATAAAGTCAAAGGCTTTTCTGTTCACTTCTAGGCCAACTGTGATTTGAGACGGCAGATAGATGAACAGCAAAAGATGCTGGAGAAGTACAAAGAGCGGTTGAATAGATGTGTAACGATGAGCAAGAAACTTCTTATAGAAAAGGTGAGCAGGGGACTTCCCATATCTCTGCAGTCGCAGTTCACATCCTTGAAAACTTACTTTCTTTTGAGCAGTGAAAACCTACTTCTGTGGCTTTAGTGATGAAAGGCAACTGGAATTCTGTCTTGAATTATTTCTGTGCAAGTAGGAATATAATCCGAAGACTGAAAAGTTCAGGATGTTTGGGTTTGGTTACTTTTCACAGTCTCAAAGAGTGATGTCCCTTGCTTAAGTGAACTAGCCTGAGCTCGAAATGCAACAGGCATTACTTGATTTGGAAACTTGTCCACCTGAAAAGCAGCATTGTCCAGCTCTGGCAATACAAGAGCAGTATCCCATTGTGCAGTGCAATTGCCAGATATGCTCTGTGACATGGGCAGGTGATTTAGACCTTTCCTTCTTTCAAATGGCAAAGTTGAAGATTGTTGCTTTGTGTAACACTCAAAACAACACATTAAAGACACTGGGGAACATTTCAGGCTGCTGTTTACCAGTGTCCAGCCTGCTTCAGTGTTGAAAGATTTCCAGATTTCCTGATGGCTGAACAATGGAGGGGGTTGATTGCTCTTTCACCTGTTGGCCAATTATATCTATTGTTTGTGGGCAGTGGATGGGCAAAACTACCAGGGTGCTGGCTAGTATGTGCAGTCTGTTTGAGTTCATTTTGTCACAGAGCTGGCTGTCCTTGGCTGAGTGGGACTCCCCGTTCTGGAAGGGTTTGCGACTCTGGGCTGGGTGTTAGGTAGACTTGACACTCAGGTTGTGCATAGCTCCGGTGAGGAGCTGAGCTTTGGTTCATCTTTAATCCTAACTGACATAGAAAGTGGTAAGAATCAGTAGTGGTTTAAAACACAGCACAGCTCTTACCTGCTGATTTATGGCTTATGTTTTTTACACGTGTTTTATTTTCTTTTCAGTCGAAACAGGAGAAGATGGCATGCAGAGATAAGAGCATGCAGGATCGATTGAGGCTAGGTCACTTCACTACGGTGCGGCATGGGGCGTCTTTCACTGAGCAGTGGACAGATGGCTATGCCTTCCAGAACCTCATCAAGTGAGGACAGAGTTGTCTTTAACTTCAGAGACAGAGACAGAAAAACTAAGCGGTTGTGTGTGATGTCTTGCATGTCAAAATGTGAGAGTGGTGTGACTGATGCATGAAAGGATCAGATAGGAACTCGGCTACTGACAATGGGGAATGTTTTCGCATTGAAGTGAGAAATGTTTCCACTTAAATCTCTAGAGACTTGAACTGGAATCAAATTGTTTGAGTTGGCCTCTGGGTCGGAAAGCAGTAGGCTGCCCCAGTGGGTATTCCCAGTGCATCTACCTGGCTGTGCAGTGCTTAGGGTGGAGGGATGGACCAAATTCTTATACGTATCGAGAGTGAATCAATTTGATTTGCATACTTGCATATATTAGTCAAGGAAGGCTAATTAGCTTTTTTTTTAAAACAACAAGTAGAAAGTAGAGACTTAAAAGAGAAAATCCATACTATTTAACTTTTTTTACCTCCTGGTAGCAGTGATCAAAGGGGCTGCAGAAACCTGGAAATGAAGATCAGAGGCCCTTTTATGCAGGATGTTAATGGAAATATCCAGTCAATTCCCACTTGGCCTAGACCTTTAAGTAGGACTTGGCAAATTAATTGCATTAGAGGGAGAGCTATGTGTGATCCTTGAAAACCATATCACTTCTCTGTAGTGCGATAGGGAGGTGCAGCTCTTGTTAGGCACCGATTAAGGACTTTCTAATTCTTCCTTAGTTTGCGCTTTAAGACATGGAAGAAATACTTCCAGAATGTTTACCTGCAGCCTCGGTTTCTTTTACAAAGTGAATTAAGTACGTAAATGCTCAAGTCATTTAGACTTGAAATGTCAAGAGTGCTTTTATCACTGTAAAATGTTTTAAGATAAGTTTTATATCTTGGAGGAGAGACTTTTCTTAGTGAAACTGGGAATAGTGTTGGTTATAGTTAAGAGAACTAAGGATAGTTTAACTGTACCCTTGACGTATAAGGATACTTTCACAGACAGTGCCAGACTTCAGGAATAGTTTTAACAGGAAAGTCTGAAGTTTAGAACAGAGCCTTCTAGGAAAGAGTGTGTGGAAAGTTGGTGACTTACCATGGATCCCTGGGTTTTCCGTGAGGTTAGCAACTCCTTGGTTTTGGATATCCTCTGCATGAATAAAGCCTTTCACTTACAGAAAGACTTCTGTGGGCCAGGAAAAGAATTCCCTTCTATGTAAAAATACCTTTAAAAATCTGAGTCATAATGTTTGGCACATCCCCCTTTCTGTACAAAAATATTTTATTACTAATCTTACAAGTACAACTGATTTGAAATTCATTGCTCCAATCTGTTAAGAACAGATGCTGAAGACAACTAAGTATATACCATTAGTTATCTGCTTCATGTGGGGTTTACTGTCGTCTCTCCAGGCAACAGGAAAGGATAAATTCCCAGCGGGAAGAAATAGAAAGACAACGAAAAATGTTAGCAAAAAGGAAGCCACCTGCAATGGGACAGACCCCTCCAGCAAGCAATGAGCAAAAGCAGCGCAAGAGCAAGACCAACGGAGCAGAAAATGAAACGTAGGTTGCACGGCCTCCTTGCTGCATTGCAAAGCTGTGTGCTTTGATTAGAGCACAAAATATCTACTGGGAAATGGAATCTTGCCCTTGCCTCTAGGCTTCACTCCATGCACAAGTGAATATTATGGAATTAGCCTGGCATTCAGCAACATCTGGCTGCAGTTCTAAATAGTTTTCATTGGAGTAAAAGAAGGATCATTGCTGAGTCCAGACTTTGTATGAGCTTTTTTTTTTTTTTTAATGCAGTAACTTTTTCAGTATTCCTGTTGTGTCAGGTTGGAAAAGCACCTTTCTTAAGCGTTGCAACTTCAGAACTGATTTTTGTAGCACTGTATGGTACATGGTGCTTTTCTTAAGGAAAAAAGAATTGTATACATATAGAAATATTTATTTCCATGTACTTTCCAGTGAGGCTTTTCAAACAGTTGATTTGGTATACTGAAGAAAAAAGATGCTCTTTCTAAAGACAGTGCATGAAGCATTGACCTCAGAGTTCCTGGAGCCCTTTGAAGTCTTGGTCTTGATCTTTAAAAGTGCATGTGAAGCAAAAGCTCCCACTGCCTTTTGCAGTCACAGCGGAGATGGCACGTGACTGGGTGCTGAATCACGACAGTCAGGGTGCTCTCGGCAGCCAGGACAGTACCCGAAATAGGATGCAGGTGCCTGTAGATCAGGTGGATCGTGTTGGAGGGCACTGTGTGCTTTATGCAAAAAAGTAGCTCGAGTAGAGACGTTTACTCCTCGTTCTGGCCAAGTGAGCTTAAAAAGAACTACATAAAGTTTTAAAGCCATCCTTTTGTATTGCAGCCTTTCCGTTTGGAGAAGTAAATCGAATGTCTGTGCAAGGATATTTTGAGGCGTTGCTGTTCGTTGTGGTAACCTTTCACCTCGAAGCGGCTGGATGAGACTTTTCTCATTTCTGTAGGGGTGTTTTTCCCCAGCAGACTGGTGCAGCTGTAGCGTGGCTTATTCCGTAGACATGGCAGCACAGGTCTTGATGTGCCTGGAAACCATGATAATGTCTGATACATCATGAGCTTCTGCCTGTGTTGTGAGCCTGTCTCGACATACTCTGGTTTTACCTGGGTTTGCTAATAAGCCTTTTTGTGCTACCGGCTTTTTGTCTCTGTGTTTCTTGTTGGTTTGTGGTTCTTCCTTGATCATATTCCAGAGTTTTATCTTTTTTGTTTAGAAGAGCTTCTTGTGACATTCTTGATTAAAAACTGCTTGCCCGTGTATGGATGTGCTCATGTAGAGGGCTTTAGCTTATGCAAACACTGTTTTTGCAAGTCAGCTGAAGCAACTATACTGACTGCCTACTTGCTTAATCGTTAAGTTATCCTGTAAATGGCTTTGTTAAACCGATGTGTATTGGGTACAAAATTTTCTGATTTTTGGAGGGAGGTTTTTTTCTTGTGGAGTTCTTGCAGAGGCTGTCTTTTGGGTCAGTTGGATATACATGTTTCTGAAAGTTGAATGAGAAGCAGACAGCCAAATTCCTTTGTTTGATTTTTGGTTCCTCTTTGGTTCATGGTTGTTGCCGTGCCTTAAAAAGAAGAGGAAGGTCCCATGATGCAAATTTAAACATGTGCCTTCCTAAAACTAGTTTCTAGCCTGTGAATGAGAAGAAGATTTTCATTCAGGAAGATCGATCTGCTGGGGCTTTTTGAGGTCTCTTAGGGCAGCCTGGGCAACCTTAGAGCCTTCAGCTGCACTAGAATTAGTGTATATCGGGCATTTTTCTGTGAAACAGAGCAGCAGTGTTTGTCTTGGAGCCCCCTTGATTTTTGTGATGCTTGCTGCTAACAGGCAGCTATTTTGGGCAATGTTAGCCTGGTGGTACTCATTACATCTCTTGCTTAATGAGTAGACTATTGGTGTTTAGCCCTGCATTTAATTTGAGTATACGAATATGTGGTAAGCTTGTTCCTGGCTTATTCAGTTGTTTTTTTATTTTTTATACAGCAACACCAACCAAAACCCTAAACTTTTGGGACAGTTTTCTTGGTTAGAAGAATCTGATTAAAATTCAGGCTGTCAGTAGGAGGGTGGGGGTGTGTGAATTAGCATGCTTTTATGTGAAATGAGACAACATGTAAACATTTATGGTACTGGCTGTGTTTTGTATGTATCTT
Source organism: Microhierax caerulescens (assembly GCA_035590215.1). Classification (NCBI taxonomy): domain Eukaryota; kingdom Metazoa; phylum Chordata; class Aves; order Falconiformes; family Falconidae; genus Microhierax; species Microhierax caerulescens. Next base: position 1,423,067 of record JAVJGJ010000042.1, on the reverse strand, counting down.
TAAATTTATAATAAGCAGATCCTTATGGTCGACATTCTTTCAAAGGGAACTTGGCTTGTAAGTTTTGCATTAAATTTATCAGCCAGCAGCTGCTTTAGCACTTATTTCAGCTATGTGGATCCTCTGCATTATCAACAGTGGAGAGAAGTTGGGGCATTTCAAGATGAGCACTTCATTAGCTGAATACTGCCTCTTAATTACTGCGCAGTGAGCCAAGGTCCCATGGCCCAGCACAGGCCTTGGTCCCCTCTTGGAACTAGTTGTGGTATCGATGCTGTGGAGACCTCATACACTAACCTTTGTGCTGACTGCGATGCAGAGCATAACTGCTGCAACAGGAATCCTCCTGGGATGTGCTTTGAACTCAATTTAGGTCCAAAAAAGATATTTATATGCTGTCACGTGCATGTCTTGTTTACGAAGTAAACTGATGCAGTTGATACAGGCTTCTAGCTTTATCTTCACGTGCACGATGCTTTTACCAAACTCCTCCTGGTAGTAGTGAGAAAATCAATGCAGCGATTCATTTTTCTAACCTTAAAGATCTCAGTGCATCATCACGTTTCCCAAGTGATGGGATCTGTCATTATTTTAATGTAAGGGTGTGCTCTGCCACTGTCCTACATGGCATACTTTGGCTATGAAAGACATTGAAAACATTATGAAATGGTTTTTTTGACCAGCCACCTAGAGTGAAAGCTTCGCACATTGTTTACCATCAATAAAATGAGGATTACTCCCCTTATTCCATTGCTTCTCCTAACTACACATAAGGTCAAAGATACAGTAAGTAAATCTCTCGAGGGTTTCCCTGGAAGCCACTTGCAGAGCCTGAAACAGGAAAATTTCTGAATCCCAGGTCATTGCTCTGTTTGCAGTGGCTCTGTGGCCAGGTGTACTGCTAGTCACAGAGTGAATAGCTGAGTTGAATTATTCAGCCTTTATTACAAAATAAAATTTGAAAACGAGTCAGTAAAGCAAACTGTAAATGGAAAAATAAGATGTGCAATACTTGTGCTTTAGTGTGCTATATTTAGATTATGGTTTAGCTTTCTTTGTTAAAAGTCATCACTAGCCTTAACAGGTGTTATTAGGGATTTGGATTTGAAATGAGTATGTGCTTTATCAGGGTTTAAGCTTTTGGTCTCCTTTACATTGATCATTAAAAAAAAAACAAAAAAAACCCCAGATTGCTGAGTTCACCTAAAATATTTCCTGCTAGCTGTTGACATGCTCTGTGTGGTTGTCACTTCCACCAGCAATGTGTATTCTTTAGACTGCACTTTTTCACATACCTTGAAACCTAATGCATTGGATCTGTCTCCTCTGCAGGTTAACATTAGCAGAATACCACGAACAAGAAGAAATCTTCAAACTCCGACTAGGTCATCTTAAAAAGGTAAGAACTAACTGCAGAAAAGGTAGGCTTTAAGATCCAGTGTTCTTACAAACAATAGCGTTTCTCTGTAGGGGTCACTACTGTTTGTTTAATAATTGTGAGGCTTTTGTTGCTTGAAAGAAATGGCCAGGATTTTGTAATAATTTTTTCCAAGGCAGTGGTGTTCAGGAAAGATGTTCTTTGCTTCAAGAAATAGATTTCTGTGTCCTTACGGTTATGATTTCATGCAGGAAGTTCCACTGTTCTGATGCATCTTATTCTGTCACTGTGACCTGCCTAGTGCTGGCCTCCGTACATATCTGATAATGGGGGAATAAGCAGGGATGGACCAAGGGAAGAAAGTAACAAGAACACAACAAAAACTGCAGCCATCATTGACTTTCCCATTTCTTTGCAATATCAAGTAACCAGCATTATCAGTAACAGCCCAATAAAATCTCTTGGGCTTTTGGAAATTGGTACTGTTTAGGTAGTTGTAATGCACATTTGTTTTCAAATACTTTGGCTTCAGTAGGAACTGTACCTGCATGTGTGGTTATAGTTAGATAAGCTCTTGGTTATCTTTAAAGTGATTGCAGTAATCTATAAATAAGTTTTCTGGGACACTTCAACAGATGAAGTACTGAAAAAGAAAAATAGATGTCTTCTGCCATTTCCTGGTTAGCTGTGATCTCTGCTAAGGCCAAGGAGTTTTCTTTCCCATATGCAACAAAAAGGAAGCATGCAAATGCATTGCTGCAGTCCCCCATCTTCTCTTAGGCGGTGCCCAAGCTCTGCACTTAGTTGTGGGTTTTTTTTCCTGTAACCTTGACCCACAAGTTGAATGCAAGGCCTCATTAATGCTGCTGTACTGGTTGTTATTTTCAGTGGCAAGGGAAAGTTAATGCACACATGGAATCTGCTGGCACTCTGCCCATTGTGTTTTATTGACCTGTGAACAAAGATAAGTGATATGGGCAGGAGTATGCTAAAGGCATGCTTGCTTTACAGCTTCCACATTGCTAGAGTGGATTAATTGCAGGTCCGTCTATGCTGGCATGTAGTGTGCCACCCTGGAACAAAGGAATCCATTTGGAAATGGACCTTAATGGAAAATGAAGTAATGTTCTGGGATCGTGGCATTGTCTGAAGCTGTGCTTATCCTTCTCCACTTTTGGAAACTGGCTCATTCTTTATGCCTAAAAATAGAACAATTTGAGAGGGGAAGGAACAAGAGTCACAAGACAAATGGGTAACTATGTCCCTTGAGTCATATATACCAAATAATACTGCTCAAGGCGCACGTTTTAATTGAGGTTTGCAACCCTGTCCACAGTGATGTGAATTCTGGCATCATGTTTGAGGGCACTAGAACTTCCAACTCTATGAACAGTGTAACAAAAGTTCACGTGGCTGTATGTTACATTCTGACATGTTCTACCAGGTACCACTAATTGTCCTCTTCTCATGCTGCGTGATCCCCATGTGGCATCATGATATCTGTGTTCCTTACTTCTGAGGGCAGTTGTCTTTCTCTTGTCCCAGCAGAGGCTGAGTTCCTACAAAAGCAGCTGCATAGCACTTAATCAGGGAAGGAGCAGGACCAGAGCAACAATGCTTCTTAATTACAGAAAATGTTTAAAACTGAGAAGGTGTGAAGATGCTTCTGCTCCTGACTCTGTTAGGTGTAAACAAAACTGCCCAGTCAGTTTTCATTCCGGTCACCTTCCACCTGACTCTCAGTTGACGATGACCATCTCTCTGATCTCCCAAACAAGTTACTTACAAATAACTTCTTCACAAGTGGAATTGCATTTGTGTTCCATAAATCAGGCAGGAAACGCTAACTGCATTATCTTACACAGTGTTGTGTTGTCCTTTTGGTTTTTCCTTGTGCAGGAAGAAGCAGAGATCCAGGCAGAGTTGGAACGGCTAGAGAGGGTTAGAAATCTACATATCAGGGAATTAAAAAGGATACACAATGAAGATAATTCACAGTAAGCATATGGGATTCAGGGACAAGAACGTCTAAAAATCTTTTATTTGTCCCCTTCATAATGGGGAACAATCTTTTTTAAAATTGGTGTTATGACTTAATATGTCACTTGATAGGGGGTGGCACAGTGGTACAACTTGAAGTTAATGTAAGACAAAGGCTTCCAGGTACATCAAGGTACCATTATATAGTCTTTCATCAGTCCAAAGTGATGACATAGTATCAAATCTGTCAGTCATTAACACAGTTTTAATATTTTTCTGGTTTAATGCAAAAATGTTGTTTCTAAGCTGTGTAGTAGCTGCCATTTATTGTGCAGTAGATTGCATTATTTCTGTCAGTGTTCTTAAATGATGTCTTTCTCGCCAGATTTAAAGACCATCCAACGCTAAATGATAGATATTTGTTGCTACATCTTCTGGGTAGAGGCGGCTTCAGTGAAGTATATAAGGTAAATTTGAAGTGGCAATCTGTGGTGTAATCTGAATCTGCAGTGAAATATTGCAGTAAGCAGAATTTTTACACTTGTTTTCTCAGTGGTGTGTGTGGTTGTGGAGGGAAGAAGGGAGGACAAAGCACATGTTGCATCTGGCTTGCATTAGACAGCAGACTTGAGATTTTTAGGTTCTGCCCCTGTCCTCAGAGGTCAGATTTCCTGCAATTCCTGTATGTTTCAAGAAAATGTTGTACCAAGTCTGCAAGTTTTGTCAGGACAGAGAAGCAAACCACTTGTTTCTTCAAGTGCTACACACAAATACCTTAAGTGGCTAAGTTACATGGAGTATGACGTAGCAAGTCTGAGTGTCACTGTAAATAAGAGAAAATAGCTCCAATAATAAGAACAAAGCCTAATTTCCTGGGGGTAGAAGGCTTTTTAACTTGTGTCTTCATTTTATGCTCTAAAGTAGCAGACTGGGGGTTGGGTGGTGGTGGTGTGTGTCGTCTTGGGATTTCCTTGGAACTGAGGATTACTTGTGTGTCAGCACTCTTGCATGGCCAAGACCTGTGGTACTTTGGTGCTTTGACTGGTATGCTTAGAGCCTTTCCAGTTCTAAATATTCCCCTTCTGTACTCAGTAGTTTTTAATTCATGTTGAATTTGGCTAGAATGAAAATAACTCTGCCAATGCAAATATTGGAAATTTCACAGTGATTTATTATTTCGATGCAGTATGACAGTAGGTATCTAAACTAGAGGGGCTACACTGCTCAGGTAGTGAAAAAAAGGTATGAGCTACATATAAGTACTCTGAATTTCTCTTTGGAGGCTTTGCTGACTAAGCAGAAAGCTTTGGCTCCACAGCTGAAAGCAAGAGGGTATGAATGTTTCATACCTGACCACGCGCTTAAGAGTTGTAACTGTTATTAAAACAAAGAAATGCTTAGCCCTTCTTCTCCAGAGTCCTTGCCAATCTATTAAGCATTAGGAGTTAAGTATGCAACTTCTGAGAGGGACGCAGATTATCCCTGTCTATTTACAATGGGATTTTGCCCCGTCCTCTAAATTATTAGCTGTTGGTGCTCTCAGGCAAGGTGAAAGATTTCTGCATTTCTCCAAGAGCAGAGCACAATTCCAGAGGTCCATTCTTTAAAGACTGACTAAATAGCAAGAAGCTGGAGGGAAAAATGCAGCACAAGATTTACACGTTTCTGCCATTGAATTCTCCAGCTTCTAAATAAGCTGAAACATTATGTTCCAAGACAGATTGCTGAGCTACCAATGCAAAACAAAGCATTGAAAACCCTCTGTATGGTTTGGAATTTTTTTTAACTGAGCACAGAAAATGAGTTAGGGGGCTTGGGGGAATAATAGCAGGGTCTTTCCCAGTGTGATTAACTGTCTGTATTTTTGTAATTTGGCCTTTCTGATCCCATTATAGCTCTGGTGGTAAAATGTCAGAATAAATGTGGCGTTAGTTAGATCCCAAGGGGGAAGGTCAGATCAAAGTACAGAATATTCAATTGTTTTCAGAGATGCTTGGTTTCATTAGTGAAACTAATTACATCAAAATGTGTGTTTGCTCTTCACTCAGTATGTCGTAATGCTGATTTCCTGGGTGGGGATATTGGTTTGTTAGAGCTTGTCTGTTTTTGCAATATTAATTTGAAGTTGTGATTCCTACTGATTTTCAGCTCTTCTCTCTGCAGGCATTTGATTTAACAGAACAGAGATACGTAGCTGTGAAAATACACCAGTTAAATAAAAACTGGAGAGATGAGAAGAAAGAAAACTATCACAAGTAAGTAAGGCTGTAAAGCATCCATGTTTCCAAACTCCTCCTGCATTTGGTTATCCGGTGTCAGTGAACAGGCTGCCATTTTTTCCTGTGTTTTAACACATTCCAGAAGTCACTCTCTGTCCCAGTAGCTACTTGTAAAAGTTATGGTCGATTAGAGATGTTTTAAATGTACACGTGGACACACAGAGAGTTTTGTATAAGCACTATGGCACCAGGTTCGAAAGCACTGGTAGCGTTCTGTGAAGAAAGTGTTAAGTGACTTCCTCTCTCTGAAATGTCCAAGCTCTACTCTTGTGGGAAACAGTTGTTTGTGCCCACTTTCCAGGTTACACACCTGCATTGTGCTCCCTGAAAGCCTTCCCCTTCCCTTTGTTTCCTAGAATACTTAATCCTTTCACAGATGATTAGGGCTGTATGTATGTCCTGGTACAGGAAGCCTTTCGGTGTTGGTAACACTTGCTCCCTAATGCCATGAATTAGATAAACTGCAGAATGGCAGCCAGGCCTTCCTGACAGCTTCAGAGGTAACGCTGTGATCTTAATTGTCCAACAAGTCACTGGGACAAACTAAACTCGATTTGAAGCCTGAAAGTTGGGCTGTTTGAGCATCATGGAATTTTTCTAGAATTTGCTGATTTTTGTATTCAGCTATCTTGGGTCCCTTCATGATTTATTATGAGGTTATTCTAATTTGGCAAGCAGTACCATTATTCAAGATTAGTTATTTTGTAGTATTGCCAGCATTTGAGATGCACTGAGATTCTGTGGTTCTCAAGAGCTGTTTTGCGTATTTCCTCACTTGCTTGCCTTTTCCTGAGCTGTCTGAATAATGTGCATGGGTTTGATTGGACTGCTGTGTGGTATGTCTGAGTTCGCTATCTGCAGAACTTAGAATTAAGTCACTTGTATGACTAATGCTCAGACTTTCCTATTTTCAGACACGCGTGTAGAGAGTACAGAATTCACAAAGAACTGGATCATCCTCGAATAGTTAAGCTATATGACTACTTTTCGCTGGATACTGACTCGTAAGTTAGTTGCCATGTCCTTTGACTTGGGTTGACCTGTTCACTACAGGCAAAGTATTTGGTCCCTTAAAACTTGAGAGTCCAGAGAATGTCCCCACCAATGCAGCAAACTGTATTGCAGAGATATTTGAGGCAGTTTCAACATGCATTGGTATTCCAGATTTACTAGCTCGCAAACCAGTATGCTGTGTTATGTCAGATGTGGTGCTTTACTAGTAAATCCTACTCTGTGTTGGCCTGGGCAAATGCCCCAGCTGATGGAGCTTTCCACTTCTGGATCTAGCACTTAATGGGGGATCTCTGACCTTTGTACTGTTGGAGGTTGAGGACTGTGCTCCTAGTAGCTTATTTTTAGAAAGGGATTAATAGGCTGGAGGACTCTTAAATTAAAGTCTTAAACCAGAACACTTTGTTATTGCTTGTCTGTATCGTGTGCCTTAATTGCAACAACTACTTGTTTTGCCTTCAGGTTTTGTACAGTGTTAGAATACTGTGAGGGAAATGATCTGGACTTCTACCTGAAACAGCACAAGTTAATGTCGGAGAAAGAGGCGCGATCCATTATCATGCAGATTGTGAATGCTTTAAAATACTTAAATGAAATCAAACCTCCCATCATACACTATGACCTTAAACCAGGTATGCTGTGCTGCTAGCTGATGTGCTTAAGGATGCTGACTAAAGGTAATGGGTTATAAGTAACCATGGGGAAGTTTGCTTTGGTCAGACAGCAAAAGAGAGACAGGGCTGTCTGGGAAAAGTAACTTGCAACAAGAAACAAACTAAAATGCATGGAACATGCTGTGAAAAGGGTATTGTCTCCCAGGATTGCGACATAAAACAAGGAAGTAACATTCCAGAAAAAGTAGCCTCCTTGTTCAGAAGGAGCCCTTGAACCACCAAGTGTCTGTGTTTGGTTTCTTAATGTCCTGCTTGTAGTCTGCTGTTGAGAGCTTCTGTTATTGCTTCATAAAAAGTTCCCACAATTACTAGTGGGATTCATGTCCCCATTTTACTGGCTTATTCTTCCTGTAATCATCTGGCTGAAAATTTGGTGACAGAAACTTACTTGGAAGTGTTTGGTTTTTCATATCATGTGGCAGCTTCCAAAGCTGAGGACATACAGTCAAGCCACACAGGTTTGAGTTTGATAACGTCTGTCACATGTAAGGTCGCCTCTACATGTTGCTGCAGATTTCCCTTTACCATTGGGCAGAGTCACGAGGGGAGAAATGGAGGTCCTCTCTTTTTTTTTTTGGGGGGGGGGGGGTGATGCAGATTGGCTGCATAGCTTTTTTTTTTTCCTAGTCCAGTAAAACTCAGCATCTCTTTGGGTAGTTATCCCTGGCTTGTCTCCCTGTGCTGGTGGCACTTCATCAGCATTGTGTAACTGGTATGTGATGTGGTTTATTGCATCAGCATGAGGAATCTGTACGGGAGATGGTGCTGTTGCACTAGTTCTAGTGACCCTGTTTCTTCCCCCAGCTGCCAACTGCTCTCATGTTGTCTGAGCATGCTGCAGAGCTCTGCCTACAGTTGTCTAAAGCTGTGATTCATCCACTGCCATCACGCACGATTCTGCTGCTTTATTGTAGGCTTTGAGAAAAACAGTGATGATCTGACTTCTTGATCCTTGATGGATTTGTAAAAAAACTCTTGCCTAAGCAGTAATTGTTCTTTTTGAGCTTAGAAAGCCACTGGGGAGCACTGCCAGGAAGGAGAGAGTTTCTGGCTTGTTGAGAGGCCAGGACAAGTCAGGACTTCTGGGCAGAATGAGTCATAACTGTGTGTGTGTACTTTTCTCCTTAATCCTCCCTTTTGACCTGCCCTTCCAACGGGACCTTTGGGAGGGGTCAAAACAGCACGGGCATCAAACTCATTTGGCTAATAGGGCTCAGAGTCTGGAGTCTGCAAGTAATACTGTGCCACTGGGTCATTCAAGGATGGGTAGATCAGTTCTAGTGCTTGGTGGGAGCTGAGTTGTCTCTGGAGCACGGAGTGTTGGGTCTTAGAACATCTACCCGGGCTTGCTGCAGCTCACTATGTAGGTTCCTCGTCCTCTCTTGCAAGCACCAGAGTTCAATGCAATTTTATTCCTGGATTTTTTTCTGTAATATGTATATCCTAAGGGACTGTTTCCTTCCTCTGTCTAGGTAACATTCTTCTAGTCAATGGTACTGCGTGTGGAGAGATAAAAATCACAGATTTTGGACTTTCCAAAATCATGGATGATGACAGCTACAACTCTGTTGATGGCATGGAACTGACATCACAGGGGGCTGGTACTTACTGGTAAGCATCACCTGGGGCATTTGCAAATTGCAGAGCAAGAACAGTTTATAAATAGCTTTGGATCTATGTCAGGTCTCCATGTGCTGCCATTGTCTGTGACAGCTTGAGACACTGCAGGTTTAAGACCCTAGAAACTGCTCTTGTTGTCACACAGCTCCCTATGAGGCTGACAGCTTTTTACTTTTCAGTGGGTTAGTGTTTATATATTTGAAAATGATCTTATACAAAAGGCCTAGTGGAAAACTGCGTATGCTGCGTGCTGCTGAGATGGCGAGTGGAGCTCGGCAGCCATTTCGCAGTCCATAATGGCACTGTGTCTGACAGTCAAGTGAGGAGGAGGAGAATACCTTGCCTATTGGGAAATTTAGGTGCATTGGGGAGATGGAAAGAGTTTGCCACTGAAAATCCATGGTCAGCTCTTTCAAAAGGTGTACATCTCACAGTGCTGTCTGTAGCCAGAGCATCGCTTTCGGGTGTCACGTGAAAGGTGTTTTCAGCAATACTTTATCCTCACTGCCAAGTATTGTCACTGCATCACCTGTGGCTGAGAGCAAGACCTACGGTGAGTGCCACTGAACACGATTCTTTGATGGCACCTAAGCTGCAGACTGTCACTATGGGCAACAGTTGTACGGGAACATTTGTTAAGGCATTCTGTATTGTACAATTTTATTCTGTTCCTAAAAATGAAACTAACTGTCGTTCGAGCAAGGCTGAGTGTCTCTTAACTAGGATGTGGCATCTGGGGTTGTATTTCTAGATATATGTATTTTGGCTCTGTGTTTCTATTGTGGAATTGTTGGCCAAGCCCTTTTAACAAAAAATACCAGTTCTGAAGATCAAAGAAAATGGGGTTGTTTTATGTGCTCTGGTGAAAAGAAACTGACTGTGCTGACTAGCTCAGACCATGAGTGTCTGGAGAATCTTGGGGTCACTGTTCCCAGAAGGGGTATGCATTTGTGATCTTGGTCCAAAGACGTGCAAGAATGAAATTGGGTCCCTCAAGTCCTAAGCCAGTATCTGATCACAGAACATTGTTCCTTCCTTTCTAAAGAAAATGATGAAAAGTATTTGCAGATGCTGCTCATAACCTGTTGTTGCTTCCTTCTAATCAGGTATTTGCCACCAGAATGTTTTGTGGTTGGGAAAGAACCTCCAAAGATTTCAAATAAAGTTGATGTCTGGTCAGTGGGAGTCATCTTCTATCAGTGTCTCTATGGCAGAAAGGTAAGACTACATTTAGCTCCTTTCTTAGTGGTGATTCCCAAACCTTTTTGGAGGCAGCCCTGGCTTCTGCTTCCTTCTCCTCCCCAGCCTGAGAAGGTGCTTCCTTCCGCCTTGTCTCCTTGCTGTCAGCTCCAAGGTGGAGTCCATGCTAATGGGCGAGAAGTGGGGAGAATTCACTAGGCTGTGTTTTGCTCTACGTGGCACTTCCTTCAGAGCGGTATTCTGCAGAAAATAGGTTTCCACTGGGCTTGTTCCCACTGAGGCCATTATGAGGAGAAGTGTATTGTTCAGGGCCTGAGGTTCTTGGTCTGGCGTTGTTTTGTGATGCTTTCAATGCACTAAGCCTTTGTTGAGCCCGATGCCGCAAGTGTTGTGAAAGCCTGGGCTGAGAAATGTGGGGTGTTGTCAGTCAGACAGACGGTGGAACCAGCACAGCAGGGACTGAAGTGAGTGAATCTGCTGTCAGCTTAGATAGAGGAAGGCCCTCTTGTGTGTGCTGGAAGCAGGTGGAGAGTCTTCCTGTCCGAGTTGGAGACACCCCAGACATGTTCCAGCTTCATTCATCCCTTTCGTTCAGTTTAAGGTCAGGAGCAGTGTGTCCTCATCTGGCTGGAATCTGCAGCACCTTCGCAGCATTTGTGAGCTGCTTGCTCAGAAAAATACTGATGCCAAGTGATGATAAAGGAGTATAATTACAGGGTCTGTAAGGCCTGTCACCAACCTTTAACTGCTGTCTTCTGGGTTTTTTTGATAGCCCTTTGGTCACAACCAGTCACAACAGGACATTCTGCAGGAGAACACTATTCTGAAAGCTACCGAGGTGCAGTTCCCTCCAAAGCCAGTAGTCACACCAGAAGCCAAGGTAAATCCTGCAGCGAGTTCGGTCACGCTGTCTATCGGGTCAGCACTGGCAGCTCCATCCTCTTGGTTTCCCTAAAAGCAGCAGGAGCGGCGTGTTTGGCGCTTGCCTCCTGCAGCACGTTCGGTGGCTTTGCGCTGCTGTAGCTGTCAGGCTGAGGACGGAACAGAGTGCGGTGTGTGCCTCTGCCCGTGCGTTCTCCTGATAAAAGATGAGCTTCTGGCGTAGGAGTCGGGCTGTCTCTGGTCACTGCGAAGGAATTTCAGCGCTGGGGTTGTCAGATTGGCCCCGTGCCTGAAGAGTTCTCTGGTAAAGAAAGCTTCCTGTTTCTGTCCGTCTACTAATTCTCGTTTTGCCTTTGGGGTATCTGCAGGCGTTTATCAGACGTTGTTTGGCCTACCGAAAGGAGGATCGGATAGATGTCCAGCAACTGGCCTGTGACCCATACTTGCTGCCTCACATCCGCAAATCTGTATCCACAAGCAGCCCAGCTGGCGCTGCAATTGCATCGACCTCTGGATCATCCAATAACAGCTCTTCAAACTGAGACAGAGTAATAGGCCAAAAACTGCTTGAGAAACCGGCAAAAAGACTTTCAGAAACAGCTTTGGAATAGAGGAATCCGCAAGGGTCTCAAGAAACCTGTACCAGGTGCTTTTTTTCTCTTGCTTTTTTCCATCCATAGAGCATGACATCAACTCTCATCAAGAAAACCTTCGGCATCTAGGCCAAGCCATGTGGATAGGAGATGGCTTGAGGTTTATCCAGTAAGTGACCACAAAAGGGTGGCTGCTCTGAGCAAGGAGGGGAAACTCAAGAAAATACAAAAAGACATGGTTCCATGTACTGTGAACTTCTGAACATGCAGCCTTGGGGAATCCAGGACGCCGTGTGTGCTTCATATGAAGAATGTGGACTTTGGAAAAAGACTGGGCTAGTCCAGTGTTGATATTTAAACATTGTTCTTTTTCTTTTAATAAAGTTTAGGTAACATCTCCTGAAAAGCTCGAAGCACCAAGGTTCAGCTGGGGATGGTATATGACTCTTTGCCCTTTGGAGGGGAAAAAAGTTGATCCTGCCTGTTCATGGCACTAGAGTTAGTGTTTTACCCCTAATTAATTTCAATTTTTTAAAAATAACAATTTTTTGGAAGAAAACAGTTTTCTGGTCTCAAAGTGAAACCCGTATTAGCAGGTTCTTGGCAGTGTCCATTCTGCGGATGGTGCAGCTTTCTGCTCCCTTGGGGTGGCCTCATGAATACAACCCACCTTCTCAGGAGGGCGCTGAAGCCGCAGGAGAACAGGCCCGTGTAGATCTCCTGTGGTCAGAGTGGATCACAGCTCAGACTGCCACAAGGTTTTCGGCTGCTGCTTCGTAGCTCTCACAACGGTTGCACCTTTTTAATTTATTTGAAGTGCTGTTCTTTTTGAAGACACACCCTGACATGTTCACGGCGTGCTCTCTGCTCTCGTGAGCATGATACCTGTTGACTGTTGAAAAGGCAGGCAGTGAACGGGAAAGAATCGGAGCACAGCTCAGCTGATCACAGGTGTGATCTGTGCTCACGCAGTACTGTACATACCTTGTTCATCTTACAAAAATCCAAAGCTGAAGACTTGTCTGCTCTTCTCAGTTAGGTGACTTGGCAGCAAAGCTTCCTCTCTCTTAACACTTTCCTTTTAAAACTTGCTGACTTTCCTAACTTGCTGCCAGCGCTGCATCCGATTTCCAGTGAGAGGGGATGAGATAATGTTCTTGAAGGGAGCAAACACCTGAATTATTATTTTTGTCTCCCTTCTGTAGTCTCGAGGGGTCTCGCACCCTTCGGCGGGATCCTGCCTGCTGTGAAACGCAAGCGTCTTGTCCCCGCTCTGCCCCCTGTTCCCCCCGCATAGAAGGAAAACTGAAAACACACAAAAAGCACAGCACTTGAACATGTGGCAGCCAGGTTGGAGTGCTCCTAACATGTGGCAGGAGTTCATAGCCAGAAATATTTAAAGATGCAGTGTTCAAAAGCAAGGCTTGTGTCGGCAGGGAGCCGAGCGATGCACTGTATTCAGGGTGGTGTTTAAAAAACGCATGACCCTGAGCGCACTTCCAAACCCGGTACCCAGACCACTGCGGTGCGGGCTGTCCTCCGTGCGGCACCTCCAGGATCGCTCCCGCAGCTCCAGCACCATGTGGACTGGTTTTGGGGCGCTTGGTAGCCAAATGGCGTTCTTGTGGCAAGCGAGGTTCTCCATCGTGCACTTTCAGAGAGAACTGCTTGTCTGCCTTACAGTAAGCCATCGTCTGCAAATATTATGCTTAAACCTGATCAGAAACTTCTAGTAAACTGAAAAATGGAGGAGTCTGCTGAAATCAGGCGATGGACCTGGGAAGTGGAGAACTCTGCCGCTTTGATTTTTCTTACTATTTTTGTAGTGACTCTTGGGCTTTTAATTGGATGTATGCACTTGCAGCTGCATTAAGGTGGTCTCTAAACTGTAGTGTTTTAAACAAAGAAAAGAAATACTGCATCTTTAAATCCTCAGCCATAATTTCTTAGCCCTTTCTATCCCTGCTGCTCTATTCTAGAAGTTAAGTATTAGCAAACAGCACTTCGACTTGTCTATTCAGCCTGTCGGGCGCAGTCAGGGTTGATGCTTCATCCCGTTTGCTGAAGCTGATGATTTGGTGTCTGTCCACATCGGGGAGAATTCTAAAAGGGTTTTTTCTATCCCGGTCCCGTTGTTTCTTGGACATACAGTGTGTGCTATCTCTGTGGGTGTGATTAGTTTTGTGTCAGATGCATTTATTCCTGCTGTGCGACACCCATCCAGGGGCGTGGGGACAGCGTTGGCCTTTCCTGGGGCTGACAGCAGCGAAGAACCCTGGTAGAATTCTGGCTGCGACACCTTCCTTGTTAATATGGGTTTCACTTCCGATAACAGACCCTATTGCCACACTGTTCATTTACTTAAAGAAAAGTGTATGAAGAATTTGTAACTTAAACCAGGCCAGACTGTTTTGGCTCTACCCAACAGATGAGACATGGATATTAAAATAAGTTTTAAGAAACTGATTTGCTTGGCTCTTACTGTTTTGCTCTTTGTAGCGTTGGCAGGAGCTCTCTTGCAGTGGCTGCGTGGAGTTGACGGGAGACAAGATGAGGAAGGATGGAGGAGGGCTGCGTTCAGCAGCTCAGAGCAGTGAGATCTCTGCGTTGGAGGGGGGAACTGCTGAAAATTACCGAGTCTTATTTAATTACTGGCATCGACCTTGTTGTGGAACGTCGAGACACATTTGAGGTGGGTTTGTCCCTCATTTCCAGTAGAGTAGCAGCTGCCTTTAGAAGCTATAGATATTCAGGACACGAGATGCACCTTTTTTGTGTCCGTTGATGAAAATTGGTGTTGAACTCCTGCGCCCTGGCTGTCTCTGCCGGGAGCTGGTGGCTGCAACCCGCCGGCCACTCCCCAGCGCACGGGTGCCTGAGGCTCCAGCCTCAGTCACCCAGAATAACTGTGCTGAGCAGTGATGAGAAACTCAGCTCCTTTAATTTCTTACGGCTGAGCCTTGTCAGCTTTTAAAAAAAACATACAATAGAAAATTAAAAAGGACCTTGGCAGCTGAAGATGTCGAGTCTGCTTATATCTGGACTAATAACTGGGGAGCACCAGTTCACACGCCCGGCTCCTCTGCTGGCGTGTCACAGCCCCAGTGCGGGGTGTCCCCCGCGTGGAGCGGGGCAATGGCAGCCCCCCGGAGCCTGCTGCCTCCAAGGAGTAATCGGGGGGATGGAGGAGGAGTTGGGGGGATGGGGGCTTCTCTGCAGCCTGACATCACCCTCGCTGCACTTGAAGTCGGCGTTGGGCTGAGCGCGAGTGAAACCAAACACCAAGAGCAGCTCGGCTCCCTCCCCGCTGCTGCAGTTGATTATTTTTCAGGCCCCTGTGCCAGTTTTGATGATGCGACACAGATTTGGGCAGGGGGAGGCGGCGGCAGCGAACACACAAGCATCCTGCGGCGGCAGCCGGGCCTCGGGGCCAGGCACCCACCGCGCCTGCGTGGCGTGCCCGGGAGCGGGGCCGTGTGCGGGATTACGCGCTCAGCTTGACGCCAGCGGGAATGAGAGACGGACTGAGGGGCTGCCTCGCTGGATGCTTCGCCTCCTGCGTTAGCGGTTAGGAGGCACGCTCTGCAGTGAGCTGCCTCCTGCCAAATGGGCCAGTCCCAGTTTATTTTGCGACCTGGCAAACCCTCGGCACGAGGTTTGCTCCCGCTGCCTGTGTCTCCCTGGGGTTTGCTGCCGGAGGATGGTATTTTCTGGGTGCTATGCAAGCCTGGCTCAAGCAGCCTTGACTTAAACCTTCCTGCTCCCAGCGTGGAGCGGGAGAGGGGACTTGCAGCATGTGGACGTGGGACCCGGTGCAGCCCTGACTCCTCCCCAGACCGGAGTCACCTTTTCTACCAAATGTCGAGGAACCTTTGCACGTGATGCTGAATTTCCACCGCCGCACGTGGCTGTGCCCAAGTCCCCGCTTCACCCCGTCGCTGCCCCTGGGACAGCCGGTGCCCCACAGCCATCGCCCTGGGTGGGGGTGAGAGGCCAAGCAAACGCGGAGCTGCCCAGCCTCCCCTCACCACGTTCTCACCCAGGAACAGGCGACTTGGCCACAAGGACGCTATTGTCTGTGCCGGGCGGGGGAGCAGGAGCTGGGACCGGGGCTGAGACACGCTCTCATTTCATGCATTAAGTGCGTGGGGGCGCGAGGGACGGGAAAAGCCGCTGGCGCGTGCTGTCTGCTAAGGAGCCGTGCGCCGCTGCCAGCGCCGCGCGCGTCCCATGCTCCTCTTCACTCCCAGCCCTGCCTCTTGCCATGGGATGGGTTGCTGCAGACTTTCTTCTCCCTGCATCCTTCTATTGCTCTGTTGCTCCTCATTTCCAAGCACTGGCCAGCTGCTGGGTCAGTGCAGGGGGGGCTCGGTGCTTCGTGCTGATCCAGTAAAGCCTGAAAAAAGACATCAGCCACCGTCTGCCTCACCAGTGTGGGATGAGCCTCACCAGCCCGCAGGCAGCCCGAGCTGCCCTCCCACCCGCTGTAACTTGGGCTGCAGGGATGGGGCGGAGGCGAGCAGTGGTCCAGATGGGGCTAAAAACGCTGGGATGCTGTGGGGAGCGGCAGGGTGAAGAAGGGGAGACTCGGCCTGGCGTGTGGGTCAGATCTCCCATCGCCACTCAAGCAGCCACAGGGAACGCAGGCCGGGTGCTTGGCTCTCGTTTGTGTCCATGGGAAGAAAAAACCCGTGAGCTCTGCTCAGCGCCATCCTCTCTTGACCGAAGCCGCCAGCTGTGCAGGAGCCACGAGGACGCGCTGGCTGGGGTCCGCGGGACATGGGCTGCCGTGTCGGCATCCTCCTCGCTCTTGGCCTTGATTGTGAGATCAGGGCTCAAAACCTGCTTTGTTCAGCATTGGCTCATCCCAGCTCCTGCTAATCCTGAAAACTCACCCGCTCGCACCCAAACCCAGGAGACCGGCTGGGATTGGTGCCAAAACCTCTCCAGGCTAAAGAGACCGGCGAGGGACGGAGGTGGAAGGGCACGTGCCTGTGGCTACTGGGTATGGCAGTGGTAGAGGTGGGAATGAAGCGTCGGGCTGACTGCGTGGCCGCTGGACCCCGCTGCTCCTGCTGGAAAGGGCCGTGGGACAGGGTGGGATCTCTGCTTCCCGGACCCATCCCCGCTTCTGGCGGGGGGAAGATGCCGTTCGGGATGTGCTGTCCTCCGCCGCTCTCCAGCTGCCCTCCCTCCCCGCTCCGCAACTCTGCTCATTTGCTCCAGTCATGCAGAGAAAGTGTTTTTCTAAAAGGCAGATTTCTTGCAAATGGCTGGAATTTCTCTCTGCCCCTTTCCAGGAGCCCTGGGGAGGCCAGGGAGGAAGGAGAGGCAGCGGGCTCGGAGGGCAGCGCTGCTCCCCGGGAAGCCCCCAGCCCCGTCTCGCCCCCGCGGCGGAAGGGCAGGGATCTCGGCGCTGGCCCTCCCAGGGCTGGAGCGCCCTGAAATTCCTCGTGGCAGCTTTGAGCGAGCACATCTGGTTTTAATAAATTATTTGCAGCTTGAACTTGCCTGACTTTTAAGGGCTGCAGAAGAGAGAGCAGCAAAGAGCTCTGAGAGCCCCAATGTGGGGCGCCCACAAAGGGACACCCCACACCCCCCCGCCTTTGCAGTGCTTGGAGCCAGTGGAGTTGGGCAGGGGGGTGAGGCGGGTTCTGGGGCTGCCCAAAGCCCTGGAGGGTCCCCAGCTGCTGGCAAAGCCCCGTCTGCTCCTCGTGAGAGCTGAGGGACGGTCGGTTTGGAGGCAGGGAAACGGCCCTTCTTTTTGGCCAGGATCCCTCTGCCCGCAGCTGGGTGTCGAGCAAAGCTGGGGCTGAGCTTAAACACTGAGTTTCTGTGCTCAGGCGAGGAGCAAACCGCAGCGCAGGCGGGGGTGCCTCCCTGACACCCCCCGTTCGGCGGAGCCCCGGCCACCAGCGAGACCCCTCTCTCTCCCAGCACAAACCCTGTTGGCGCTTGGCAAAACCAAACCCTCGGGACCATCGGCATCACCCGGGCACCCGATGGAGGAGCTGAGCCCCCCCATCGTTTCCCCGGGCTCGCCCTCCGAGGGAAGGCTGCAAATGCAAACCGGTGCTTTGGGGCGAGCCCCCCGCCGTACCCCCGTGCGGGTTCCCCACCGTGGAGTGTCAAGCCCCATGTTCCTGCCAGGGGGCTGCCAGCCACCCCTCACCACCCAGCCCAGCGTGGGCTCTGGGGGGAACCCTCTCCATCGCTGGGCCTGGGGCTGTCCTGGCTGCTCCCCGCCTCGTCTCCGGCGCGGGGAGAGCGACGTGGCCTTCCCCTGCTGCCGCTGCCGGCGCGGGGGAGAGAGGAGCCAGCAGACGCCAAGACAGCCTCTTCCCTAAGCAGTGACCTCAGCGCTCGGCGCCTGCCAGGTGGGTGTTGATCTTGGCCCAGCCGGTCCCGTTCGGGGGCCAGGATGAGGCCGGGGCGGCGCGGCCGGAGGGCTGAGCTCGTGGCAAAGCCTGGCAGGTGCTGCTGGACCCCGGCGTGTGGGCAGCCCCCGGCTGCGACAGCCGCAGCGACGCAAAGCCCGTGGCACTGGCAGCCCCTCCACAGCTGATGCTTGCAGGCAGGGCTCTGCTCTCCTGCCCCCCCCCGTCCTGAGAGCCATGGGATGTGGGGAACACCCTTGGAAAAGCCCGATTGAGCAGGACATGTGACCTCCCTGGGCACATTGTGTACCTCCATGTCAACCCTGGGGTCTACAATAGACCCCTTGGACCTGCTGGTCCTCGGAGGTGGCCGATGGGTTGGTGCAAATCCTTTGGAGCATCTGCCCTCGAGGCTGGTGCTGCAGGCACTGCTCTTGTGGTCGTCGGGTCCCCAGATCCTGTCCTCTAACACCTCTGGCACAATCAAACACCAAACGTGCCCCAGATCAGCTCCAAACTCAGGAACTCACAGGGTGCCCTGCTGCCGTTGAGCACCCCAGCTCAGCTCTGGGTTTTTCCTTCCCATCCCGAATAGCTGGGTCCCACAGCTCCTTAGTGACACTTTCCAACTTGTGCAATGCCAAGCATCCCGACCGACCTGTTTTCTGCCAGTGCTCCGGACCAGGGCAGCCAAAGGTGGGCAAGCGGCACGGATCCATCTCTGGAAATACTTTCCACATTCTTCTGCAGGGGGGTTTCGCCCAAGCTGATGCTGCTTCACCCTGCGCCATCGCAGCCCCTCCACTGCAGCCGCTCCCCAGACCGTACGTTGCTTCAGCCAAAACCCAGCATTTTTTATTTCAAGTAGGGAACAGATACGGATGCTCTGGCTGTGGGAATCGGCCGCAGATGCTGAATGTCACAAGCACTGGACAAGCCTGGGACAAGCCCATCACTCCCCTCCGTCACCTGATGCCAGGACTCTCCCAGGAGCGTGGCCGGCAGCGCCGTCACCCGTCCCCTGCACGCGGCCGCGTCCCCTCGTCTGGCAGCAGCTCATTAGGGCCAGAGAGGTCAGACAGCCTGGAAGCATCCCAGGGGAAGGGAAAAATGGATTTCCTCCCGATCCACTCCAACGAGTAGCAACTCAACTGGTACTAAACCGGATTAGGAGGAGAGTAGGCGAGGAGCTGTTGGCTGGCGTTGGAGGAATTAATTGTTAGGAAGTGCTAATTATCTTCTAATCGTATACAGCAAAGGGGCCTCCAAGACATGGGATGAACCAGACTGGGGGGTGGCGATGCTCCGTGGGACCTGAAGCCTTTTGTCTCTGCTGTGTCCCCTCCTTTGGATGGGATTCAACTCCTGGGAAAGGGATGTCAGGTCCCGCTCACGGGACTTCACGGCTACATCACGTCTGGCTGCCGGCGCCCCGGTGGGTGGCATCCCCCAGGAGTGGTCACCAAGGTTCAGGGATGGGAGCGAGGATCTGGGCAGCTCCCTCCTCTCCTCCAGGCTGTCGTGCTTGCTCCCCGCGGGCAGCTCCCGGCACGCGTCCAGCCGTGGTGGGTGTGCGAGGCTGCTCTCCCAGCGCTGCCCCAATTAAAAAATAATCCCTGGCTTAAAAAAAAATCAACAGCCCAGATGCTGATGCGCTTAATTGGCACCACCACCCACCACCCCCAACCCTGGAGGGTTTGCATCCCCAAAGCCCGTCCTGGCAGGTCCTTCCTGCCTTGCTGGGAAACAACGGATTCATTTATTTTCGCAAGAATGGCCCAACAGCACGTGGCTGGCTCACACCCGTGTCCCTGCATCGTGCCGCCTCGGGGCCAGATCCTGCTGCCTGCTCAGGGGAGCGCTGCCACCGCCTTGGCCTTAGTAAAAGCATCATCTCACCTGGATCCTGTACAGCAGAACCTGTGTGGTGAGGCCTGACAAGCCCAAATCCCTGGAGAGCTGGAGGAGGAAGTGAGAGGCTCCTGCATCCTCAGGGATGCTCCCACGGGATGAGCACTGTGAGTGTCACCCTTCCCGCACCGCAGCAACTGGATCTTTGCAGCGTGCCA
>JAVJGJ010000042.1:1366977-1393310 GCA_035590215.1 Microhierax caerulescens | reverse complement strand
CTGGGGCTGGCCCAGCCAAGCCCTGGGGATGTGCTGGGCTGGGGTGAGCCTGCTGGACCTCGGGCAGCGTCACTGGTTTGACTCAAACCTCTAATTTAGGATGTTGGGGTGGGGGTTGGTGTCTGCCATCGGTTCTCGAGCAGACGGGAAGCGGTGCCAGTGCCCCCTCCTGAGTCAGAAGCTCATGGCATGTGCTGGGGCTGCTGATACCCTCTGCATTTCCTTCCCCCTTTTATTTATTTTTTTTTTTTGGGTGTGAAGTTCCTCTTTAAGGAGTTGCGTAGAGTTTATCAGTGCCAGAAAGCAGCTCGGGGGGGGAGGCAGCACAGCGGTGCCCTCCCCGCAGGCTGGGGCTGCTCTCGCATCCCGGGGCCGATGGCAGCAGTGATGCGCCAGCTGTGCCGTTGGGAGCTCCCATGGGTACAGCTGCTGCTTCTCTTGCCACCGCTCCCCCTCCGCAGCCCTCTGAGGGGTGCACAGGCTCCTTCATTGCTGCTCTTTATGGCAGTGGCCATGCTTTTGCTCTTCTCCACGCCGAGACCGTGGGGATGGCATCAGCCACGCCTGGACCCACTGCTGGGGGCATGGATGCCAGCAGCGGTGACACCGGGCTTTGCTGGGAACTCCTTTCCAGGAAGGGGGGGTTCCTCCAGAGGAATATTTCATCCAATAATACAGAATTTAAGACGGTACGGAGGGTTTTCTGTGCCCTTGCAGCATCCATCGGTGGAGTCGGCCAGGCACAGTGCTGGGGTGCAGCCCTGGGGTCCTGCACCCCCAGATGTCACTGAGGGTGACTTCTCAGGCTGGTCCTCTCCCCACCCAGCAGTTCCCTCCCCTGCTGGCAGGGCTGCACAAGCTGAGCCCGCTGGAGGCTCGCACTGTCGGGTGAACTCCTCCAGTATTTGACCAGCAACACTTTTTGCTGCTTTTTCTGTGTTTTTTTTTATTCCGAGGGTTTTGCTTCTCTGTTGCTGCTCGTCCCGCCGAGCTTGGAGCATCCCCAACCTTGTCATTGTGAATGAGCCGCTGCTGCCCGCAGCTTGTCTTGCATCCGTGTGGACGGGCTGGGGAGCACTGCTCCCACTTGGCAGGCGGGATGAGGCGCTGGCGGTTGGGAGCAGGTGGCCGGGGGCTGCTGTGCCCCCTGTTCCAGCGGGTGAGAGCACGTGGAACCCGGAGGTTCAGGCTGAAAGGATGTTTCTTCATGCACCGTGCGAGTGGAGGGTGGGCTTCTCGCTGTGGGACGTCACGGGTAAAGCTTTTGCATGGGCTCCCCAACCCAAACGAAGGTGTGTGGTAGGAGGCTTGCTTTCCTCGCACGGGGGTCTGCAGCCCCCGAGGAGTTCCTGGATGCCCGGTTTGCTGCTGCGGCGGGGGCACCATGCCAGGCAGTTTGGAGCGAACCACGTCTGCAGCCGCGTTTGCAGCACCGAAACCTTCGAGGAGGGGATCGTCCCTCTTGCTCTGCGCGTGTTCAGCGTCCCACGCAAGTGGGGTTGGAGCTGGGTTTTTCAGGACACCCCACATAAAGAGCAGTCCTGAGTGAGAGCAGAGGGCAGGGAGCACCTTCGCCAGGGCGACTGCAGGATGGTGCTGAGCCCCAGGGCTGTGTGAAGGGCTCTGCCGTCAGGTGGGTGCAGCATGGGCCTGGCAGTGGAGCCAGGGGGGTGGCAGGGTGGGCAGGGGATGCGGGCACAGAGCCGGAGCGGCGCTGCCAGCTGGGGCCAGCGTTTGCTTTCGGCTGCGCGCAGATGGAATTGTGGCCAGAGCCCTGGAGCTGCTCCCGCCCGGGATAACCGGGACCAGGGGCCAGCTGTAGCTCCAGTCCTCTTAAGTTTGCTCCCTGTGTTTGTTGCTGATGGTGGGAGGGTGACAAATGCAAGGAAGCAGGGGTGCTCTGGGTGTCCTGGTGTGGGTGGCCAGGCTGGGACGTGCTCGGGGCAGGGTGGTGCTGAGGTCACCCGTCTGCGTCGTGCTGCAATGCTTTCTGCGTTTGCCACCGCCAACGGCCACCTCTCTCCCCTGGAGCCTCTCTGTCCCCGGTGCCTCTCATCCAGTGCCACCCACGTCCCCCACAATTGTAGGCTGCAGAGCTTTCCTTGTTTGCTGTGGGGTGGTACAGCCGTTGTGGCAGGGTTGAGCTGCGGTCCCTTCAGTTCAGACTTTCTGCTGGCTAAAAACTTGCTTTTTTAATTAAAAAAAAACAACAACAAGATGGAGCCAGTCATGCAGTCTAAAAACTCCCTTGAGGGCTGCCCCAAAGGATCACAGCCTCTCCATCTCTGCTGTGTTCGGCCACCAGTGCCAAAGCCAACCTCTCCCAGTGTGCCAGAGCGCGAGCATCCCAGTATTCCCCAGTAGGAGAAGAGAGTGTTCCTGCAGGCAGAGCCAGTGTCCCACTCAGCCCAGCTCCCCGCTGTCCCCACTGTCACGCTGCCTCCTAACACCGGCTGCTTCGTGCTCATACCAGTAAGCCGGAGGCAGCACGCAGGTGTCGGCAGGGATGCGGTGAGGCAGCATCCTTGCTGAAAGCGTGGGCTTTCGCTCTGCTTTCACAGCTCCGAGGAGGAGGAGGAGGAGGAGGAGGAGGAGGGGGAGGAGGAGGACACGATGGAGCAGAGCTGCTCTGAGCTGGTCTTGCTGGGAAGACATAGGATGCCGGAGGGAGAGGGTGCACAGGGTGCCTACCCCAGCACCCATCAGATCCAGCCCGCGGTTAAGTTTGGTGATTCCAGGCTGAGCATCCCGCAGCTGCGTTTTCCAGCGCTCTTCGTCCTGTGCCGGAGGGCAGCTCCTCTTCGGGAGGGACCTGCCCGTGTTTGCCCCGGTTGGGTTTCCATGGCCAGAGGGTGGCTGGAAGCTCAGCTCGTGGCGTTTCAGGTGCACAGGCAGGTGCAAGAACCCGAGGAGCATCTCAGAGAGGAGTCACGCGTAGCTGTGCCGTAGCTGCAGAAGGCAGGGCAGGAGAGGGGGCCCTGGAATGGACGGGGACATTCCCAGTCCCGCTGGGATGCTCCTCTGGAGCTGCCTCCCGCGAGGGCTGGGTTTGCTCTGTGGGATACCGGCTTGGGAGAGGGGATTCACTGATCCAGACTCAGCCCATCCTGCTCATCTCTGCATCCATCCCGTTCCCTGGCGTGGGTGGGCGCGGGGAGCGCTCGGTTTTGGCACTGAGCGTTGGCATGTGCCGGAGGTTCCTCTGCGGGTGGCGGCGGGGAGGTGGTCGGGACTGCGCCGAAAGCCTGGGCTCCCCCGGGAGCTCTTCGCTCCGTGGGTGTTGAAGCCCGTTGTGCTCGGCCGTGCCAGGGGGCTGGGGTCAGGGGGGCTGAAAGCACCTTTCGTCCATCAGGGGCCTGTCCAAGCGCCGCTGCCAATGTCATGGGCACCAGTGGGGGTCACATCGGTCCCAAACTCCCTGCAAACAAGTGAAGGAAAAGCGTGTTTTGGGTGAAGCAGAGCACGTGCCTTCGCTGACACGTGCCGAGCTCGTGCTGGCCGCCCCCCCAGCTCCAGCCATGCCGGGAGCGGGTCCCTGCCGTCGGTGCACAGCCGTTCTTGCAAGGAGAGAAGATGGAAGCACCGGGGAGGTGTGATGGCCGAGCCGGTGCTAAAGCTTTCCTGTTCCTCCGCGGCGCAGTGAGGACCCGGGGGGCCACGCTGGGTGCCGTCTTCTGCCTCCTCCGAGCAAAGGGGCCATGGCATGAGCTGCCCGCTGTGTGCGTGGGCAGCCCAAAACCCTTAGCCTATAATTTCCTACCTCCAGCTCTTCTCTTTTTAGAGTAAAATGATATTTTGTGCTTTTCCAGCTCGGGGGCTGCCCCCTCCAGTCTGGACAGCTTCCTCCGAGCACCGTGCTGCTGCGTGGCTGCTGTCGAGCATCACCCTTGCATGGTGCTGCACGGCCCCAATGTGGTGCTGAGCACCCTGACACCACAGCCCACCGTGCTCTTCATTTTTTCTTGCAGTGCTAGGCTAGCAGATAAGCAGAGGAGGGTGTCCCGTTGCTGACCCCTGCTGCTAACAGCTGTGGTGATGCTCGTGGTAGAGCAGCTTTTGCTATTCCTACAGCCAAAGGGCACCCGGGGTTTGGCTCCTTGCAAAGCAAGTGGCATCAGCCTGTGACCCAGGGGGGCCTCATCCTGCCCGAGAGCTGGTACTTGGTTGTGGCACTGATGCTGCATTACCCCAGAAGGGCTTGAAGAGCCCCCCACGCTGCACCACCCCTCGCTGCACGTGGGAAGGGGAGGGTGGGGGGCTGGCTGTGCCACGGGTGGTGCTGGCACGGTGGGGTGGGTGCTTGGTGGGGGGCTGAGCTGGTCTCCTGGTACCCAGGTCAGGATCAACCCAGCTCCAGGCAGGGAAGCACCAGCCCCAGTTAAGGGACTGGAGCTTCCACCAGCCAAAATTGGCCCCGTCTGGATTTTTGCTGATTTTGTCACTTCCCGTGATTTGAAAAATATTTTCCGAGAAATAAGTGTTTCTTCTTCCAGTCGTTGCCTTTTTCTGTTGCACGTGTGCAGAGCCTGCTCCTTGGAGATCGCCCTGCGAGCGGGCTTCGCTTTATTTGAGGTCATCACGGACGTCACCGCGGCTGGGGAATGGGCCTTTTGCATCATTTCTTTTCTGGAGCCAGGTTGATGCTGAAGCTTTGGGATGGTATGGGGGTGTCTTTCTTCCTCCATTTCTTTTTCCTTTCAGAGACAAGTCAGGAGAGTTTGCTGAGCCGAGATGTTTGTTGCTCGAATGTGCCGGAGCCGCCTGTAACGACATAGCTGGGGCAGGGCGAGGTGGTGGGGGAATAGGAAATGAAAACCTTTTCAGCCCAAAAAATTCATATAATGGCAAAAACCCAAAGCAAACCAAAGCTAAATATAGCGGGGCCCGTGAGCTTGCTTTGACTTCTGGTGAATGCTTGTGGTGGAAAAAAAAAGGGTCGCTTTTAAAACAAAACCCCCCCCCCACCTTTATTTTTTTTTAAAAAAAGTCGTCTTGTTGATGTGCTGCTTTATGCTGGGGCGCTGGGGCAAGAGGTGTCTGTCCCAGTGGCGGTTCCAGCTCAGAAACACACGTCTGAGGAAATAAAGTGTCTCTTAAAAATGGCACATCGGCTGGAGCAGCTCGTCCTGCTGCGATGCCCTGGCTTTACTGGTTTGCACTGGGGCTCTGAAATGGGTTGGTGCACTGGGGTGGCCCTCGGCGATGCTGGGCTTGGGGGTCACCGCGGGGATGCGGAACTTGGCCGTCGCGTCGAGCCGGGGCTGAGATCAGCCCTTGTCCCTCGGCAGCTGCGCTAGCGCTGTGTCTGCTGGCAGCGATTCCCCTCGCTCTGCTCCCGCCTCCAGCGCCTGCGCTGGGATTTGAGGGTCCCGACGTTCCGTGTTTGCCGGGGCTGGGGCTGCGCCCGCGGGAGCTGCGGCTGCGTGCAGGCGTTTTCCATCGCGCCCTGTTCACGCGATGGGAGACCTTCCCCCGACGTTCTTGTTTGCTCCACAGGTTTTTTTAGCGTGTCCCCAAATACACATAAAAATGACGGATGCGCTCTCTGCATCCCTGCTCTGGTTCCTCCGCCCAGAGCAGATGGCCAGTGCCGAAGCCGTTGGCGTGGGCTCCTCCGCCGGCGCGGGCCGTGGTGCCGCGGGATGCTGCCGGGCTCAGTTTGAACGGCTCTGCTGATGCCGTTAGAGCGGGCAAGCTCCTTGCACCGGCTCCAACGCCCAAAAGCCTCTTGCTGGTGCTTCGGGGGGCTGCCCCACTTGGTGCAGACACCCACCCGTGTGGCCCTGCCCGGAGCCCATCACCCCGCACACAGGCGCCGGGGCAGACCCTGCGGTTATTGCAGTCCCTGCCGTGCCGGATGCTGCACCCAGGGCTGCACCCCAAAACTCGCTGCGCGTGGAAAGGGAGCCAGGATGCTCTGGCAGGGCTGGGACGATGCAGAATCCTCAGTGATGCTTTAACCTTTTCCCCCTGTTTTTTTCCCAGACTCCAAAGTCTTCCTCATCCACAACGCGGGCGCGCAGAGCTGCCTGGAGACGAAGGACTCGCTGGTGCGGCTCGCCAAGGGCTGCAACGCCAGCGCCCCAGCCCAGCAGTGGAAATGGGTCTCACGAAATCGCCTCTTCAACGTGGGGGCCATGCAGTGCCTGGGGGTGTCGTGGCACGGGGCCAACGCCACGGCGGGGCTGCACCCCTTGGCCACCTACGAGTGCGACCGCGAGTCCGTCAACATGCGCTGGAGCTGCCGCGGCCTCGGGGAGCAGCTCTCGCAGCATCTCGGCGCCCGCCCAGGCAATTCCTCCCTGGACAGGGGGGACCAGGCGCGTGGCTCGCAGTGGAGGACGTATGGCACCGAGGAGGATCTGTGCTCCGTGCCATACTCCGGTAACGCCTCGCCGGGCATCAGTATTATCCCGTAACCCAAACCAACCCCGAAACGTGCACTGAGGCCACAGTGCCGCAGCGGTCAGCTCTTGCCTGGGGAGCTCGGTTTCAGCTCGCTGGGGCTGCAAAACCAGGCAGGATCTGGGCGATGGGGAGTGGGCAGCCTCCGGGTACCCCCGTAGCCCCCACGGCAGGCCAGCCTTCACCCCTCACCCCAAACCTCTCTGCAGCCCCTGGTAGGCATGGCCTCAAGCCAGGGCTCCTCTTTTCCCCCAGAGATTTACACCATCCAGGGCAACTCGCACGGGAAGCCGTGCACCATCCCCTTCAAGTACGACAACCAGTGGTTTCACGAGTGCACCAGCACGGGACGGGAGGACGGCCACCTCTGGTGTGCAACCACCCAGGACTACGGCAAGGATGAGCGCTGGGGCTTCTGCCCCATAAAGAGTAAGTGGGGAGACATGTCCCACCGGGAAAAGCAGAGACCCCGTGCCCTTCCCTCCCGGGGGCTTTCCTGCCTGCCCCCTTCCCTCCTGCCTCATCCCCTCTCCTGCGAGCAGCCTGTGGTGCTGGAGCAGCACTGGTTGTTGGGGTTTGCTGGGTCACGGGGGTTTCTTGGAGCCGCACGTGGGGCTGCGTTGGGTGCTCACCCTGCTCGTCCCTGCAGGCAACGACTGCGAGACGTTTTGGGACAAGGACCACCTCACCAACAGCTGCTACCAGTTCAACTTCCAGTCCACGCTGTCGTGGCGGGAGGCTTGGAATAGCTGTGAGCAGCAAGGGGCCAACCTGCTGAGCATCACTGAGATCCACGAGCAGACCTACATCAATGGTGAGACGGTGGCAGCCAGGCTCTGTGCTCATCCTCGCCGGGGACAGAGCTGGTGGCACCGCGGCCAGTGCTGGGTTGCTCTGCCTGCCCTGGGTGGTTGGTTTGGGGGTGGTGACGGGCTGGGGCTTGAGCTAGGGCTGGGGGGACTGATCCTGCCCCTGTGGCTGCGTTGGCCCCAGGGCTGCTGACGGGGTACAGCTCCACACTCTGGATTGGGCTCAATGACCTGGACATCAATGGAGGCTGGCAGTGGTCGGACAACTCACCCCTCAAGTACCTCAACTGGGAGACTGGTGAGATGGGAGGGTTGTGGTGGTGATGGGGGGGCTGGGGAACAGCCTGTGACCACTGGAGTTGGCCCCCATGGCTGGGGAGGTGGCCTGGGCTGCTGCAGGGTGTCCCTTTGCTGCCTGGGGACAGAGAGCCCCATAGGGCCGTGGAGCAGCCCGGGACATCTGTGGAGCTGGGGCAGGGACACAGGGTGCTGCAGGGGGAATGGTCCCTCTTGGCAGCCCTGCAGGTAACCTGGGTTCGGAGGGTCGTTGCATCCCAGCCTGGTGCTGGCATGTGGCTGAGGAGTGGTCCCCAGTTGCAGGTGCCCATCTCTAACCCTGGGGTGCTTGTGGGGCAGAAGGACCCATTGCGAGGTCTGCTCTGGTCGTGCCCAGTGCTGTCACTCAGAGGCACTTGTGGGGACAGTGATACCCTCGGAGGAGGTTTGGGGACAGGCGGGAGCAGTTCAAATCTGGTACTGTGACCCCCCGACTGCCATCGACATCTCGGTAGAACAGTGATGCTCCAGGTTCTGGTGCAGTGAGGCACAATAACTAACCCTGGGTACCTGGGGTCACGTCGTCGTCGTGCCGAACAGCAAACGGGTCTCCACTGCTGTGGCAGCAGGGAGAGCTGCTCTGCCGGCACCGGCCCTCGTGCGGTGCCCTGCCTGCGTGGGCAGCGCTGGCGGCTCTGCCCCAGCTCCTCAGCAGCGTGCCCCCCCCCCCCCCGGCCCTGCTTTCCAGATCAGCCCGACAACCCCAGCGAGGAGAACTGCGGGGTGATCCGCACCGAGTCGTCCGGGGGGTGGCAGAACCGTGACTGCGGCATCGCCCTCCCCTACGTCTGCAAGAAGAAGCCGAACGCCACCGCTGACCCCTTTCTGACGGGTGAGCGGGGGGATGAGTAGCACCGGCAGCGAGCAGCCCCGTACCCTGTATCCCGGCCAGGTGGGCTCCTGTGCCCGCCCGGCGGGGGAGTGCTCCCTGCGTGCCGGAGGAGCCCGTGGAGATGCCCGTGGTGTCCCCAGCTCGCCGGTGCCCTGCGTGGGCAGAGTGGTGGTTGAGCTCCCCGGGGTTGCCCGGAGTGCGGAGAAGTCCTCCGCGAGGAGCGTTGCCCGAGGAGCGCTCGGTGCACTTACAGCTGGGGTGGTCGGGGAGGAATCGAGCGGCGGGAGGTCCCCCGTGGGCCCAGGGATCCCCTGGGGTGCTCTCTGCAGTGCTCTGCCATCGCTCCTCTGCAAACAAAAGGGATTTTGTTTTGTCCCCGGAGCCCTAAAGCCACCGTTCTCTGCACCTCGCCATTGCGTGGTCATTTTTGGCTGTAGCTTCCCTGCTGTTGCTTTGGCTTGGTCTCCCGAGCACCCCGTGAGACTGTGGGGTCTCCCGAGCACCCCGTGGGACCGCAGTCCCCTCCCCAAGGTCTCCTCCCCACCGGGGCGAGGGTTGCAGAGCAGGACGGGAGCCCTCAGGCTGCCTTGTGTCCTGCCAGACTCGTGGTCGGAGGTGAAGGTGGACTGCGAGCCCAGCTGGCAGCCCTTCCAGTCCAGCTGCTACCGTCTGGTGGGAGAGAAGAAGAGCTGGCAGGAGGCGAAGAAGACCTGCCTGCGGAGCGGGGGGGACCTGGTCAGCATCCACACCCTCTCCGAGCTGGAGTTCGTCACCAAGCAGGTCAAACAAGGTAAGGGGGAGCCCGCTGTGCCGGCAGCACCATTCCCGTCTGATCACGGGCTCCGTGTGATCCCACTTCTGGGTGACGGGGGCTGCAAAGTTGAGTTGTTTGTGGCTGCGAGGGGAGTGGAGACCCCCGGCTGGGGGATGGTGTGTTGCTTGGAGGAGCCTGTGTCCTGGGCGCATCCTCCATCCCGCAGATAGCAGTGCTGCTCCCGGGAGCCTGCGGTGTTGAGGAAGGAAAAATGCAGCTGCAGCTGGGAATGGTGCTACTCCCAGCTGGTTAATGTAGAAAAAATGGGGAAAAAGATCCTGCTGGGCTTGCTGGAGGAGCCTGCGCCACTTACCGCTCCGTTTGCCCAGGATGTCACTGTCCCCTGCAGCAGATCAGGCGAAGGGGCAGCACCTGCCGGTGGCGTCCCGGGCTTCTCTCTCCAGTTCTGGTTTCACCCAGGTGTAATCGCGTTGAAGTTTCCCACATCGGGATGTGTCAGAGCTGGGATGGGACTCGGGAAGTCCCATCACTTGTGGCGGGACGGAGGGGTGCGTGTGCCACCGTGCTCCGGACCCTGCTTGTGCCACCTGGCATTAGGGTCACCCTCGGCTCGCGTTTGCTGTTCCCTCCATGCGGCCGCTCCGGCTGAGTTACACGCTGTCGTGGGCCGGCAGCCCGGCCCTGCTCCGCAGAGGGAGATGCTGGCAGCAAAACCTGCCCCGGGGACGTCGGGGGACCCAGACTGCAGCGGGGACCGTGGAGAGGCTGGGGGTGAAGGGGCTTAATGAAGGGAGGCAGGAGCCATGGGAGGCTGGAGAGGGAGGGGGACGTGCTGGTGCCCCCAGACTGGGATGGGATGGGAGGGAATGGTTGAAACCCATCAGCTCCCTGGACCTGAGCCTGTGGGTCTGGACTTTTACTGGGCTGCTGCTGCTGCTGCTGCTGCTGCCAGCACCTCTCTGAAAACTGGTGGCAGATACCCTGCGTTTCCCACTCCGTGGGTCCATCCTTGTGGGCAGGAGCTGCCCTGCCTGCCCTGCCCTGCCTGCCTGCCCTGCCCTGCCCACCCTGCTCTGCCCGCCCTGCCTGCCCTGCCTTGCCCTGCCCACCCTGCCCTGCCCTGCCCTGCCCACCCTGCACTGCCGTGCCCTGCCCTGCCCTGCCCGCCATGCCCTGCCCTGCCCACCATGCCCCGCCCCGCTCTGCCCTGCCTGCCCTGCCCTGCCTGCTTGCCCTGCCTGCTTGCCCTGCCCTGCCTGCCCTGCCTGCTTGCCCTGCCCCGCCTGCCTGTAGCACCGCTGGGGTTCGAGCCCTGCAGTGGGGTTTCAGCCGGTGCTTTGCAGGGACGCGATCCCGGCTCGAGGGCTCGTGCCACCGGGGAGTTTCTGCCAGGTTTCGGCCAGGCAGAGAGAGTTGCACCTCCCGACGCTGCTGTCTCGGCAGACGTGGAGGAGCTCTGGATTGGCCTGAACGACCTCAAGCTGCAGATGAACTTCGAGTGGTCGGATGGGACGCCCGTGAGGTTCACGTACTGGCACCCCTTCGAGCCCAACAACTTCCGCGACAGCCTGGAAGACTGTGTGACCATCTGGGGACCGGTGAGAGCCCGGGGCCGGGGGCTTCATCCTGCACCTCCAAGAGAGTGCTGCAGCATCCTCGTGGCCAGGGACGGGGTACCTCAGGGAGCATCTTTGGCTGGGGTTGAGCCTGGCTTATCCTGGCGGGAGGGATCCGGCACAGCATCCTTGGGGATTTGATGTAGGGAAGGAAAGTCTGCGGCCCCAAGGTGGGGATGGATGGGGTGGGAAATTCCCCAGGTTGGCCGATAGGCTCAATCCTGCTCTTCTCCGCGCTGCGCAGGAAGGGAGGTGGAATGACAGCCCGTGCAACCAGACCCTGCCGTCCATCTGCAAGAAGCCCGGTCGGGTGAGCCAGGAGAAGGAGGAGGATGATCACGGGTGCCGAAAGGTGAGGGGAACCTGGGCGGGGGGTGGCTCTGCCTGATGCTTGGGGCTAGAGGGTTGCGGGGGACCTCCCCCCAGAACCGTCTCGGTTCTGAGCAGCACCTGGAGCTGTGGTCTGTGTTTGGGGGCGGCTGGCACTGCGGAGCATTCCGGGGCTGCGGAGCATCCCGGGGCTTCGGTGGTTGCATGAGGCCGCGGGAAGAAACTGGGACAAAACGCGCGTCTCCATCATCCAAGATCCTCCCCCGCGGGCCGGCTCGGTTGCCAGCAGGGACGCTCATGTCTGCTTCTTCCCCTTCCCCCTTGGTGCCAAAACCCGTCAGCAAAGCGGCTCCACGTGGGAGCCCGGTGGGATGGAGGAGCCGCCGGCCCCGTGCTCGGCGCCATGGCAGGCTGCCTCCTCCGGGAGGGTACAGGCGTTCTGGGGATGCGGCCACCACGCTGGCAGGTTCTCGCCGGGCCCGCGCTCTGCCTCAGTTTCCCCAGCCGTTGCGCTGGCTGAGCCCGCCCCGTTCCCACGCTTGCTGGGAAGTGGCTTTTGTGCCTCGGTGCAAAGCGTTCGAGCGGCGCGCCTGGCATCACCGCCACTCTTGAACATCTCCCAGCGTTTCAGAGCAAGCCGGCGCGCTCGCGCTCGGACTAGCAAGCAGAGAGGTGCTGCCGGCTCCTCCCAGGGCATTTCCCCGTCACGGCAGGGACAGACCCCAGCGGCGCTTGGCTCTGCCAGAGCTCGGGAGGAGCCGGGCGAGCTGCCACGCCGGGCCAGACTGGGGGGGCTGCCAGCTGGAGCCGGCGGAGCCCCGGTGTCGGTGGGTGCTGGGGACAAGGCACTGGGTGGCCATGTGCCACCATCACCGCAGGAGTCCTGAGGACTAATCACGTCTCCCCGTGCAGATTTAACTCCCTCCTGCCTCTCCAGCCTCAGTCTTACCCTGGCCCTGGGTGCCCGGCAGAGGTGCACCCGCTGGGAAGCAAACTGGGAGTGATAAATGAACCAAGGAAAGACCTTTTCCCACCCTTCCTCCCCTCCTCATCCTCAGTGGGGCCATTTGCCACCCACATGCAGAGGCTGATGGAGAGGAGGCAGCATCTTGCTCAGAGAATCGGCCTCGGTGCTCTCCGGCCACTGTACTTTTTTTTCTTGGTGGCTTTGCTGCTTTTCCTTCTCCTTTCCAACCCCCCTTTATTTTTGGAACAGCCTGAAAGGAAGAGGTGGGGGATGGAGGTTTGGGGGATGGAAAGGCAGAGCTGGAGAGCGATGTGGGGGCACGCTGGGGTCGGGAGCTGGAGGCAGCAGTTGGGGTTGCCGGTCCCATCCTGGCGCTTGCTGTGGTGCTCAGTGCACGAGAGAGCACCCATGTGGTGTTAGTGATGCTGAGGCCCGGGGCTGGCTGGGGACTCACGTGGGGCCACCTAAACCCTTCTGGGGACATTGGGGACCCACATGGTCCCGTGCTGTGCCCCTTTCTTGGCTGCTCGGGGGTGTCGGTGCTGTTCCCGGAGGGGCCGTACCTGGGGTTGCTAATTTCAGGGGAAGGCTGCAGGAGCAGGAACTTGGGGGGAGAAAGCAGGATTTGGGGTTATTTTCTTTACGGTCTCCCAAAGCTGCTCTCCTGCTTCCCTGCCCACCATGCTGGTGATGCTGCAGATGGCACAAGTCCCCCCCAGTCCTTCCAGTGCCCCAGGGGTAACATCCCAGTGAAGTTGGGGAGGATCCCCTTGCCTCCCCGGCTGAGCCCCTTCACCCTCCCACCCTGGCTGGCTGCTCCATCACATGCCGGTCCCCTCTCGCGGAGGAGCCCCCACGTCCCTCCCCACACCGCCACCGCCGCTGCCAGCCCCGGGGCCGCCCCGCTCCCTGCTCTGGCAGAAAACAGGCGCTATTGTGTCTCGGGCCCGGAGAGGCTCCAACATCAACAAGGCGGGGGATTAAAGCGGGCTGCGGTGGGACTCGCGCTGGATTCGGCCCCGCGGCGTATAGAGGAGGATTGTGTTCCCCTCGCCGTGCCCCGGCCGGGCTGGACGTGGCAGGAGAGCCATTTCCCTGGCTTTGAAGCTGCCTGGGTGTTTGTTTTCCTTGCAGCCATGTCCTTTGGGGCCGGGGGCTGGTTAGAGCTCGAAGCTGAGCTGGGGCGAGCTGGGGGGCTGGGGGCAGGAGACCTCCCAGGAGAAGGCGGAGGTGGTGGCAGGGGACGTGGGACATGGCGTTCGCCCCCCCCCCCCTCCGCCCCCCTGGCTTTGCTGCCATCCTTCTGGGGAGGGCTGGGGTGAGCGGTGGTGGATGGCCCCTGTCACCCGTCCCCAGGGCTGGAAGTGGCACAGCCCCTCCTGCTTCTGGCTGGGTGAGGACCGTGTCCCCTACAGCGACGCCCGCAAGATGTGCTCCGACTACGGCTCCACGTTGGTCACCATCACCAACAGGTCAGCACCGCGCTGGTGGCGGGGGGGCTGGCTGCAAAGCGAGCCCCCCCAGGGTGGGTATGACCCAGCCACAAGGGCTGGAGCATCGCGGGCTGCTGGGTACCTCAGCTGGCAGCATCGCCCGCTCTCGCTGCCCCACCAGGTTCGAGCAGGCGTACGTCAGCAGCCTCATCTACGGCTGGGACGGGGAGTACTTTTGGACAGCACTGCAGGACATCAACGAGACGGGCGCGTTCCGCTGGCTGAGCGGCGATGAGGTTATGTACACCCACTGGAACCGCGACCAGCCCGGTAAGGGGGCGGCCGTGGGTGGGATGGGGACGTGCTGTCCCTGCAGGTTGGGTGCTGGCTCTGCCACCTGGCACGGTCTGACCCTAAGGCTGGCATCCTCCCCGCTCCTGTGAGTGCTCCAGGTTACAACAAGGGTGGCTGTGTGGCCCTGGCCACCGGCAGCTCCACGGGGCTGTGGGAGGTGAAGAACTGCAGCACCTTCAAGGCCAAGTACATCTGCCGGCAGAACCTGGGCACCCCGGTTAACCCTGAGCTGCCCGGTCCCTACCCCACCCCCAGCCTCACCGCCGCCTGCCCTCCGGGATGGAGCTCCGACTCCAAGCTCCGTCACTGCTACAAGGTAAGGGGTGCTGGGGGGGCTTACCCTGGCTACTGGGGGGGTGCATGTGCCTCCCCACTGGTGCAGTGGGGGTGGGCGGTGTGTTTTTGTGCTTGCAGAGGGCAGCCTGGTTCCCATGAGCCTGGCTGGGGCTGAGTGGTGGCGGTGTGCCCCGGGATGCTACCCTGGTGGGGGCGATGCCCAGGTCCTCTCACGGTGCTGAGCCCGCTCCGCTGCTGGTTCCTCCTTCCCCAGGTGTTCAACTTTGAAAAACTGCAAGAGAAGAAGACGTGGATCGCGGCGCAGGAGTTCTGCCGGCAGCTGGGGGCCCAGCTGCTCAGCCTGGGCAGCTACGAGGAGGAGCACTTCGTCGCCAACACCCTCAACAAGATTTTCGGGTGAGAGGCTGGCTGTGCCGGTGCGTGTCCCGCTGCCGGAGTGGGCTCAGCACGAGCCCGCAGCCCCCCCAGTGCTCTGGCCCTCGTGGATGGGGTCTCATCGTTCCCCCCGGCTCCCCGCAGGGAGTCGGAGCCGGAGCTCCACGAGCAGCACTGGTTCTGGATCGGCCTGAACCGGCGGGACCCCGCGGGGGACCGGAGCTGGAGGTGGAGCGACGGGCTGGGGGTGAGTCCGGGGGGGTTTCGGCCAGGGGACTCCGGTTGGTATTTGGGGTGCAGGGGGAGGGCAGATCCGGCGCTGGTGGAAATGCCCAACACCGCCCGTCTCTCTCGACCCCCAGTTTTTCTACCACAACTTTGACCGCAGTAACTACGACGACGATGACATCCGGACCTGCGCGGTGCTGGACCTGGCCTCCCTGCAGTGGATGCCGATGCAGTGCGAAGCCCAGCTGGACTGGATCTGCAAACTGCCCAAAGGTGCGTGGCGAGGACCCCCCCAAACCAACCCCCTCACCTCTGATAACCTGGCAGGGGCTGGGCTGCGGGGGGAGCGGTGCGGGGCCCCGGCCGTTCATTTCAGCGGGTTCTGCGGCCGGGCCGTGCGCTGCCCGCGGCCCGGGCAGCCGGCGGGGGCCGAACCCGCAGGGAGGGCAGAAGTCGCCCGAAGTCGCATCGGCCGTTGCCTTCTCTCTCCAGGGACACCCAACATCCGAAGCAACTGCTGGACACTTGGTGTGTGGCAGGCCGGTGGCCTCGGCCGGGATCCTGCCTGCCGGGCCCGCTCAGGGCAGCGGTGCCAGAGAGGCCAGTTTGGGCAGGGACGGACGGCTGCCCTGGTGCTGGGAAGAACGAACGGCTGCCCTGGTGCTGGGATCCAGCCTGCCCTGGTGCTGGGAAGGACACACACCTGCCCTGGTGCTAGGACGGACATCTGCCCTGGTGCTCGAAGGAACAAACGCCTGCCCTGGTGCTGGGAGCACTGGCCTGAGCTCTGCCAGGGGAGCCACGAGTGCAGAGCGGAGCGTCCTGTCACCTGGTTGAGGACAAGGAAGAATAAACCAGAGCTGATCTACTTCCATCCCGTGGGAGTGCCCCTAGGAGGGTAATTATTTCATGTTCCTATTGGTTTAGTCCCTCGGTGGAGCAAGTTTTGTAGTAGAGTGGAAGAAGCTAGCTGTGAAATGGTGGGTGCTTTGTGCACCCCACAAAGGGGATGGATGGGTGCTGGGGACTCCTGGCAGCAACACCGTGTCTTTGCACCCAAGTTGGAGCCACCTGGACCTGCCATGGTCCCAGAGATGCCCTCTCCCTTTGTCCTCTGTCCAAGCTGGACCGGTGGCAGCCACATAGTTTGCACATGTCTGATTGGGTGTCTGTTGTTGCTGGGATTGCTTATGGTTCTCATTTGAAGGAGTGCGATGCAGTTTGGCCATGTAAATGCTGAACCGTGCGTGGCTGGAAGGGGCCAGTTCCTGGGTTTGGAGGTAACTGCCTGTGGTCCAAAGAGAAATTATTAATTTTAAAAGTAGGTTTCACTGTGTCTGCTGTTTCCCCCTGGGAAGGTGTTCCAGAATCACATCTTACTGCTGGAAAGAAACCTTATTTCTAGCCTAACTGTGCTAACATTCCCCTCATCTGCCAGCGTATGTCGGGAAATACATGAGTATGTCAAAACCAAGAGGCAATGCATTCTTTTTGCATGCTTGCATCATCTTCCTGAGAACTAAAAAACTAAAAGAGGCTTGAAACGAAAACAAATGCCACTAAGTGCAAAACGTTAACTAGCTGGCCATTTGACTGGCATTCTTTGTTTCACTGTTTGCAGCAGTCATTAGTCCCGCTACAATGGCACTTCTTGTTACCATGGAAGAATGGATCTTCAGGCCTTGTATGCTTGTCTTTCCCCAGGAGTTCAGGGAGCCTCTTGGTATGAGGAGGGAGTACCAGGAGCCAGTTCCTGTTGGCTTTTCAGACTGGCTGTGGGCAGCCTTTTGGCAGCTGAGCTCCGGATGGCTCCAGGCCCCAGGACCTGGATCCTGTGGCCACTTACGAGCCCTGGCTATCCTGTGCTGAAGGGACTTGGATCGCATTGTTGTGCACGTGCAGGAACTGGACTCTCTCGGGATCCTTTGGGCTCCTTCCTGATCAGCTGCAATGCACAATGAATGAGTGCTCCAGCCCTAACAGCTGTCTCATTTTTATTCCTGTTCACAGCTTGTCGCCTTGGAGGAGAGAGGATGGCTCAGGAGACAAACCAAACCCAGGTGCCTCTGCTGTGTACCACAGGCTGTGGGTTTTATGGCAGCCCCCGGACCAACGGGATGTGCTCCGTTTGCTATAAGGAGTTTCTACAGAGACAGCAGAGCAGTGACCGGATAAGCCCCCCAGGTAGAGGATTTTTGTCTGAGAAATGTATCTTAAATGGGTGCCTGGATGCAAACTGTGTTAAGCAGCTGGGGTGGAGCATGGTACTGGTACTGGCACTGGCTGCCAGCAGACGTACTCCCTCCCAGAAAACTCGTTTCTTCCTTTTCGTGTAGAGCCAAGGCTCTAAATCAAAGACTTGAGCCTTTGAGCGCTTCTGTTGCCTGTAAGGGATTTAGTTGTTTTCTTCCCAGTCCCAGCTGTTTGTGAAGCCACATCCCAGTCAGCACCTTCTGGTAAACTGTAAAACTTCACTGGCACTAGCAATGGCCCAGATTTTTAGCTATTACCTACTCCCTGAGCTGTGTGCTGGCTTCTGGGAACCATGACAGATCCCCAAAATGAAATTTTATCCGGGAAGAATTTGGCCTTTTGAGTTTGTATAAGTTCCTTATCTAAACAGCATTGACAATCAAAACCAATGACATAAAATGTTTATTTCTTGCAGCTAAACATAGCTGACATATCACTGAGCTGGGCAGCAGCTTGGTGCATGGAAAGGATGCTCTTTCCATCATTAGCAGGATTTTCTTTTGCTGAGAGTTTGTGCAGATGCCCCATGTACCGACTTTGCAATACCGGTGAGAAACACCTTCTAGAGATCTGCAGTTTTGTTCCTGAGTGTAAGAATGGCTTTCCATGAATGACCCCCCAAAATATCTATTGGGAACAGAGCTCTTCCTCACAAAGGGGTTTTCTGAAGACCCTGACTTAGATCCTCAGCAGATATAAACCAACATGTTTCTGTTGAAGCCAGTTCCTTTCAGCAGATGAGGATCTGGTTCTTGGACCTTGGAGAAGTTGCAAAGTAATGTTGATTCAAGGTTTATGGGTAACTGCAGTACTTTCATTTATCTTGATAGGAGAATATTTATGCTGATGTAGAGTTTGCTTTGCAGTGCTGAGGAGGAGAAGGGGAGTCAAAGAATGACGGAGGTGTCGTGGGTGACTGAAGTCAGATTTTAACAGATATTAAAAAAACCCACATAATGGAAGGTATTTAGCACCTAACTCCTGCAAATAAACCCTCATCCCTCAAAAGGGAGCTCGCAGATCCTGGGAAGCTGAGCAGGTCTCCATAAACGAGGCCTGCAGTTCTCAGGAAGAAGAGCAGCTAATTTCAGAAGGACGTTATGATCCTGATGCAAGGACTCATTCCTGATCTAATGTAGAATAGCTGTGCTGGGTCATGATGCAGTCTATCCAGCCCTGATGTGTTATCCCCCCAGAGACCTATGCACAAATTCAGAGGGGAGAGTATAGGAATAGGGGATCTGGGACTGATCCCAACAGGGGTGTGCTCTCCTGGCTCCTGGTAGGGAGCCTGCTGAAAGTGCTCATCCTGCTTTCTCTTTGGCCATCGAGCACTCAAGGAACTTGCTGATATTTTTAAGAGTTTACCAAGACTGTTACCTTGTTTCGTAGCACCCAGCGGTCCCAACAGCAGCCCCATGGCTTCAGATTCGATTGCAGGGCAGCGTGCAGAGGGAGACTCCACACCTGAGGATGCGAAAGCCAGGTAGGGGCATAGTCTGGAGGGGGTAGATCTACAGCCATGCTAAAAATCCGCTTTGAGATGGGGGGTAGGCTCTCATCCTTTGTAAGGCTAAGGGGTGATGTAAAGTGGGCTGAATCAAACATTGTTCATTGTAACCCTGGTTTATTTGGAAGATTCTCAATCAATCAATGTCCCTGACAATGATGACTGATGATAGACCTGATGCTCTATGATGCATAGAGCCGGGTACCAGAGGGTTTGTAGTAAAGTAAAACCTGTAGTAATATAAGTGGCATCCTGGTTCTCTTGGAACCAGTGCACCTTGTCTGTCACTAGCTGTGTCAAACTGTTTGGTTTCAACTCAGTTGGAAGCTGCGACAGAAGGATTAGCAGGACCTGAGTTGCATTTGATAGGAAGGAGCATAGTCCTGCATTTAGCTCTACCATTGCATTACAGTCCTGACTTATAACTCTGTTTCCCTGTCGCAGGGCTTGTTTTGATGGGCTGTTGCCTTGGCTTTGAGATATAACTGGGTAGAAAAGGAAACGGAGGTCATCACAGATTCATTCTGTTTGTGACTGTGAAGAACTTTGATCCCAAATCTTGGGGGAAATTGGCCGGCTGTACTCCTGAGCTACCTCTGAGTATAATCAAATTAAATTTATGGGATGAAGGTCTCTCCCACATCGCTGTTCAGCAAAAGAAAATACTTGTGTTTGCTCTATGGCTGATTTGTCTGTTTGTTGCAAATGCTCCCAGTGCTCAGACTCCTGTGACCCATCAGATGACAGCCATGAGCATATCCAGAGAAGAAAACAGCAGCGAGACAGAAGAGTTCATTAAGACAGAAGAAGCCTCATCAGCATCTTCCTCGTCAGGTAGACTGATTGGTTTGGCCTTTGCACAAATCTGAATGACACCGATCTCACAAGTCGGTTTGAGCAGCAAGTACAATACTGGCCACTAACTCCAGGGGACAGCTGTTGCCTCCCAGCAGTAAAGGTACACCAAGCAAGAGAGCTAAGGAGAGAACAATTTGTCTGTTAGCGAAACAGGGAGAGGAGGAAATGCTGTGCCTAAGGGCAGGCCAATAGTGATTGCTTTGTGGGCTGAGGGCTGAGTAGCTGCCAGCCCTCACTTGCTGTCAGGAGGATAATCTTCCATGACGCCTATCCTAGTGAATGGCAGAAAGCCCGGAGCGTCCCGCAGCCTGCTGCACAGCTGTTGTTGGCTGCAGTTCCCTGCCATCTCTCGAGGGAGGAAAGGAGACGAATCCAATATAGTCTTGGGAGAGGGGAGACATGTTTGTGGCGGTGCCCAGGGGCAGCTGTTGGCCTGGTTGTTGTTGTCCTGTGTGATGGGAGGTGTATCTGCCCCTCAGAGGGGAGTGTTAATGCTGTTGCTTTGTTCACAAAGTGGGTACCTTGAAGTGATGGAGGAGCATGGGTCTCATTGCCCAGTGCGGTACATCCTCCAGTTGAGGAGTTACAGGGTGAGCTGTTCTGTTGCAGCAGAGCCATAACCAAGGAACACTGCAATGGAGACACCCTCCTTTAGTTCAGCTGACAGTTTGCTTGCACTGAAAGCTAAACACCCCCCACCCCCCAAGAATTGTTGGCTGCTAAAAAACAGACTCTAGTCACCACACATGACGGTGCATTTTAGATTTGGTAATCCCTTGCCTGCAAGCCCAGGAGACAATTTACAATTTTACAAAAGGAGAGACTGTTAGGTGAAAGAGAGGCTTGGAAGAGGCTGCCCCTTTCTTCCAATTGTGTGATTTTTAGAAAGTTGTTTTGGGTCAGATCCACAAAGCTAGCTCTGCCTCTTGATTGTTTATCTCCTTAGCCTAATTTTCAGAGCGGCGTGCACTGCAGGTGTGTATCTGCTAGTAGTTAGAGCTCCTCCCTCCTGTTGACTTCTCTAACCTGCTTAGGTACTGTAGGAAATCCTGCTAAGCATGAGTGACCTTTAACAATCTGGCTTTCAGAGCTCAGTTTTCCTTTTGGTAGATTAGAGGCAGTGATGTGTATCTGTGTAAAGCATTCTGAGACCTACATATGAGGAACACTTATGTAAGAGTCAGCAAAAATAATTACTAGCACTTACAAGGGGTTAACTTTTTTTTTTTTTTTCCCCTGGAAAGATTAACTCTAGGCTCAGCTGCGCAGTTGAGTTACTCTGCATCAGCTGAGCTGTAATAACTATCCAGATACATGCTTAACCTATGGCAAGCACCAGGTAATTCTACTTAGTACTATTGTAGTACTTTTTCTCAGCAGGAGCTAAACAGCATCATGTTACCTTATATGTGCCTTGGCTAAACTGTAATATCTCCTTGATGTTTCTGAGCCTTGGACTTAAGGAATTTGAAAGAGAGAGAAAACATGAGGTTGTGTGACCTGTAGGTCTCTGTGGAACAAGGCAGATCTCACAGTTTGGGATATGTCGGCCAGGGCAACATGCACACAGAGGTGTCTGGCACAGATCCAGAATCAGTAGAGCCTCAAGCAGCTCCTGTAATAGAACAAATGTATTGCCTGGTTTATCAAGAAGGGTAGCAAAACTCTTGCCTCTCTTTCAGGTACCCTGCTTGAAGTATCCCAGAACACCACAGCTGAGGATAAGACGGCTTCAGAGAAACCGAAACAGAAGAAGAATCGCTGCTTCACTTGCCGAAAGAAGATAGGGCTAACCGGTAAGACCCTGGCTGTGGGAGAACTTGCCTCTGGCCTTAGTAGTCTGGTTTCGTAGCCCTGTGAACAGATCTGCTTGTGCCATGGTAGTTCCTGGGTTCAGAGGGTTGATGTGGGTCGGTGGCTGGAGATACCCCTCCGTAAGCACTTCACATCCCCAAGATGTGGTGCTGCAGGGGCAGTGGGAGAGGAGCTCTGAGCTGTGAACAGTGCTGTCTCAGGCAGTAGCCCAGGCAGTAGCCTGCTGCTTGCTGTCAGGGTCCCTGCCAGCCCTTGGATGCAGGATTGCGGAACTGGATGGAGCCAATACCTCTCAGGTTATTTCTGCTGCTTGGCAAAACCTGCTTGTAGAAGCAAAGGCAGCGCTCACTGTGGATCTAATTCTGCTCCTATTCAAGTCAGCAGTAAAGCTTTCATAATAGTGACATGAACAGAGTTAGATCCAAAATCCCAGTCAAACCTGAAAATCCCACTCCAAGACTCATCCCATTTGTTAATGTTACTTGACTTCTCCAGTTAGCTTCCTGAGAGGAGGCTGGCTCTCAGTGTTCAGCCTGTAAAGCTGAAGAGAGAGGTGCTGAGATGGTGTCAGGTGACTGGTAGCAATGGGAAAACTGCCCCTGGAAAGCAAAGCAATTACCTTGGCTGTGGTTTGTTAATAAAAACATCATTCTCCTAAATTGACTCTGGTATTTAGTGTTTCCCTGGAAAAAGTGAACTCTAGAGCCCTGTGGGTCATGCTGTTCTAGTGGAGCACTCGCCTCTGCAGCCTCCTCGGTGCGTTCAGCAGTAGGGGACTGCACACGCATTTCTGGTTTCAGTGGTGTAAGCTGCTTTGGCAGGGTCTGGCCTGGGAGCTTTGCCTAGCGTGTGGAGCCCGAGCTTGCCTCAGATTTGAGGGCACTGTCCTAGAGTACGTGCAGGTTTATAAGCCTGGAACCAGGCAGGGTCCTATGTGCCCAACCTTCAGATCTGCAAGGAGGATTGTTTTCCTGGATGAGCGTTTCCCAAAGAGCTTCAAACAGTGAGAAGTTTCCTCTCCTTTAGGAACCAATGTGCAGAGAACTCCTGTGAATTCTGGGCATTTAGGACGAGTTTTCTCAAATAGGAGTAAACTGGCACCTTGTAGCAATGGGTTTGTGGTCTTCACAGCCTGTGTTGGAAAGATGTGAAAGGAAACGGTGTGATTCATGG
The DNA here is from genome assembly GCA_035590215.1 of Microhierax caerulescens. Taxonomy (NCBI): domain Eukaryota; kingdom Metazoa; phylum Chordata; class Aves; order Falconiformes; family Falconidae; genus Microhierax; species Microhierax caerulescens. The sequence continues at coordinate 1,370,944 of JAVJGJ010000042.1, read as the reverse complement.
CCAGTGCGATAGGGAGCTGATCTGCTCTCTTGCAGCAAACCCCCTCCCTGCCTCAGTTTCCCAGTGTGCTGTGATAACACTAGCACTTCTGAACAGCATTGTCTGTGAGTGAAGTGACTAAACTATGAATTTTGAAGCCTAAATAGCTCAAAAGTGATCCTAACGAGGTAAAGGTATTGCTACTTGTCGGCTTATTGATGGCCAGTCCAAGTGCTGTTGCATAATGCCTGGGGAGCCAGGCTGGCTTGGGAGGGCTCAGCTCCAGCTCAGGCTGCCTGCTCGCTGCCTGGGGAGCCGGGTCTGGATTAGCAATCTGGCATTCTGCAGTCCCTGGCATGTCCCTTGTCCCCAGGGACCACAGAAAGCAGCTGCTCTGGGAGCGCTTCCCACCTCTGTGACAGCTGGGGCTGCCCAGAGTGCGCGTGCGCTCATGGGAGCTACTAAGCCAGAGGAAAGCAAAGAGCCACCCGTGATCTTCCGCCACGCTGAGACTCCCTTTCGCCTGTCGGGGACAGCAGCCCCCTCCCTCATCTGACCCTCTTTCTGCATTAGTGGAGTTTCCTGGCCTGGCAGGAAAGAGCAGGGGCCCTGCCGCCTTCCTGTCCAGCTGGACGCAGACTAATGCAGCTTTGTCTCTCTGCTCTTCCTCCATTCAGGCTTTGACTGCCGCTGTGGGAACCTGTTCTGTGCCATTCACCGGTACTCCGACATGCATTCCTGCCCCTACGACTACAAGGCAGAAGCTGCTGAGAAGATCCGTAAGGAGAACCCCATCGTTATCGCTAAGAAGATCCAGAAGTTGTGAAGGGGGTTGAGCAGCTCGAACTGCAGCCAGGTGGCCTGGTGCTCCTCCCCTTCCTCCCAGCCTTCCTCCTCTTCCTCCCAGGCCCATCGGTGGTGCGATGGGAACTCCAGCAACACACATGAACCAGCACCCGGACATGGGGACTCCTTGCAACATTTTGGCAGACAGTTGACATTCCTTCTTTCCCTTCCTGCCTGTCTGACAGCCACAGCTGAGCTGATCCATCCTTGACCAAGCTTCCCAAAGGAAAAGGGACCATCCTGCCCCGCCGCTCCAGTGCTAAAACCTGCAGACTTGTTTTCTGCTGGGGCAGTTTGTGTGGCAGCAGGGCTCTGCTGGGCAGCCTTTCCCTTCAGCCAGCAGCCGAGTCCTGCAAACACACGGGACTCACAGCTGGACCCCAAGAACAGCCACTGGACTTTGTTCCCTCTGCCCCACCATCTCTGTGGCGGATATAAACCGGGGAGCTGGGGAATCCTGGCAGCAAGGCTGTCTTCTGCTCCTTGAGAGGTGTTTCTTTAGTTTTAACTCCCCAAATACCCTTCCTCTCCCTTTGAGACATTGTTGTTGAAGCACTGAGGTGGTTAAGCAGCAGATACTGGCACAGTAAAGTTATTTTGTGGCTCAAAGTGACGTAGACACACTCCAGCCACAGATCAAGACCTTTAGGAAAGTACTGCTCACTGCTTCATGCCTCTTGCCGCAGGCAGGGAGTGAGCCAGCCAGCTCACTCTGAGTCCAGGGCTGTGGCTGGGCTGCGGGACACCCTTGCACCAGCCTCCCGTGCTTCAACGTGCCCTCAATAACCACTGGCTGCTTCCCAAGTGAGGTTTGTTGTAACACAGCAGTGCCTGCACCTCTCCTCTCCCCTCTGCTCCCTGCCTTCTGCCTTACACAGTTCTTTCTCATCAGGGTTGCGCACACAGCTCAAACCACCCAACTGCCGCTTCCTTTCCTGTCCCTGCATGCAGGCGGATGGCGGGGACCCTTCCTCCCCCGTGGGCCGTGCTGGTATTCAGTGAAAGCTTTTCTCCCTTGTGAGCATGTTGGCTTGGGAAGCCCACCCAAATGCCTTGCTCTCCCACCTCACTGCTTGTCCCTGTGGGTCCCAGGAGATGCTCCAAAATCCAGACAGATGGATCTGGGGAAAGGCACATAGAGGGCTGCAGGGCATGTGAAAAGTCAAGAGGAGGGACCTGGGGTGCCCAGAAGCACAAGGTGGGGGTTTTCAGAAAAGCCCATGGAGAACCCTGGGGAGCAGGGAGAGGACTTGGAGGGTTCTGGGTCTGCTGAAAGACTCATAAAGAATTCTTAGTGCTGGAAGACAGGGAAGGCTCCAGGGTGCAAGGGAAAGCAAATGGAGAGCTTTGGGGTGCTGTGAACATGCTCAGAGGACTTGAGCACCCCAAAAGGCACCTGGAAGGCTCTGGGGTGTGGGGAAAGCCAAATGCCAGGCTTGATAGCACTCCAGAAAAGACACGTGGAGGGCTCTGGGGCTGTTGGAAAGGAAAACATGGAGCTTGAGCACATAGCGCAAGGCAGGCAGCAGCTCCTGAGGGGTACTGAAAGCGACCTGTACCACACGGGGTCTGCAACTGCCCTGGAGGGGCTTTCCTCCCTGGGAACACCAGGAGCAGGGCTGTGGCTGCAGAGCTCTCGGCGGTCTCACAAGCAGAGAAACCCCAGTGAGTCCCAGGGGAAAAGCAACAGCCTCTGGCCCACTTCTGGCCATCCCACGCTTGGAAGTGTTTCCGCCAGCGGCAGCTCATACAAGAGCGGAGCTGCAGGGGCTGAACCGGTAGCCTGGGGAAATCACAGCAGCTCCTTCCAAGGGCCAGTTCCCTCCCCTGCTTGTGGCAGTTCTGCCACAGTGATTGCAGTGGGGTCATTCCAAAGGTTTCCTTTTTCCCATCTGATTTCAGCCAAAATGGTGTGTGCCCTGCAGCACTTACCATCATACGGCGTTGCTGGGAAGATTCAAACCGCCAAAACCAATGCAAATCCCCTGCCGGTGTGGAGCGGAGGCGAAGCTGACTCTTGCCAGCCTTTTCCTCAGGTTTTTGCTTCTGGGGCATATTGGTTCACGTCTGGAGCACGCGAGTGGCAGCACGTTTTAGTGCTAGGATATGCTCAGGCTGTGAGCGTGGCACTGGCGGTGCGTGGCAAGGCCGAGTTTCACCATCGAGGTTTTGGCTGAGAATGAGCCATCGCTTCCTGGGAGGAAGACGGGAGAAATTGCAACCCCCACCTTTGCCTGGTGTTCACATGAAGGTCACAAGCTCCCGGGGAGGGGAAGCAGCTTCCATGGATGCAACAGGAAAGCCCATGCGGCAAAAGAGCAGCCACCTGCTTCTCCACAACCTACCTTTTCCTCTTTATTTCCTTCCTCTTCCTACGTGTAAATATTAATACAGTCTAGTTTGCTTGGATGCTGTGAATAGTTTTTTATGGGCCTGGATGTGTCACACGCTGGCAAAAGCTCAGCTCTGTCCTCTTCTGGGTGGCTGTGGGGCTCCGTGCCTCAGTTTCCCCATGGATAATAATGTTGCCTGGCGCTGGTGAGGGTTGGAGTCCCCCGGTGCTGGCACCCAGACTCCCAGGTTCTGTCCCCACCGCCCTGGTGCGCAGGCTGTCCCCTGTCCCCTTGGAGCACCAAACTCCCCCTTGGCCCTGGGGGGCCGTGGCGGGGGAGCTGCCTTCCCTACCCGCGTGTGCAGGCCTGGAGTGGGGCCCGGCGGGGCCTGTGACCCGGGAAGGGGAAGGAAAGAGGGTTTGGGCTGGCGCCTGGGAACCAGGTGGAACCCCAACTCCGGCGCGGGCCCGAGCCGCCCCCCTGCTCTCCCTATCCAGCCCTGGGGGCGTTGGGAGGGGGATGTGGAGGGGGGCTCCGTGCGTGGGTTCGCCCGCCCGGCCCTCCCACGCCTTGGCGCCGGCGGCCGCCAGGGGCGGGCAGACCCCGAGCAAGGCCGCGCCGTTCCCTTGGCAACGGGGGCGGGGAGGTGGCGTCACTTCCGGGCGGGAGCGGGCGGGGCCAGGCGGGCCGCTGTGCAGCGCCGCCCCCGCCTCGGAGGACCGCAGCGGCCGCCCGTCCCTTCGGCAGCCCCGAGCGCGGGGGGGCCCGGGCCGGAGCATGCCCAGGTACGGGGCGGGGGCGGGCAGGCA
>JAVJGJ010000042.1:1313030-1352991 GCA_035590215.1 Microhierax caerulescens | reverse complement strand
GCGAGAACCGACCATCTGCTTACACGCACGAACGCAGGAACCGCAGACGCCCACAGAAGTGTGCCTGCTAATCGGGCACGCAAACTTCTGGCCGATCAGTTATACAATGGACAAGCTTTCAGTGCTTCTAATGCGTGTGGGATCTGGCTTGTCTGTTGCACAAGAGCTGTTCCATAGGCACACAGGAGTGATTTATCTCCGGGTAATATGAAGGGCTCTTGAATTGCGATTAAAACCCCTTTCTTTAACAATAGTTCGGGGTAACCTTATAATAACCTTCCTCCACCTTCCCCAGAGAAATGCTACAGTCAGATAAAGGAATTTGTTATCCACACAGACACATCTGCCCCCTTCCTCCGAAAGGACCGGCTTAGAGTGACAGTTACCCTTTCCGCACCATTCTGCCTCGCTTTTTAAAACAACAGCAATATCAAGCTTGGACGGAGCTGTTGTTTTTTTTTTTTTCCTACCGGCTTTGGTTGCAGAAAGATCACCTGAGCTGGATTTGTAGCATTGGGTTTTATTTCATAATGATGGATGTGCCGGTTAAATGTAATGGAAGAGGCAAGATAGCAGAGCAGAAATTTGGCGCCAACTGCCTCGCTTTGAAAGAGCCTGCATTCCAGCCTGCCTAAGAGGGGCTAAATGGAAAGATCTGATTAAGCGTCTCAGTGTTGTGACCCTGACCTCAAAGAACACGCCGATTCTCTGGAGGAACTTCATTTCAATTAATCAGCTTAACAGCCCGAGTAAATCTGGCTGCATCCATTGAGCCAGAGGAACCGCTCCCTCTCTTCGGAGGGTCTCTCGGATGTGCAAACCACAAGGAAGAGGCGGTGTCCGCTGGCCGGCTCCCCCTGGCCCCCCTGGGTCGAGGGGGTCGGGGACACCCCCACCACCCTCTCCCTGACCTGCGGCAGGCTGGATGCAGAATAACGGGGAGCTGACCCTGCAGCCCCCCCCCAGCATCACCGGACCCTTGCACAGCTCCCAGCAGGGCTGCCACCAGGACGGGACGGGATGAGGGGCAAGACCCCCATGGAAAGGGAGGGCCAAGCAGCTCCCACCCCAGCACCCCACCGGCCACGGACCCCTCTGGCTTCCCCTGCGCTGTGCCCATGCTGGTGCCAGTGCAGAGCCCACCCAGCACTGCGGGCAGGGCAGGGGAAGAGCTGAGCAGCAGCAACAGGAAAGGAGATGTAGCTGTGGTCAGAGGAGGTGGATGGCAAAGGAACCGCTGGGTGAGGTGGGGAGCGGAGCGGAGCAGAGCGCACACAGGATAACCCCAGAAAATTTCCTTTCTGGGAAACTCCTAAGCAGAAGAACGAAGAGGCACCGGGGCAGGAGATGGGAAGGGGATAAGGCTTCAGCCAGAGCCTCAGGCACTTTCCCCCCATGGTACTTTGCTGGCTGGTGAACTGGGACAGCCCAGAAGCTGCACGGGGCTTTGCCTCTTGCCTGAGGCCTTGGGGGAACCTCTCCTTCCTTGCACCGAACAATGTTTCTCGGGGGATGTCTGCTGGGGCAGCAGCACTGAGGAGACACTAAGCTGAACTACAGATTAGCAGTTTGCTGAGATTTTTTTTTGGGGTGGAACTAAATTCCCTGCCCTGGTTAGCCTTCTGCCAGCTCTGGAAATGGCTAGTTAACGGCTAACCCTGCATCTTTTATTTCCCTTGGACCAAAGTAGAGCTGTTGCAGTTAAGTTCAGGTGAAGGAGGCATCATGGGCTAGCTGGGCTTCGCTGCTGCCTTCCTCCCACCGCGCCTCGCTCCACCATGCCCAGATGGTGCCGTTACAGCCACGGACTTCTGGCTGCCTGCAGGCTGCCTAACCATTATCGCCTTGGCGCTGTGTCCATCCCTTTGGACTTTTACCTCTCAGCAGTGGCACGCTTTGCTCAGTAAAACTGCACCTTTAAAGGGATAAGACCAAAATTTAGCACAATTTGGAAAAGCAGCTGTATAGAAAGCATTGAAGGAGCATGGCAGCCCTCCCAGTTGTAGACGAAGAGCCTGGAAAGAGCCAGAAGAGCAGAGTACAGGGTGCAACCTAAGGGCAGACACGGTGATTGAACCTCAGTTGTACGTCCTCTGAAGCAGTCTGGAGATGATGGCAGCAGCATCCCTTGGAAGGATTTCGGGCTTCTGGCATGCAAGTTTGTTGGTGCCGTGCACCTCATGGCCAGCTGCTGTACCTGGTACTTGCCTGAGGGCAAAAAGAGAGCAGGTGGCAGCGCTGGGCTCTGCAGTGTTTGTATGGAGGCTGACGTGACCGCAGTACCCTTAGGTGTTTGCGTTTCAGGGTCGCACTTAAGACGCAGAGCAGTGGATGCTTCTCTCATGCTGGGAGATGAGCATCCCAGGGGAACGCCGTGGTGTGTGTCATGTTTGCAATGCTGCTATCACTCAAAACCCACTCTGAAAAGAGGGTTGGTTTGTTCGTTTGTTTTTTTGGTTGTTTTTTTTTTTCTGTGCTTGAACTCAGCAGTGTAGTGCTTGGCAGTCTCGCTTTTGGCCTGTGTACCTTGTCAATAAAAGAAATTTGCTGAATCTAGGGGCAACCTGGAGGGGACTGGGCAGTGAGGGACAAGTCCAGAGGCTGGTGCTGCCCTGGGGGGGTATACAGTTACACCCAGGCGACAGGCAGGCTTTCATCTGCTCTTCCAAGCCCGCAGAGAGAAGAGGAGGGGTAGTAACCAGCTGTGGGGGATGGAAGAGAATCACTGTAACATGATTTTTATGTCTGTGATTGCATAACAAAACCTCCTGGGAACCTCCTGATTCAAATGGATACCTAGTTCTGTTTGTGTGATGGAGGACTTTCAGCGCTGATCGATTGCCCACACTTTGGTGCAGAGGAATTGCTGGACTGGATCAGTACCAGGCTCCAAGCAGCCTGTGGCCCTGTACCTAACCGGCCGAAATATCAGGGAGGCATGAAAAGCCTTCAGAAGCAGATAATCTGCTTTATATACTCCCAGCACACACATACACAGTGCCATGTTGCCACAGATGCTGCAGCCTAGTTGCTAATAGAACTAGACCTTGTGAGATGAAATTGCATTTCCATTCTGAAGAATTCCCTGGGCCCGTTGCATTAACTGGATGTTGCGCAAACAGCGAGTCATTCGCTGAACCCTGAAATGCTGCTGGTCCCGGTCCTGGTCCCGGTCCCGGTCCCGGTCCTGGTCCCAGTCCCGCCATGACCCAACCCACCAGGAAGCGCCCTGGGTCCCAGGGACACAGCAGCCGGGGGATCAGCTTTGCCTACAGGGATGCCACGGGCTGGAGGCTGGAGAGATGGGTTATGCCTCTGGACGTGGCTTTAGCACGCACACATCATCTGTTGGCTTTTCTCTCGAAGATTACAGGATAGCCCCACCTCATAAATTTGGAGCAAAGCACTCAAAGCTTTCCCTTCCATACTGTGCGTTCACTCCTAATGGTCTTTCTCCACACCACGGCCTTATTAATTGGTGACAATTGGAAGCGGTTAATTCGGTGTGTGTGAGGCTGCAATTGCTTCCACTTGGCCAGGATTCAAGTACCGGGGGTGAGTCAGAATGGGTGGCAAAACTGTCTTTTCCTCAGTTCCCTTGCTTACTGGGGGAAAATAAAATAAAATTTAAAAAAAAAAAAAAAAAGCCACAACCCTGAGTTATTCTCTTTTATGAGGTAGGCATTGTGAGGCCAGGCAATTGAATTTACAACAGCATTGAGTATCAGTCTATCTGGCCCTGTCAATGAGAGTGGTGAGGAGAGAAAAAAAAAAAAAAAAAAAGACAAACATTAACCCTCAGCTCTGAGTTCCCAGGCCTTTCAATAGGGTTCCCAACTTCCCAAAGAGCCCGCTGCATACTCGATGAGACCCTTTATACCTTCTAATTACCCTCCTCACAATAGGGACAGACTCTCTTGCCTCTTTCGTAGGCGAGATAGTAACTTTTGCGCGCACCCCCACCCCCCACCCGCCCAAACCCGGGGTTATTTCGGGAGCACCCCGCGCAGGTAGCAAGCGGCACACGTTCCCTCAGGTTTTGGGAGCAGATTTTTAGGAATGTTTCCTTCTAAATAGCAACACGACACTCACAGCAAAGCTCTCAGGAGACATTTAACGCTGCCGAAGTCCCCCCTCAACCCCATCGCCTGCACCCCACAAATATTTTTCACAGGAGTCCCTTCCAACTGCCTTATTTAAGGCCATAAAATTCACTCCTACTTTTTTTGAGGGAGATACACACACAGGATGAGCTTGTCCCTGCCCACTCTCACCCAGTAAAATGAAAGGAGGGGGGGGAAATTAAATCTAGTTCAAAGATTTATTTATTTAGACACCTGCAATTTTTTTTCCTTTTCTTTTTGGAAGTTTTCAACACAGGCACACACACACAGACAAACAGGATACAAACAACTTTGGCATTATACTTTTGAATATTTGTTACAAAACTATTTCTCATTTATTTTTTTTTAAAAAAGGTATCTCAAATAAAGGCATTTTAAAGGAGTAAAAATACAAGTCGAGATCCCAACCTCTGAAAATAATAAATAGCACGTTCATAGCAAGGTCCTTTTTTCCTTTCTGTTTAAATCTGCTTAAAAAACCCAAACGTAACACGGCTCCATACAACGGAGCCAACGGTGGTTGGTGGGGTTTTTTTTTGGGGGGTGGGTGGGATGGGGGAAAAAAAAAAAAAAAAAAAAATCTTCATAGGCAAGTCACCAAGGCCTCCACACCGATTCACTCCGCTCTGCGATAGGACTCCCCGCTTGGGATGCTGGAACAATGCTGCCCCCAAATGATGTCAGCCCCTGCACCGGGGATGCTGCCGGGGTGGCGGCCGCGTTCCCTGCGCCGCTGCCTGCGGACACCGGCACGTTGGCGTTGGTGTACAAGGGTATAACTGGTCCGGAACTGGGAGGAAAGGCCGGGTTGGGGATGAGAAAAGCGAACTGGCCATCGGTAGCAGGGACGAGCTGGAAACCCCCGTAGACCTTGGGGGAGAGGGCTTCGGCGGGGTTCAGCTTGCAGGGCACCGGGACGGCCCCGGCCGCGGCGGGGGGCAGCTGGACGTGCAGCGGCTGCTGGGCCAGGTGCGCGGGCTGCCCGGACGGCGGCGGCGGGTAGTTCATGGCCACGATCTGGCCCAGGCAAGCCGAGAGGTGGCTGAGCAGGCGGGTCCGCACGTCGGTGTTGACCCCTTCGCAGGTGGACAGGAACCGCGTCACCTCGTTCATGCACTCGTTGAAACCAGCCCGGTACTTGCCGAGGACGGTGGGGTCGGCGCTGAGCGCGGCTGGAGGGCAGAGCGGGTGGCAGGTGAGCCCTGGGGGTGGCAGGTGAGCTGCTGGCGATGCAGGAGAGCCCTGGGGGTGGGATGCCTCCCGGCAATGAGCCCAGCAGTGCCTTGGTGTCACTGCAGCCCCAGCCCAGAGCCCTCTGCACCCCCCCGGGGGATCAGCCCAACAAAGAACCTGCTGCAGCTGAAAGAGCTTTGCCATGAGAATATTAACTGGGCTATAAACACAAGATCTGGAGTCTTCCTCTAGAATGAAACAACTCATTTGGCATTTAGCATTGTTCCCAGGTGCTACAAGTTTTTAAAATCCTGTTTATATGTCGTATTTTTCCTCTAAGTGGCATGCTGGAATTCAGAGAAACCTTTCTTCTAGCAGCAGCATCACCACCTCATACCTCGTCACCAGCTCCTGGGTAAGCGGACCTGCAGGACAACAAGTCCCTGTCATCCAGCGCTAAAATGTGTGTTTAAAACAGCATTCTCTTTTTTCTGTTCCCTAATCCTGGACGATTAATTGCAATAGGACCTAGAAGGTGAAGGCAAAGTGGCTGGCTTGGCCAAAGAAGGCAATTGCACATCTCTGGAGAATATGAACATGCTAAGGTTAATAAATAACTTACCAGAGAAAGTTTCCTTACCCTTTTATTTCCATTTTATTTCTACCTTTGAGAGAAATGCAAGTCCGTTCCGTTGGCTGAGGGACAAGAATCCCCGGGCTGTAATGGAATTCAGCAAGCACCGACATCACAAACGGGAGTTAATCTCCTCTCAGTCTGCACAGCTTATCTGAATATGAAGTTTACTTTGTTTGAGTACCCGTTACAAAATCAGAGTTGAGACAAAAATATCTTTGGAACAGAAAAGGGATAAAATATCTCGGTAATGGATAGTTTCACTTCGAGGTCAAAGTCAAGGTTGTGGCTAGAAACTACGGAGGCAATTGTTTTACCATTACAAGCCGAAGAACAAATGTAAACTGGGTTACTGGCAGATACAGGACTGACCGATCCCTCACTTGCCGGGTGAGAAGTATCAGTAAGCAAGTGAGTTCAAATAAGTATCTTAACTACCTTTAAAAATTGTTCTTTCCTTCTCATTAAGTGATTTAAACCCCTCACTGCTCACGGGAGGTGTTCCAGGGGCGGTATGGCTATGAACTTCCAGTACTGGGGGGCTGCAGGAGATTTATTTATTGTGACTAAGGTCACGTTTAGGAAGAAGCCGCAAGGCGACGCGGAGCTGGAAGGGTGGGAGAAGGGGGCACAGGCTGAAACTTGTCATTGAGGAACAAAGGCTGTTTCAGACTGCTGAAAACATATTTTTTTAATCAGTGGTACTAGCACCTCTTTAAAATTCCTGTCTGGAATGTTTCACTAAGGTAAGAAAAATCGGGGGATTTTTTTCCCAGCGGGTTATAGGAGTCCCGGGTTCCTTCTGCTGCCCTCGGGAGCTCAGCAGCGGCCACCTACAAACCAGCGGCTCCACGTGCTTCTGGACCTTGAAGCCTGAAGCAGCAGAAGCGAACGCAGGAAGGTCTCCCAGGACAAGGCTTCACCTGCTGGTTGTGGAGACAGGGAACGCAGCGTGGAAAACAGCTTCGGCTCCTCCTGGGTATTCCACGTAGAGATGCTCTTTGACATCACAGCCCAGCTGCATGAGTAAGCACTCGATTTTCAAACCCGCAGAATCCGAGATGATTTTGCAAGTAAAAGCAAAGCATTTTTCTTACAGTTTGTGATTACAGCTTAAAAAATAATGTACACATGTCAATGTCTCGCTGTTAGCATTTTGCTTTTAAAACTGGATGGGTATGCAGAATTCCCTGATCAGCTCAAAGGAAACCCAACACAGTGACTTTGTTAAAACAAAATTACATGAAAACAAAAGCCTTACTAAATGAATAAAGTCTTTAACAAGATGCCAGCCGCCTTTTCAGATGTTCCAGAAAAAGCTCATAAATGCCGGTAAAGGCAATTTAACATCGTAGTGAATCAAATAATCAGCGCGTAACAAATCAAGTTTTACTGCAATAGACTTTTTAAGAATTAAAAGACTGAAGCCCGACAGCTAGAACTTGGTACACTGTGGGGTTTTTCCTCTTTTCTTTTCATTGCTCGTTGGTTTTGTAGGGAACTTCAATTAAATATCTTTGTACACTTGATATCATGTAAGTTTTCCTAATTTCTGAAACTCATATTTCCTGATTTTTTTCCCTCCCACTTTTTGATGTTTAATGTGTGCCTTTTATATCTAAGTCTCTCTTGGCAATTCATGAGATCTTGCATATTTAATGAGAACAATTAAACAAGAATTTTTTAAAAGTGAGTTTTAAGCCAAAGCTTACTTTCATTTTCCTTTGCTTTAGGCTGCCTTGAGCACTAGGAGAAAGGCAACTAACATTAATAAAGCTTTCCCATTTTAACACTGATTAGACATATGATTTAATACAGCTAGATAAAGAAAAAAGAACGCTTTAAAAAAAAAAAGAAAACATGGAAATGCTTAAAAACAAGACAAGTGAGGAAATTACTTTATTACTCAACATACAGTAAAACTTTGGATTACTCTTGATATCGAAATGACTTGTAAACAGGCATGACTGTCTGGTTTGCCATTAGATTTTACTCATCTGTATTTTACTTTCACTTTTAAAAGACTTGTTTCATTTAAGCTGCTAGTCCTAAACCGGCAAAATCTAAGGTTGTAGCTTACTTTTTAGGATTTCTGATCATTTTTTAAGCTGTTGCCTTCTAAAATAATATTTATACATGGGGGGAAATCTACCAGACCCTCAGAGATTTATATGGCTTTGACTGTGATTCTGTATAATAACAAACTTTCAGAAGTATGAATGAACTCAAACCTAGGAGTGATGCATTCTCCTGGGATGCATGTGGGGAAGAGCTTGGCATCTGGACACCGTATTTTTCCTTTCCAAGTCCAATCCAAACTTTATAAGAGGCGAGATGCCTGAACACGGTGTCTTGCTGCTGCAACCTGTGCGGTCATTTCAGCTGAAGGTCTCTTGCCTCTTGGTCACGGGGTGGCACCTGGAGTGTGGGAAAGCCTCTGTCACCCCTTTGAACCACTAGCTGCGGGGGTGGGCAGGATTTTTTTTCCAAGCCCGAAGGTCTCACGCAGCTGGAGGCTCACACGTTTCGCTTGCTGTTCCCCATCCAAAGCGTATTAAGGTGGGCATGTGTGGGGGGGAAGGTTCAACAACACGAGCAGCCCAGCAGCAAAGAGCACCGATGGTAAATGTTTGAAAAAAGTAGGATCAAACACTCATTAATTGCCCGTCACTGACGCAACACATCCTACCTCTGTGCCACCTTTGGGGCACAGCTCATTTATTTGCGCTGCTATAATCCATGGACATCAAGTGGGCTGACTCAGCTATCCAAAAGCACATGTGCTTCAAAAATAAATGAACGTACATGATTCTGCATCAAAATATTTGAATGACTAACTAATGAATGATTGTGAAAAGCTTCACTGAACTGCTCCCATGGGTCTCTGATTTAATTCAGCATTCTCTCCAAAGTGTTTGTGTGGAAGTGGTTTCTCTTTCATGTTCGCCCGTTGCTGATAGACGGCTTTATGAGAGTTTTTAACAAGGCCATCTGTAACCTCTGACTGCTGCAGCACTGTAGCGTTCGGCACTAAAGCGGTCCCTTCAGCTCCCCAAAGGTTTAGGAAAATGATGGCAAATAAAAAATTTCAGCACTTTGTACTATTTGTCCTGCTTGCAGTAGATGTCCCGCGCCAGATGAGCTTGGCTCTATTGCAGGAGAGGGAGTTAGACTCACTTAGAGCACATTTGGCCATATAATGCTGGGCCATTAACAGATAATTGAGGTTGCTCAGAAACCCCACTCATCCTAGCTGTAATTCTGTCCCGCCCCACCACGCCAGAGACCCCCCCCCCGCAGGAACAGATGCTATACCCTGTCCTCCCAACTGTTACACCAGTTGTATCTCCCACCTGAACGCAAATTTTCAGATTTTGAGATTTTTTCCTATGGGTTTGCGGGTGATTGTAGGGGATGCTCTTTGATTCCACTTTTGCAGTAGCCAGTGTGAATCACTCGGAGCGTGATCTCTCTGCTCCACTTGGTGTCTGCAATATAAAGCCCTATTACAGAGTCATGTCTTTAAAAAGACCGGGGTCTCGACAGCAAGGCTCGTGTGGCTGGTTTAAGTCACCTTTCACAAGGGAAGATGAACCATATCTAGAGTATTTCTGTGTCTCAGCTTGTCTTTTTCTCTGCACAGACAGTAACAAAACTGTGACCGACTGATGCTGGCTTTGTACCAGGGGTGTCTAAAATGAGCAGGGATTAATCCTCCTTCTTTTGCCCGATTTTTGGAAGTGTTGCTGACTTCAGCTGGCACTGTGTGGGGCTGCGTTCAGCTTTCTGAATGGCAAACAGAAAGTTTTTGAAATCATTTATTATAGTCCAAATGAGAGGGAGCTTGTGGAAATGCCAGGTCCTGATGCACCACAGACAGGTGCTATATTTGAAAGTTATTATTTTACATTTTGTTTTCTCAACTGGATTGATGGTTTGTCAGGAGAAAACCGTGCGGTTGCTTGGTTCTTTGGTTTTTCTCGAGTTGTTTTTTCTTGTCTTGTTTTTAATGATGTTCAGCCCTAACTAAGCCAGAAATACCCACTAACTGTAAGGGTAAACATATCATAATAACAACAAGAAAAGAAAAAGAATTATTCTTATCATTGTAAGTCAGTATTATTTTAGACTGGACATTTCAAAATGGCAAGACTAGAAAGGAATCACAAGAATCCAGCATCTCATAGTCTGGGTTCTAATTAAAATCCCTCCCAACCTCCAGACAGTCAGGACTGAAAATTACTGTTCCTGCAGTTTCAAGATGAGTGATGAAAGACTTCAGACAAACCACAAGCAACCACTGGATCAGTTGATGTGACCTTTTTTTAGATCAGCTCAACTACAGTCATAATGCTCCAGTGAAAAGATGTTCTATGAATTAAAAATCATCAGAAATGTCATTCCAGGGAGCTTTGCAGGGTGCAGAACGCGGTCCCCGTTTCACGTCGAGTTTGCCCGGCGGTTAGCTGGGAAGTTTCATCTGCGGCTTTGCAGTTCGTGACAGGCTCAGACAAGGGAAGCATGTTTTAATTTGGCATGTCCGTAGCGCTGACCCACCGACTTGGTCACAAGTGATCGCATCGCAGATGTATTTCAGCTCTTCCCGTCTGCATGCCTGGAACGAGCGGAATAATGAAGTGTCTCTCAAGATGATGGAAGCAGCATTTACCTACAGCCGAGAAAACCTTTCACATGGGTTGAGATGCTTACCATAGGGGTGCTGGCAAAAAGGCCTCATTAAAACCCTCATTTTCACCCTTAGTTTAATTAAAATTCCCTAATGCATCGCTGCCAAACCCATTGAAGGAGCTGGTGACTAGCTGACATCAACCAGAGAAGCTGGTAGGGATAGGTCTGTACTCATTTAAATTAGCACTGCTGAAAAAGTCGTTACAGTTCTCATTCCTCAGTCATTCCAGGTGCATTTACCAGGCATATAATCCTATACAATCCCCAAAGTTGCTTGGGGTCTCTTCTAAAAACAATGTTTACTGCTATGACTGGTGAGCAGGGTGAGCACAGGTGACTTTTGTTAAGCTGCCAAAACCACAGTGAAGTTCATTTAAATAATTGGAAGGCAACAAGGAAATTAATTACCTTGCATTAGGATGTCGGGAAGGATATGGGGACCAGGTGTGACTGCAGCCTGTACCTGTAAGGAAGCTGCACGACAGAATTTACCTGCTGGGTTTTGAAAAGAAAGGTCTGCTTGGAAAGCCTTTGCTGTTCTGTGTGGATTGAGGTGTGTGACAACAAAAGAGGACCGCTAAGCTCCTGGAACTCCACGAAGAAAGCTGTGCGGATGGGACGTAACTAGAGGGTAACTAGAAATGCTGTTATTTTTGCTGTTCTCCTTACGGTTTTTCTGGTAACCAGGTTGTAGTTTAGTCTCGTGGGTTCTGTGGATTTGGCTGTGTAAAGGTGATGCAGTCCAAGGGAGAGCCCTGAGTCAAACTGAGTTAGTTTGCGCTGTGCCTGTACGTAAAACACGGATCTGCATCGTCCCTCTCGCCATACCTTGTGCTAAACTGCACAGGGATGCTAGAACCGGCCGCAGGCTTCGGCAGCGCTGCAGCAGCGAGAGCCTGTGCAGTGGCTGGGACAGGCTGTACAGCTGGTTATCCCCGTGTTTCACTGACCTCTCCTCTCTTCCATGCCTGTAGAGCAGGTGCTCCACGGTTGCACGCTGAGCGTGTGGGTGAGGAGCGCGGTGCAGCCTGAGCGGCAGCTGGGGTGTTCATGGAAAGCCATGACCGAGGTGACGGCCCCGCGGCTGCGGGGCATGCGAGTGACGCTCGGTTATGGATGTGTATGTATGTTCCCGTCACAGCTCGGCACGTGGGACGTGATTTTGAATTCTGTGCCTAGTGCTGTAATGGGACTGGAGCCTCAAGAGCGAGGGGAGGGGGGAGGGGATGCCCAGAGTAACTTACCGTGATGCTGTTTCTGTCCGCGTCTGCGAGTCGCACGTGAGCCGTGTTCAGCCAAAGAGCCTGTGCGTTGGCATCTGGTTCACTGAATGCAATCCACGTATTAACTCTGGATCCTTTTCACAACGAATTTTGTGTGTGATAATAATCTTTCTTACTAGCAGTGCTTGCGGCTGTTGGCCTATTATGAGGATTCGGCATCCTCAGAAGGGAGGGAGGATGCTGAGGGAGTTCTCTTAGGGTTTTAGTCCTGGCCTGCAAAAAGGCAGGGATGCCAGTTTTACTGAGCAAGCATCCTGTTAAAAAGGAAAAAAAATGAAGGTTTTGAACATGGGTAACTGTCAGAAGATTGATACCTAGTCTGGCCTCAGTTATAAAATGGAGCATGGGATGTAACGCTGTACGAGTACGGTACCTGACCAGAATGGAACTGGCAAGTCCCAGCAGAGAAATGGGTCTATTCCAGTGAACACTATGAAGGTTGGTGTAGTTCACCAGGAGGAAAGCAAAGGTGAAGCACCGATCTGACACACGCACTGGCAAATACCAAGCAGCAATTAAAAGGGGGAAAAAAAAAAAAGATGGTGCAATTAAAACTACAGCTGTAGTATCCAGAACTGCAGGGGGTGCGTGTGGCTTTTGGGAGGAGGTGGCTGCTTTCTTTTTTAATCGAGGTCAGCTACAACGTAGACAATAATCGCTAATATGAAAAACAAGCAGTGAGTTTGCTGCATTCCTAGATGGAAGGTCTCTAAGGAAAATCCCGGCACGGTGGGAACCAGGTACGGGATGAGGTGGTGTTAAGCTTTCCTAAAACAGGTCGTGAAATGGGGCTGAACTGCCTCTAAAAGTGTAAATTCTCCGTGAGATATGGCAAGAGATCTTGACCACCTGTAGGTACTGAAGATTTTATGGCACTTGTAACTGTCATAAAATAAAATGCAGCGTCCTGGCTGCGCTCCACTGGGGGTAATTGATTTTGCCTCCCCAAATTTCCACTCCGTAGTTCTGAATGAATACTTTTATTAAAAATAGTGAATCTAATCAACCCTCAGGACAAAACATTTATTTTGTCTTCCTCTTGACAAACAAGTGTTTTGTTTGCATTTTGCCTCTGTAATTAAAGTGCCAGCTGCCAATAGCGAAACAAACTATAGAAATTAATGATTATTTCCCCTGTAAATACAGTGTATGATATTGCTGGCGGGGAAAAGTAGCCCCCATTCCAAGTCAGAGATGGCTGTGTTCCACTGATCGGAGACAAAAAATTACGTGTATACGTAAGTGCATTTGTGTCGGGCAGGGAGGAGGGGAGGGATTTCTGTACGTGTGCGCTTACAGAACGCAAGTGCTGGATGCTCATTTAAGCCAAGCTTGACCAAAGCTTCCTTAAGGCTGCTAATAGTGTCCCTGAGAAGTACCGTCACCTTTTTAAAAATTACAAGTAGGAAGAGGCAGGACCAGCCAGTTTGCGAGTGGAAGCAGCATCGCCCTTAACCTCGAATTCATCCTACTGCACAGGGCTTTCATCAAAGCAACTTTTTTTTATTGTTTGGGGTTTTTTTGTTTGGTTGTTTTGGGGGTGGTGGCATAACCAGGTTAGTGTATTCTTTGTGCTATAGTATTCTATGCTCTAGCACATTTATAAACTCTCCTCAAATTGTTCTTTTAACTGTCGCATCTCTCTCTCTCCACCTTTTCCCCTAAAATTTCTATATTCCTTTTGGACATCTCAGGCCATGATGATATTTTCCTTTAGGCTTTCAAGAGTGCCTGGCAATCTCAGCCTAAGTAAAAGGCTTTCTGTTCATATGTATTTTATAGCATGGCGGCAAATCAATCACCTAGAAAATGGTTTGCCGGTGAACGCTTCTGTCAGAACATTCTGGGAAATAATTTACTTTTTTTTTATGGGTAAGTAAGGCCTGAAGGCATGCAGATGGGGAAATATACACTGTTTACTGCAAATAATTTGAGAAAGACGCTTTTCCAGATTGTGCATCTTCTCCTTGTTGATAGGAAAGACTCTGGCACATTGAATTATTTATTTAGATGAGTAGAAATGCTGAAAAGGGCACCTAACCATATGTTTTAGAAGCTTCTGGCATCACTAGGAATGCAGCACAAATAATACCCTAAAAGTACAGCAGTATAATAAGATATAAAACACCTCAAGAAAGAAACACAACCTATAATCTTAATTACTCTGAATACTCTAGCAATTATTCACTCTCGCAATTCATCCCAGTTTTAAAATGCCTGGGGGGCGGGAAAGGAGCGTTGCAGTTTCTCCTGGTGCGGAACGGGTGAGCACCGAGCGCTGAATTATCAATCGTGACTCCAGTACAGGTGTCGGCTCAAGTGCTGCAAAGTACCCGAAAAGCTTCAGCGGGGAGCGGTGCGCGCGGAGTTCGCGTGCCAGCCTTCCTCCTCGCCGCTGGTGCTAGGGCGGCTGTGCAGGAGGGCTGGAACTCTTACCCGGCACTCTGAGGAAAGCCAAGTCTTCTGGAGAAGGCAACGTCTACTGCAGCTTGCTAAAAGCCCTTGTTGTAACACCTTATTTACTTCCAGCTTGGACAGTGGGGTCCTGGCCGTGACTTGAACTCCCTAAGGTCATGGGAACTTGTCAGTAACAATGAAGTAATAGTTTTTTGCATTAAAATGCGAGAACAGTGTTTTGAAGTCTTACCAAGAAGATTTTTCTTTGGTTGCTGAGCGTGTTGGTCTCTCCTCAGCGCTCGCGTCACCTTCGAATGAAATCAACACATCTGGCTTTGGTGAGATTGATTTCTCAGAAAACAGTATTCTTGGCTATCGCTAAAAACGGAGGGTCTCCATTTCAATATTTCAATCCTTTATTCCTGTAGTTCTTTCTTTAAAATTCCACGTTCCTTTAATGAAAGGACAAAAGCCTGACGGGAAGATGTTAGATTCTTCTGTCCCTCCGTTTGCTAAACTCTGCATCTTGCATAATGTTGTGAGAGAGAAACAATGAAATCCTTGGCTGCTTTCCCTGGATCTGCTTTGCTCCTGCCGCGTTGTATCTACACAACGACCAGGAATTCCTTCCATTGCCGCACTTAATTACAGGTTTTCTCTATGCAAAGCCTCCAGATACTGGGCAGTTCTGCGAAATGCTCTGGGATTATACAATCTGAGCCTAAAATGAATGAAGTCTCTTTACATTTCTTGAAATCTGCATAAGTAAGCATATCTCTTTCTCGCAGTTTAGCAGGTTTCGGTTGATGTTGACATTTCACTACACATTGAAATATTGCAAGGCAGCAATATCAAAATAGGATTATGGGCTCTTATCTGAAGAGAGGCAGTTTCTTACCCATCACTGCCGGTGATTTGTGCAATACGCATTCATGTTAAAATTGTCCACATCAATTATCGGGTTCTGCTTGCAAAGCTCACAGGTCTTCACAGCCTCCAGATCAGCCCCTGCAATAAGGCAAAAAACGAAGTCTTTAACCTTAAACTACATCATGCCTGTTTTAAAATTGGAATGTGGAAACTTTTCATTTTAAAGCCATCTTCTACAGATTGCTGTCTTTTTGTTGGAATTCTCCTGAATCATTTGAAACCACAGCATTTTTAATATTAAACTCATGTAATAGTGGGGATAATTAGGATAGTCTTCTGTTAAATTCTGGGTGGTATACGACTGCGCTGGATTTTTTGGTTTTGCTTTTAAATGACAAAAATCTGTAGCTTTGATGGAATAAGACTGCAGGGATGATGAGCCACACCGATGTGAAATGCAATAATGGGCTCATACATAAACCTCTGTCTAAGGCCTCTCAGTACCAACCCAGTCAAGGAACTGCCTGGAATTGTTTACTTGTGTCTTCTCCTCGTTAATTTTAAGACATCAATGAATTTTATTGAAGAGCCGTAAACCAAATGCATGTACCCCCACACTATAAACCGATTCTCTTTCCCCCTTTTCTTCTAAAGGAAAACGTGGACCAAAAACCTCTCAGGAGGAAAAAGCCCCACTTCCCACGTGTGCAAATGGTCTGCTTAAAAAATCCCAACAAACAAACAAAGCAAAAAAAAAAAAAAACCCAAACACCCAAACAAACCAAAAGAAAGAAAGCCTCGCCACACACTTCGCTGACCAGAAGCAAAAGTTCTGCGTGCTGAGATTGCTCCCTCATCAAACGTGCTCCTCGGGACGAGGCTGCCCTTGGTTCTTCCACTGCTGAACGTCCCACCAGCTCTCCTCTTGCCCTGGCTCCCACCAGGAGGAATTCTCTGACCAGGGTCGCGTCCCTGTGTGCTGTCAGCTAGCACGGAGGGGAAACTGCAATTATTCTGTGAGGACGGGATTTGGGGAAGGTTTGGGAAATGTGAATCACTTCCCCAAGCTGGGGGCAAGCCAGGAATTTAAATGAACAAGGTCTGGCGAGGAGCCAAGTACACCGGATTTACTGATACATCATCTGCCTTTTAAGACTGAAGAAACAAAGCTGGCGCAAGCTATTATCTATTATCTCCCCACGTACAGGATCGGCATTTTACACAATCTACACTAGGTTAGGGTGTGTGTCCATATCATACACCTACTTGGATCCTTTCTGGAGGTTAATTCTCTGGTTATTATCTGCTGGTGTTTGTTTTGGGGGGTTGTTTTTTTTTTTTTCTTTTTTTTTTGTTTGGTTTTTTATTTTGCATTCTTAAGTGCTTACGAGGAGTAAATTGAAAATTATACAACTCCCTCAAGAACTTCAGAAGTCATAGTATACCTGAGTGATTATGAACACTGCAGAATGCATCTTTAAAAAATAAAAGCAACAGCCAAACAACAAACCAAATAACTTGTGTTGAGATTACCTTCAATCTATTGATAAAGAGAGGGTCCGTATTGTGAAAATGCACCTATAATTAAACTTACAGTGACGAAACATTGCTGATAATCTTCATTCAGAATGGAACTAGAAATGGCACAGTGACAATAGTGCTTAGGAATAAAAAAAAGCGCATGCTGACATAAGTGAGGGTGAAATCAAAGAATAATCAACAGGCCTCCGGCTGGGAGTTGCCTTCCCGAATGCTAAAATTCATCCTGCTCATATTCCTTCTCCCCTCCCCAGCTGAAGTCTTCCAACACTTTCGTTTTATCTTTTTTGTCATTCAAACATTTCTCATACCTATTAGTCTTACATGTGTGGTTTATGATCCCTGCAAAATTTGATGTTCACCTGATACTGTAATTGCTGTAGATTGGCTCGTTAAATCTTTCAGCACTTAATAGCAAAGATCTTTTAATCTAAGCCAAGTGCTAGAAAATGGTTTTGGTGATCTGCTTACTACACACCAGTAGCCTCATCAAAGACATTAATATCTACTGTTATTTCACTGAGAATGCTTGTGCTACAGAAGAATACTGCCTCGGTGATCGAGCTATGAGTTAAATGTGTATTTTGAGTAAATTTGAAGACTTCATCTTGTTCAACTCCATTAATACAGGGGAATTAGCTGAGAGGTAAACCTGGCAGAAGCATCTCAACAGAATGTTTTCTATCTTGTGGGTCTCGCTCTCACCTGACTTTATTTTAGCTTTAAGCTGTTTTTTTAGACGTTCCTGATGAACAAACTGCGGGCTTCCCACACAGCCACATGGCTCTGGCAGTGGGTTTGTAGGAGAACCTCCAGCAATCTGACAGATACGCCGCTGATCTCCTTCCTCTTCTGAGCCTTCTGCCAGGAGACTATTAAGACCTAACAGAAGAAACCCAACGCTGCCCTTGGTGCAGGCTACAGCTGAATAACGGTCAGTGCCTTTGCACTGCTGCTCTAGCATTTGGGGAGATTTCACTAAGGACCTTTATCACGTGGGAGTGACCTGGAAGTGTAATATCCAACAGTTTAGAGTGAATACGTACCTTAAAGCTGATAAATGTTCAAAGGGAAAACCTCAGAGTCTAAATCCCCTTTCTGCTTTTGTGTAATCCACATGTGATGGTGGTGCTGAGAATCCCACAGCCACGGTGTGTTTGGCTGGATGCTGCCTGCAAGCGTGCGAGGAGGGAGCTGCTGAATCCTCTCCCCCCTCGGCTGCGCTGGCATCGCATCGGTTTGGAATATTTGCCCGGAGTGGCTTGCTTTCTAAAAACCTTTCCAGATTTGTGGTGATGCAGGGGAAGCTCATTTCTTGGAAGAGTGATGCTTTAACCAAATGGAAAAAAAAAAAAAAGTTATGTTAAAAAAAAACATTTTAATGCCTTTGTACTTACAATGGATGGATGGAAACATGCAAAATATTTACTGATTATGATATAGTGCTTTTTGCATGAAATCTGATGAACAGATTGGGTTCCTATTTAATAAATAGGATACGAAACAACAAAAATGTGTAGCCTTGTGTTGGGCTATAGATTAACTAATACTGTGAAAGTAAAACTATGAAAATGAAAAAGCAATTTGTGACTTTATCGCTTCACACGTTCAGACCTTGACCACACGGAGTTACATCTCCATCCTCAACTTTGCCTGCTAATACCCCGAGGTGCTGTGTATATCACACCTCAGAAAACCAGACTCCTCAAGTTAATGTCACCTGCAGAATGTTGGTTCAGGGTTTAGTTTTTTTTTATTCCTTCCCTTTTTCCATCCCCTTCTAGCCATGCTTTGGTTTGCTGAAATGTTTTGTGTTGAGAAAGAAGGGAAAGGCTTTTGTCTGAAAGCTGGAATAACAGAAGATCTGTTTACCTGCGGAGCTTTCAGTTTCTTTCTACTCTGCCCTTTGGTTATCTTTCTGGTATGTGTCCCCCTAAATTCCTTGGGCAGGACAGGTACCATTCCTAACTCCAGCTAGCATCATCCGGAGACTGAGGAAACTCCAGAGAAGGGAGGCTTCCTGTTGGCATGGCAGGGAAGATGAACATTTAAAACGTTTCAGTGCAAAATAGGAAAAACCTCTAGATGTTCCTTCCATCTGCAGCGTGAC
Source organism: Microhierax caerulescens (assembly GCA_035590215.1). NCBI lineage: Eukaryota > Metazoa > Chordata > Aves > Falconiformes > Falconidae > Microhierax > Microhierax caerulescens. Next base: position 1,334,172 of record JAVJGJ010000042.1, on the reverse strand, counting down.
CTCCACACGGCGCCGCTCCCCTAGCTCTGAATTCCTTCAAGTTTGGAAGAGAAGAAGTTGAATTCTGATACTTCTGTCTAGCTGGCTGCCGTGTCCCCCAGGATTGCTGACAAACTCTAAAACACAGACAGTTGGTTTATTTGCAATGAAGCTGGGAACAGAAATGTGTTTCCTGATAGCATCCCTGATCTAATTGCTTAACTGTTTCTCGAGACAGAGCGAGCAGCTTGTTGATTGCAATGAGCAGCAGGGAAACCTATTGCTCCTTCATTCCGCCTTTATTTGAAAGTCTCTGCAGTCAAAGAAATGGCTGTATTTAGACCACGGATAGAAAATAGGACAAGCAAACATTTAAAAATAACTTTGACGAACAAAGCTGTGTCTCTTCGCTTGAACTTCTGATTATGGCTGGAACATGCGAAGAAGCTGAGCTTAAAGGGCTCGGTGCTGGTTAAATTCGATCTCTCCCAAAGGGGATAGATCCCTTCTGGAAGAATGAAAGGGCAAGTTCTATGACCGTGCCATTAGCCATGTATACCAGTGCCCTAAGAGTGCTCTTGTGGGTTGTGGTAGGCCCTGTCACATTTGAGGAATCTATTTTTTGCCTCCAACTCTGTAACGACAAAACCCACAAATCTCCCTCACATCTCTGCCCAAGAAAGCTTGGTTAAAGCTTCGGCGGTGGTTATTAATGTTTAGGAATGAAGCAGCAATGAGTGTGCCTTGTAGAGGTAGCGTCACGATGCAAACTCCGTCTTCTTTTTGAGTGGTTTTCAGTGGCTCTAGTAGAACCAGCTGGAAGTTGCACATGAATGATCAGGATGGAGATACAGATGGAAGAATTATTGACTTTTCTTGTACATTTCCAACTGTATAGGAAACTTGAAAGAGGAAAAACATTGCCCTTTCTTTACAGAACAAGCCAAATACCAAAACATCCAATGATAAATACAGAGAATGTATAAATACGATAAAAACTTTGAAATCTACTTAGCTTGTCACTTAGCTATAGCACTGTTTCTTGCAATTAATAATCTAGCTACCACATGTTTATGTGTAATTCTAGAGTTAGCACCTACATGGAATATACTCCTCACCTTTCATGTTGTTTAAGATTTTTCTCTCGATCTGCCGGTGGTCTCTTCACTTCCTCTGTGCTTGCTGGATGGGAGGTCGTTGCACCGGTTATTGTCTTACTTCGGGTTTGTAAATAAGGCACTGCCAAGAAAGTCAATGGCAGCTGATCATGCAAAACACAAGCAATATGAAGATCTGTAGAGGAATGAAGCTGGATTAATTAATATTGATAACATACAGCTGTGGGCTGGCTTTAGGGGGTGGGTTGGCTGATGTAGATAAGGTGCAGCTGTGGCTGGTTCCTTCTAAGAGGTTGGGCAGTCAATGAAGAGAGAGCAGCCAAGGAAGAGAGAGGAGGAGGAAGAAGCGAGAGAACACATGACCTGGAAGAGGAGAGATGAGGAGAAGGCAGCAGAGAGACTGGCATGAAGAGTATGTTGGTGTGTGATGGTAAAAGACCTTGCTGCAGCCGGCTGGTCTGGAGAGTGCTGTGACAAAGATCAAGAGTGAATCTTGTCTGAAACAAAGATGAGCTGAAGAATCTAGAGATGAAGGCCAAGGTGAACTCTGTAAGTCCTCCCCAACACGAGGTACCACTGGAAGACGAAACGTTCCAGCTGCCCTTGACGCTATCCCCTGGTGAGCTGCTGCCTTCAGGTGTATCGCAAACCGGCAGTGAAGAATCGAGGCTTTCTGAAGCAGAAAACTCATCCCTGTAGTGTGTAAGGGACGAGGGCGTACGCACGCAGGGTGTGCAGCACCAAGCAAACCCACCGTTTGTGGAGAGCAGGTCGCTGAGCCCCAGCCCACCGCGGGCTCGGGCCGACGCGCAGGCTGAGCCGGGGCTCCGGGCACAGCCCCGCAACCGACGGCACAAAGCCACCCGGATGGGACACCTCCGCCTGCGTCTAAGAACGCCGGTCTTCGCAGTACGTACGAGCTCTAGCCCTGCCTCTGTAATTAGCAATATTAAGCATCTTTTGAATAGATTAATTCCTTGGCCTGTCTTCAAATTCAGAATGATCTGCATCTTCTGGATGTTCCCCACCTAGAAGGTGTCATCTGCCACGGTCCTTGGATTCTCTCCGCTGTAGCTCTAGGTGACCCTCACTCTGTGCGTGCTTAAAGGCCGAGGGGAAGATGTACCCCCTCTTGATGATGCATTTTTGTCATTTCCAACTTTTCCCAAGCTATGTCACTCACCTTGTGCTAAATATATTTCACTTAATTTATTCCTGTGTCCCAGAATACTAGGAAACTGGCTAACGCTGAGGGAAAGACTTAAAGAAAAGATTTACAGAAGGTGCCGATCAGTTTTCTTTATCTTCCATTTCTTTAAAAGGCTCTTCCAAGATTAAATGCTGACTAGAACAGGAGCTATTCCCTCTGGACTGCAAAGGGGCCCTTCCGTGGTGCAGGAGGGATGAACCTTACTCAGCTTGTTTGCTGGGGAGGAACCGATAGTTCCCTGGGAGAGCAGTGTGGATGACGGAGTTGGAAATGACTGAGCTTGTGCCTGTGCTGGAACGGTTCCTATTCTGTTCTTGTTGGTTTGGTTTTTTTTTTTTTTTTGCATTTTTGTCTCAAGGCCCCTGCTATCTAGACTGATGTTAGAGGACTGTTACACTCCTTTGAGATCACTTCTTGTCCTCAAATGCAGTTTCACTTGATTTTCTTGCACAATCTTGCTGAACTCCAAGATCTGCCATCAAAATAAATAAAAAAATAAATAAATCTAGCAAACAAATGAACTGTCAAAATACTGTTTTATTTTTGTATTGAGTGTTTAAGACGTATTTGGAGTGGCTTAAGAATATTATCCTGGTATTGATGTTATAGCCAGTCAGTTATTGGTAGTTCTAATTCTAGTGCGTTTCTTGTTAACAATATGAATTTATTCATGAGCTGCTTTAGAACGCAGACAGAAAATCAATACTGCTTGTCTGGTAGGATATGTGAAGAACATGTGAAGAACGCTAATAGATATGACTAAATGATGCAGTGGCACCTAGAAGGTCAGTTAATATTTACCTCCCTCCTGGAATGTGTTCTGACCCACCTGGGCTTTGCCTTCTTGAAACGCAGTTGCAGAAGAAACCGCCTCTGTGTAAGCATCAGGAATCGCACTGCCGACCCGTCTGAGGGGGGGTTATTATGGAATGTAAGAGGTGGGATTTTCAGTTTCAAGAATTTTATCTCACTTGCTTATTACACAGTAATGTACGCTTTCAGTGAGCACTTTGATCTGCCCCAGTTTGAACGTGAAGCTGAGCTGATTTTCTACCGTGTACTCTGGGGGAGGTCTGCTACTTGTTCTAATCCTCCAGGGCGCCCTGCAACAGAACTTGCCGCGTGTTAACATTTATACGCAAAACCATATGTTACGGTAACAACAGCAAAAAAAGTTGAAGAGATTCTAATTATTATCTTACCAAAAAGTCAGACAAACCATTAGGAAACATGATATATCCCCTGAGATGACTGCAAGCCCTGTTTTCTTGTTTAGCTCAAAAATGTTGGCTGGATAAAACCAGCCTGCTCACGCTTTATGATAGATCTCAGACTTCTCGAGGAGCAAGAGGCAGCCCACCATCTTGTGCCATCTTTTTGGATGACATCCTTCTTGTGCCATCTTTTTGGATGACATCCTTCTTGTGCCATCTTTTTGGATGACATCCTTCTTGTGCCATCTTTTTTGAAATCGCCTCCTGCAGTACAATCTTTAAACCGCAGGAAGGAATATAACTTCACAGGTAAAGAAACTAATCTCCCCAACAGCCCGATTTAGTTGGGGGTTAGGTCGCTGGGATCAAACCCACGCTACTGCTCCGGCAGATGATGCTCCTGTACCTGCTGCTGTGGAATCGCAGCCCGGGGGGTTCTCCCAGCTGTGCACTATCCCTAGTGCGTGTAAGTAAGTGCGTGTGCGCCTTTTATCCCACGGAGATATTAAGACTGCTGTTCTGCTTGGGCTGCCTGCTCATTCATACAGCGTATTTTTATATTGCTTGAGGCTGCTTTATCATGTTTCTTCTTGCTACATGGGTGCGCTTGAATGTATTTACTTCCAATTTCTAATTGTAATGCAGGTTTAAGAACATGTGTGCTCTATCAGTGATTGCTGTCCCATATTTTACTGTGGCTGTGTCCTCTCTGTGTCAAGTAAACTGCTTTTACTGTGAGAAACCATGCAGAAACTTGGCAGCAGCTTAAGAATTCACCAAGATGTAGTGCAGAAAGCAACATTTCCCATTACGTTCAGTTTTCTCTTGTACTTCTTTTGGTCTGCTATACACTAAAACATGGTCTAGATGATAAATACTTCACCTCTAACTCCAAGGCATCATTTAAAAAAAAAAAAACAAACCCAACCGTAGAGTAAACTGGGGCCATAGCCATCTCACTGGTCTTGGGAAGTTTATTTTTTTCTTTTCTTCAAAGCAAGATGTTTACTCTCTAGATGGCAATTTGAGAGTTCTTGAAGTCGATGAAAGTGGTAATTCCAAGATGGTGACATCAAAGGAAGAAAAATAGCTGTGTTGTTTCTCACAGTTGCCTCATTGCCCGTGGCCCCAGCAGAAACAGCTCTGAGCCTCGGACAGGTTTTGAATGGAAAATACAGTCAGTACTCGGGACCCTCGTATGGAAGATAAGATGGTTGGATTCAGTTTTGTGCTCTGCTAAAGCTGATCCTATATAAATCACTTCCTTTGCCTTAGCTTCTCACTCCAACATAAATAAACAAACCCACAGGTGCTGTAAAGATAAAGTCATTGAAATAGCGGAGGATAGTCAGAAACCAATTGTGAGGGGCAGATAAGTATGTAAAATAATCGTGTGAGTATGTCTGTGTGCATGTTTATGTCCGAGAGAAAGAAAAGATGAAGATAAAAATATATGAGGAATGCGATGGGCAAGTAGGAAAGCACACCCTCAGTCGGAGGCAGTACGCCCAGAGCAGACGGGGGGGCCACGAGGACAGTCTTTAAGATAAACTTCCCTTCGAGCTACTTGTTGCTGGTAAGCTGAAGGAAAGTTTGAGTGTCTTCGTACAAAGAGCAAGTTACACACATAAGAATATGAGTCCATAGTAACACTAAATTTTGCTGTATTTCCGTGCTGCTCCCTGCTTTCCCTGCTGGAAGGACAGGGAGAGACGAGTGGTCCCGCTCTGCAAATGCCTGGCTGCCCGGGGAAAGGCAGCCCTTGGCTCCGGAGGTTGGTGGAAGTGGAGCTTTGCATGGAAATAAGGTTTTGTCCTTACATGGTTACAAGATCAGGGCACCAGTTAATTCTGACTGCTCTTTTTCCCCAAATACCTGAGGCCTATTTTCTGTTCTAAATTAAGGCAAAGACATGAAATAACGCTGATGCAAGTGGGATTACCTCAGACCTACGTGAATGCAGACTTAAATGGGTTTAACCTTAATTTTAAAATACTTTTTTTTTTTTTTTTTCCCCTGAATGGTGTTGGTTTTGAGTTAGTGGAATGCGGCTATGCAGTAGATCAGAATTAGGAAAGGACCTATTCCATTTCCTCTCTAAAACTTGCAGACACCACTACCAGAGCCTTGAATATTCAATGGCATTCCTGATTGTGTGGAGAGCCCCAGTTTAATTAAATATGTCAGGAACAAGATCCAAACAGTTGTGTGTTTATGCAAACGCATACAGCATGATCACCACAGTGATGCACACCTGCAAAGACGGTCTCTCCTGCAAAACTCTTTATCTGTATGGGCCTGGGTTTTGTCTCCAGAGACGTAGCTGTGTCCCCACAGTCCCCCTCAAGAAGAAAAACCATCCATCTGCTATGATGTTTAGTGAATATTCTTTGTTCTATTCTACAAATACTTGAAGCTTTGTGCTTCCAAATGGAATATCACTTTAAAAAGTAACTTGCTGGCACAGATGCTGACTGACTTCACCGAAACAATAAACCGATTAGCTAATCCTGGCAAACTTCATATTGTTTTCGGAGAATTTACTCATACACATTGTTAGGTTGGAACTTGTTTAACGGCTGCTATGTAAATTATGGAGGATTTAGTTGTTGCTTTGATAGAATTAACTATGATAAGTAACTTTCCTATTTTCTTTTTATTTTAAACACAAATAATTCATTTTAAATTATCCTTCTTATCTCAACCAACTGTAAAGTTGCATGAAATATGGACTTGATCCTGTTTTCATTAAAAGCCTAGTGACCTGCAGGAACAGGGTGATCGGAAGATGTGCTTTATCTCTGGCCTTTGATCCCAGGTTTCACAATTAACTGAAAGGCATGTCTGCCTATTCTGTGATTCCTTATTCCAAAAGTAATCACCACTAAGCCATTTCACTTCATTCACCAAGACAAAGTTTACAGTTACAAGCTGTTGTATGGCAGTTTAAAAATTACCTAAAAATGCAAGTGTGAACTATATTTTGAAACTCTTCTGTTATTAAACTAATTTGTTTCTATGAAGAAAATAAAGCAAAGTAATATAAGAATATAATATAAAGAATGAATTACTAATATAAAGAATGAATAACTAACCATCAGTTAGTTATTTCTAATAATGGCACAAATGATTCTGTTTCATTTCAACCCGGTACTGAGGTGACTTTATTTGGGTCAAATATACTTTTCTTGACTTTTTTTAAGCTTCTGTTGTGTTTCAACTTCTGCCTGACTGATATATAGTCTATAATGGGAAATTTAAGGCCTCATCTGTTCCCAGACAGATCCATGTTGCTTCCAGAACTCTGATTTGTGAAGGTCTGGAAAAGAAAGAGGGGTGACTGAACATCACTGGCTCTGAGGGGGAAAAACTGCAATACAAATAAAGCAGTATAAGAACAAATTGTGTAAATAGCCGACAGAAAACACAATGTACCACCCATAAACAGAAAATCCCTTTCTCCTCCTCTGCTCTAATCTCTGCCCAAAGTAGTTTAACATGTATTGAAATCAGTTTTTTTCCACATAATGTACTATGTTCTTCAATTATTTGTTTGTATTTTATTTGGGTTCTTTTATGGAGTATGGTACTCTTCACTATGCAGACCAAGGCCTTTTGTTAAAATCTTTATTTTGCAGATTACTTGCCAGAGTGATATCACTGTTGCAAGAATAAAACTGAAAGCTGTGATTCTGTAGCATAAGAAAGTACCAATGTGACATGAAGAGATATCTCTCCATATATATATATCTATATATATATATATATATATCTCTATATATAGATATCTCGTGTAGATATACAAGTGAATGTTTCCAGTTAAGTTTATTAGGTCTGTTAACTTGCAAGTCTGATTTGGACTTGTGACCTTTTGCATGTTAATATCACCAGGGGAACTACAATGTGAGCCATTCAAACCACGTCGTGGTGGTTCCATCGTGAAACACTTTGTATGTTCCTGTTCCACAAAACAATCCTGCCCTCTGTATTCTAGAGGACGGGCATGACCTTTGTCATTATGATGTTAGCATTTTTCATTTAGATGTATCCATTAGACAGTAACGCTCAAATTAACTCTGGTCTTTAAAAATTCCTTGTAAAGAGATAACACATAGTAACTTTTTATGCTACTGGATGCTCGAATACGAATACAAATATCGAGTGCTGAATGCTGAAAATAATTTTCACATTAACATCTCAACAATACTTGCACAGTTTAGGGTAAGAATATAACAAGCTCTGGAAAGAATACAGCTTGGAGTAGCTACACTTGAAGCATGAAGTCTAGGCTAATGCGTAAAGAAAAGCAGAATAGCTAATATACCAGTCTTTCAACTTTTGAATTTAAAAATCTATGTTACTTTAAAACAAACAAAAAGAAAAATAACGTAACAAACTTTCATGCACATCCAACTTTTTATATACGAGTCGCAGGCAAACATGTTTAAGCAATTTGGCTTAATACCTTTGGATACACAAAAAAAGCTGGGAGAAGAGGCACGGCACACGTTGAGGTGAGGACTTATTGATGGAGTTGTGTAAATTCCTACCAGGTTATGTCTGGTTACACTTACCTGCTTCACGAGCATAGAACTTATTTGGATTGCTCTAAAAAGCAGTAATTGAAAGTAAAATCCTTTTTTTGGAAGCTTGTATAAGGGTAGCAACCTAACATTCTTCAATATAAGCATGTTAATCTTGCTTACATTAATCAAATGCTACAAGGAACTCCTAAAGCCCTTTTCCTGTTGCAGATTCAGAAAGGTCATGTATGGCACTCACAAAAATCGTTCCCTGAATGACCATGGGTTAAAAAAAAAAATAAATTCCTACTTTCCTACTACATATAAGCGTAGGGAGAGTGGAACATAAAAATTACTCAAATACAGAGACTAAGCTGATCGTTTTAATTTTAATGGCAGTAAAAGGTTCCTTTTCCGTCTTCTTTTGGAGATCTTTAATACAGTGCACTAGACTAGAATGTGCAAGAGGAGGATTTGGGTTTTGTTTATATGTACATAAAAAGATCGAGCCAAAGAGCTGTAGCATGTACCAACATATCCATTACTCACAATCTGGCAAATTCTGTATAAATGTAATCTTCCTTTTACATGGTATAAAGAAAAGACTGCTGAACCTTCTTTAGAAAGAAAAAAAGGAGAACCTCTGTGGAAGAAGATAGATGCCTGACAATCTAGCTAAACAGCTAGTGTATTAGCTGAGATAATCACTGGGGAGAAACATCTTCCTGCTGGGCCACCGCCAAAATGGCGATAAATATGCAAGTATCTCAGAATGATAATATTATTGTTAATTCTTCCTTGAGTATCATCTCCTAAGATCTCTCTGATCTCATTCTGCCAAGTACTTTGCTGATTATAATTGTTTACTGTAGGGACCTGCATATTTTAATGAAGATTATTTCATTGAGCTGCTATCACAATTGTACATTCAGCATGTTGTGTTATTTATTAGTAGTATAGTGGTGTTTCAATCAGAAGTAGAAAAATTTTTATTGTCCAGGTTAGTGAACTGTTAAAAAAAAAAAAGTTGATATGACACTCCTTGCAAGCATCATATGAGAAATTTAAAGTAAAAAAGACTGTAGTGAAAAGAATTAGCACACCATTATTCTGAAATTAGATCCTAGGAGATAAATTTTACATGCTTTTTTAATTTCACAGAATTTCCATCTTACCTTATCCTTGATAGTTGGTAGATGAGGTCAGTTTTCTTAAAATTATTCAGATAAATTTATATTTTTCACTTCATTCTTGGAATAGGATTTCATTTTTCTTCTAAGAAGGAAATGTTATTTTATTTACCCACCACCATTTGCTGGCAGGTAGCAGTCAGGGAGATAACCACCTAGTCCTATATCCCACAGATAGCTACAGAGCTCAGAGCACTGAGGCAGAAAGTGGAAGGGACTTGGGGAAAGACAGTGCTCTGGAGCAGCGGCAGAACCTAAATACAAAAACTTTTCTGAAGTCAATGGTATTTCTGCCATTGAGCTCACAAAGTCATTGCTTTCTAACTTTGTTTTTTTGATTGTGCTGTTAATTTGGTGGGAGAATTTTTTGTTTGCTTTTATGTGCAGTTTTTGAGGTCTAAATATTGTAATTTAGACAGACAGTCATATCTTATTTAAATATTCTGAAGGATGGAGTGTTTACCACAATGTTAACAACTTGTTCAACGATTAACTGCCTATCATAAAAACTTTGCACATTTCCTTCACATTTTATTTTTGTAACTTCAGCTTTCAACCACAGATCTTGCTCTCTGACAAATAAAATAGCTAAGAACAGATAATTTGTCTTGATGTAGGTTCTCCACAAACTGGGGTGCTAACTATAGGATTAAGTCTGGTTGTAAATGTGTTGGTACTGAAGTAGGTCTTTAGTATACCGTGCCGTAGCTTCGCTCTTCCATTTAAACATCTCAGAAAAGTCTAGATGTTCACTGTTGCTTGCTGCTGCGGGGCTAGAGGTCTCCTTCAAAGCCTTTGGTGCTCCTTCAAAGCTCTGGATGATACAGCTATAAATCCGAACAGCCAGTGAAGTGCAGGGTAATTTATTGTAGCGTATGGTACAAACGAGGAGCAGAGCAGGGATGAAAAATTCCGACAAGCTACACGTGCTCAGTTGCTAGCTTGGGGTATAAGCTTTAGCCAATAAAGACAAATGATTGTGTTGTGTATCCTCAGATCAGAAAAGAAGAACCACATAAGTCAGCTTTAAAATGATTTAGATTCCTTTCTCAGGGGCATTGTAATTTCCTTTGTTTTTACCCAGATACTTTTAATGTTTGTTTAAACTGAGACTGTAAACTGTGCATAATCTTCTAATCTCACCGTCCACTTTAACATACTTAGTTCCACTCTTTTAATTGCACTTGCCTTTCAATTTGGGATAAAAATTATAAACACTGTATTTCAGAATGTGGAAGTGAGACACCAAGATCAATCTTTGCATTAGGGGGAGATTTATTTTCGTTTCAATTCCCTGTTGGCGACAGAGCAGAACAAAAACTAGAGGGAGCTGTTGTTCACAAATAATCTCCATTATAATTTATTCTGAAATAAATTAGAAAATACTCATTTCACAGGAGAAAAAAAAACCAACAACCTGTCCAAAATATGTAGCAATAGCATTGAGTGTGAGATAGATAATTAAGGCAGAAATATGGACTACTTAGTCTAGTGGAAGCACATACATTACCTGTATTGGGGAGAGAGGGAAGCAAACGTAAGGACAAGTGAAGACTGAATTAATCCATCCTGTGGTTTAAAGGTACATTTTCATTCAGTTAGCAATGCATAAAATATTCTCATTTCACTTTTAAAACAGCAGAACAAATGCCTAGACAAATGCTATACAATGGAAATTAAAAATACTGAAGCCTTCTTTTATAAAGGAATGATAAACCAGTAGATAGCTCCGTTCATTGTGAGGCTACTGAATTAGCTCAATAACTAGAAGAAAGCTTATTCAATAAACAGAAATGTTTCTTCTGGAAATAATTATTAAACAATGCAAACAACTTGAATCCTCACCAAATAGTTTCAAAGTCAGATAAACAGAAATATCTGGAGGGTAAGCTTTGTTCCATGAAAAGCTGCATGATGTAAAAGAATTATCACGTAGTATAATACATGAAATATGTACAAGCCAAATATATTTGTTGGCACAAAAGTCCCCTGGCATACTGAAGTAAAATGTCTGTATATTTTAGGGGTTATCTGGTAAGACTCTTGTGAAACTCACCAGTCACCAGATCAGTCTGGACCACTGTCTTTTGTTCTGGTCTAATCGTAAGACAATGTGAGTTTGGTCAGTTCACTATCCTTTCTCGTGAACCCCTGAGCAAACATAATCTTCTACACTGATACAGTCTTTCAGGGAAAAAAAAAAAAAAAAAAAAAAGGCTTGAACTAGCAGATACTCAGCCAAGGGGAGTTTCCTTGCTTGTTTCTCTAGAACTACTACAATGCCTCCTCAGAGATCCTGTTCCATGTAACTCCACCAAAAACAGCATATGCAAACGCTTATTTACTTTTCATTTTGGGATCTATCTTCATGAATGCAAAATAGGCTTTACAGAGAATTGTGATCTCATTATGGACTTTATATTTTATTAAAAAGTGCCAAATTATAACCTTTGGATATTCATGCATCAAATATCAATCATCTATTGATTTTCAGTAAGTTCACACACCAACAAAACTGTTTCCCTTCCTTGTCCGCAATACGCGTGTGGCTGAAAAAAATATTTCTAGTCAAGCTATTTGAATAGAGGATCGGTATTTAGCAAAGAATTTGCATTGTGACTGAAGTGTTATTCTGTGCTAGTTAGTCTGTCCTGCACCTGCCCAGAACACCACTTTCCCTGGGAAGCACCCGAGGGAACTTCGACGCAGCTAAGGGATGAACCAGTGACAAGTCTTCTAGGTAAACAGCTGTCTCGGGTTCGCTTTTGGAATTGATTGATTGCCACCTGGAGCCAAAAGCAAACCCAAACCCACCCTAAGCAAGCGTGCCTCATCGGGTGCAGCTGAGGGCAGCCGTTTGGAGGGCAGAGGGTGCACGTGCACGAGCGGTTTGTTCAGCCTCTGGCCTTGCGCTTCCGAAACGTGTCTACAGCCGCCGCTTGCTGCCTGTGGAGCAGCCTGGGAGAGCACACGCTGACATTCCTTTCAGATGAAACTCAACTGGAAGACAGGTTCTAGCTGGTCATTTGCATTCATTCACACGACCCGCTGAGCAACGGGCAGTAGTAAAATCCTTTTAAAATGCGTACGGTGTGGCTGTCATGTCCTTGACTCCAACGCTGTAACTCTGCTTCCCTCAGGCTGCATTACTGCCCGGCGCAGATTTAACCCAGAGTTACCAGAGATGGCTCTAAGATGGTACGATGAACTTCCAGGGAAGTAGGGCCGGTCACGAACCCTTTTCTGACCTTACCACCACCTGGATGCTCTTTTTTGACTTGGTCTTTACTATGAATCTGTGTCACAGTAGGTTTGGGGCAGAGGAAAACAAAAAGCAAGGAAACCAAAACACTGTAGTATGTTTTTCTGTCACTAAAATTATGATGGACACCCCCCCCCATGAGTCAGAAATCATAATTGTCTATTATTTTGTATGCCTAATACGCTGACGATGGCAGTATAACAACCAAAATAGCAGAGAGGTTGGTAACTGAGCAGTGTATTCAATTTGGTGTCAGAAATATGCACCAAAAACTGAATAGAACTATAAAAGCAATGTCACTTAAAAGAGAAAGTGCATGGGAGAGGCACGCACACCCAGCCAAAACATTCACCCATTGCATGTTTTAATGTTTGCCAAGTTGAAGTAAGATTGCTTTGCTTTGTAGAATAGGAAAGCCTGAATCCAGCCAAGTCAAAGCAATATCATCTGCATTTGCCAATAATCTGCACGTTAAGGAATGACTCTGACCTAAATGTAATGACCTGATTTGAGAACAGACTCAACCACATAAGAGAGCGTTTACTCTATAGACTTAATTTCACACTGTAGAAGACACGGTTTTTCCACATCTGAAACACGGTGAGTCACACTCTTTAGCCCTCTCTGGGAACCATGTCCGCGCTCCATCCCATAATGCTGGAAAGCACAGAATCAACATCCCAACTCCAACTTTTTACTAAATAGTTTAAACTGCTTACTCAGGGTGTAGAAGAACCGGGTTTGCATCTCCTTGGTGTCAGTGCTCTAGGATTCAGCTGTTATCTCTGGGGGGTGTGTGTTCTTGAGCTTTCCTGCCTACCGCGCTCCCTTTGCATGGAGTGCAAATACTGGGGAGGGGGAAGTCAACGCTGCTGTGATCTGGCTGCTGGGGACTGGCAAAGTGGTGCAGGATCCAAGTTTCAGCAGACTGGAACCAAGGGTTCCTCCCCTTTTTCTGCCTCGGTTCAAGTTCCTCCCCGAAACGCCGTTACCCAGACGTGTAGGCTGGGGGAATGTGTAATGTTTGTAGCGCTTGAGAGGGTTTAGACACAAGTCAGAAGCAGCTGGGCACGGTCAGGGCTGCTTAGCTCTCCTGGGAACTTTCCTGGAAGACTGCACCCTTCTTGGCTTTTATTCTCTAGCTTGCTAGCTGGTAAATCAATAAATAAAATTGTGATTTCCCAAAGATCTCCTTGTGTTAATATACTTTGACCATTTTTCTATTGTCTGAAGCCTATCACAAACTTTCAAGGGTACTTTGGATTAAGGCAAGAGTTCAATGAAACTACCAAATAATGTTTTGGAAAACAGATTAACCTTTGCCATGAGCCATGTCTGTTTTGAGAAATATCATACTCTGATGAGAGATGCAGCACTACGTTTTCACGTTTAATGCATTTTAACTCTGAGAATCTCCTTATGGCAATGACAGCAAATTGAAAACAGGCTCTGAACAGCAATAAGCACAGATATCCTGATCTCAGCAGATTAAAAGGTGTTTGGGAAATAACATGATGATGGCAGCAGTAGACTCTCTTCTTACAGTGTTCTTGGGAAACTGGTGAGATACAGTTATCTAACCTGGAGATGGGGTTAACTTCTCCTCATTGGGCTTGTATGTGTAATTTCTAGCACCGATAGAAGATTTCCCTAGATTTTTCTGTATGAGAAGGTCAGAGGAGTTCCCCGATTTATTTTAAGTCTCTAAGAAATCTATTTTTGCTGTAATTTCTAGCTTGCAAAACATGGTAAACCCGTGTCTGGGAAGGCTTGCATGAAACCTGTATCAAGAAAAACCTTAGGAGTTGTGGTAGGTTGTGGTAGCCCCCTCCATCCTGACATGTTTTCAGTGAAACTCAAGACCAAACAAAAGGTTTGCTTTTCCCTTAAAGAAAGGTAAGTATTAATAGAGATCAATATGCTATAACCATTTATCTTTGCCACCTGTAAAACTCAGTAATCTGGTGTGTGCTATTTTGTGGAAAAACTTTGGGAATTCTTTTGAATCTAGTTTTATAAAGGAACGGGTCCTTATGTGGTTATAGCAGGGTTTTTATGTCAATTTGCCCTTGCACCAGTTTGTGTATTATGGATGAACAATTGCACAGGGTAGAACACTTAAAATAATTAAGTTTCTGTTAGTGTTGTGACAGCTGGTGGCTATGGATGACTGATGTTTCACTAATTTCCCACAAATAGTAGAATATTTCAGTTACCAGTGTCTTACACTAAGACCAAGCTCAAGAAAAAACATAACTAACCTTCTTTTGACAATCAGTGAGACCGCATCCCATAATGCAGATATTACAAACTGCAGTTCTGGTCCACAACATGGTGGACAAATGCAGAGCGGATAACAGATAATACTGGCGGCTTTGCATCACTGTTGTGTTATTGTGATCCCTTGGACTTACTGATGCTAATCCAGCCATCACATAAGTACTTTTCTGGCACGTAATGTACGATGGCTTCTTGCCTTTTTCAGCAATAAGGGGTTTAGGTGAGCTTTACATTTTTTTCATTCTGCTGTGGAGGCACAGTACAGCTCTGTCATGAACGCAAATGTGACCCATGCCTGGGAAACTGGAAGATGCAGTGGGCGCAGGCACAGCTGAAAAATATTTGTTATCTGAGTTAATTTTCCTCAAATTAGTTCTCATGGCTCTTTTTATTGTTTTTCTTTTGGATTTGGAAGGTAGGTGCTCTAAAATGGAATCTGTTGCATTGCTGGTTCTGTAAGACCTCAATTTACTTACTTGTCTGATGACCGGTGCATTTGATGGCCATGGTGTGTCATAACTGCCTGTAGCCAAGAAAGAACAACTTTGGGTTTCCCCACTTTGTTTTTCCCTTGTGTGGTGTTTTTGTTTCTTTTTAGCCTGTTTTCTGTGGTGCTTGTGACGTCCCAGACATGCCCAAGAGAAATTTCTCTGTTGTACACCTGGGTGATATGATCTCATGTCTGAGTGTTCATAACCCATATGCTTTATGAGGTGTATCACGTGGTAAAAAAGTTAATCCACTAAATGACTAAGCTCACCACTGATGAAAATAATTGTTTGACCTGGTAATGCAATAATCTTGGTAAATATAAATAACAAACACTGCAATGGTTTATTGGAGCTCAGTGCTGTATTAAGAGATACCCACTGCTAAACCCCAAGGATAAAATCTATAAAATGAGGAGGATAAAGCTGTCCATGGAGTTTTCTGTTCTCACCTTACTTGTGAGGAAAAGTCATCCTGGACAATAAAAATTGCTTGTATTTGTTTTCTGGTTATTCTCATGCCAAAACACTGCAGAAAAATCTCCCATCAGTGCAAGTGGTCATCTTGTGCAGCTGCATGGTGGTCTTCATGACCAATCTGACTGCACAACTATTTGGTGGTTGGTTTTACTCTTTTACTGCTGTCATCATGAGTCTGATCAAGTGGAATGACCAGAGGCATTAGATCCACCTGCTTCAGCATTCTCCTAAGAAAAAAGGAATCTCTGGCTAATATCAACGTCACATAGCAGCTTCTATCCCCCACAAATACTTGGCATAGTGGAGTGAAGGGGCGGAAAGGGAGCAGTGGAAGAGTGTGTACCAGTGCCGAGTGTGTACCAGCAAGGCAGAAAGCTTGCTGTCAGCGTGGCCTATAAAGCTGAAGTATTCTGTGCCGGGATCTGAAGCACTGTCCTGCCAACTGTAATAGGTGTAAAGGCACATTCTGCTTATGGCCTGTTAAACTTCCCCCCCAAGAGCTACCTGACCAGCCTTGATAACACGTAACTGGAAATCCAGTGCTAGAAAAAAAAATCACTGACACCGAGCACACTGAGAATTTGCACGGTATGTAAGCGTATACTTTCTGTATGACTATGGCTCTGAAACCAGAGTCAAGCTTTAATGTGCAATTACTAGAAACTATTGTAGAAGTTAAAAATCACTGTTTCCACTAAAAATCAGGAAGCTAAAATACAGCTTAATTTAGAAAGGAAGCAAATTTTGGGTCTTATGGACATATATTTGTATGATGCGTAGTTGGTCTGTGGATCTTGGCTGGGACTCATAGTACTACCCCCAAAAGAAGTGAACAACAGAAACTCAAAGTTTCTCTTGCTGGGTCTTTATTTGAAAGTAAGCTACAAAGTTTGTTACAAAACTTTTTCTGCCATAAATCGTGCTGTCAGACCCAGGTTGCAAGTCTCTTACAGATCAGCAGTTCTTTGTAGAAAGTCAACAACTATCATGAAATTGGTGGTAATAGTTCTGTACACCTTCTCAAAAATATAAGCAATAGGTTCAGTCTTGCCCATAAATATTATAGTTTGCACCTGCTTGAGCGAGTAGACTTGCCTGCCAAAGAAACTATCTTCATTTACCTACTGGAGACAGACTGTATAGTGTGCTGTTCCTAACAAAATCCCCTGCACTGCTCAGTTTTCCCTCCTCCCCTTTAGGCTTTTAAATTATTGACAATAAGATAGCAGCTGCAAAAAGATACACTTATTTCAGTATAGCAATATCATATTCTAGCATTCTTTCTGGATGTTTCCTTTACTGCTTTAGTTTTCTCATTTTTGTTATTTTAAAAATCTATTAAAATGGAACAAGTCAATGGATGGACTGTATAAACAGCTCTGCAGAGTTTTAAATTTACTTTCAGTGACCCTGTATCAAACTGGCCTGACCTGCAAATCAACAGATGATTTAACCGCCATCTTTACAAAATTCATCTTGGCTCTAAAACTCATAATGTGATCTCTCTGCCTCTTACATAATTACCAGTAATAAAGACTAGCATTCAGAATTTAGCTGAGAATTATTTTGATGAAGCAGAAGAGGCTCCAGATGCTCTCTTGAACAGCTATCGCTGCTTAGTAAGCAATTAGGAGTAGTCACAGTCTTTTACTGTATTTAAACAGCAAGTAGGCTACTGGGGCCTAATCCTTATAAAGGTTTGTAAGTATTACTGAATTGTAAACAATATTTTAAGACTGGGAGCCGGAATTCTACATGTGATAGCGCAGTAAGCAGACAAGACTTTAAGGATCCATTTGAAATACATATATTAAAGTATCGAAATATTATTAAGTTCTGCATAAAATGCAGTTCCATGCAGAACAAAGACGCTGATGGAAAGGTCGCTTTGTGACTTTCTGTTGCTTTTTACAAATGTTGCGATATACAATAATGAAATAAAAGTTCTGTAACTTAGAAATAACTGTCTTACAAGAACCACTCTCAGACAAGTGGAAAGGACTTTTAACATATTCTGGAGTGGTTTTCTCTATCGCTTTCTGGCCTGAGAGCCTGCATCCTTCTTATATGACATTTCCCTCACATACTGAGCATTGCTGATTAACTTCAGTCTTCCCTGTGCTTCGTATCTCACGCCAGTTGATCAAAGCTGTACACAAAGTAAGTATATTTGTTTTCTTAGAATTGACTCTATTCATAAGGAAGGCTGTGTGGCTGCTGGTGGCAAATTAAAGCTTTGTCTTACTAATTCTAAAACTTGTCAATGCAAAATTGCCCATTATCTTAAATAAGCTTGGTCTATTCATTAGCAGGGAATTAGTAGCATTGAGGTCTAACAGAGTATTGGTTTCATAGACAGGAAGCTAGAAGTCTGATCACAGGAAACATCAGTAACGTAAGATACTATCAGAACCCAAAATATACTACACAGAACAAGTCTTCTGAGCAATCTCTAGACACTGATGATTCATCAAGTCTTTACTAAAATAATAAATTGAAACATTCTAGGATTAATATGCTAGCAGATGTCTTCAGCCTCACCACGACAACACAGGCAACAAGCTAGGAGTACAGAATCGTAAAGACCACTTGAGGATGGACTGAGCTTCTGTTTCGTAAGCTTGCTTAGACTACAGTGTTACAGCTTTATGGGATAATCCTCTTTTCAATCTTTACTCATTTTCACTCTGTTTCTCCTTAGAATGATAAACACGTCCTGGTATTTGTCATTCCAGACTGGATATAGAGATTGTTTCAACAAAATACATTGTTATGCCAACACAATGATTTCTGGAGTTTTGCTTAATTCTACTCATAAAAGGAGTATGTGTCTGTGCCAACTATTATTGAAGGCTAAATCTTGTCTTAACATGTCTGAGAATGACATTACAAGGTAAGTACAATAACTGGATGACTCAATACGCGCAGAACAACACTGGGTTCCTGCCTGTGGGGAAGGGTGTGGAAGAGGAGAGGGGGGGTACCTACCAGACAGTTTTCCTCTGTGGTTGTTTGAACCGTACAGAAACAGTCTGGCCACTTTGTGGTTTTATATGATGATTTCACCTGTACAAATCAGAGGACTGGTTAATAAGCCTGATTTACTTCAGAGATTTTACAGTTGCTAATACCAAAGCTCTAGCTTTCTAACTGAAATACCTGGTCACCTTAGTGCAGCTCTACCTTGCCCTCTATTTGAAGCTGCATGTTAAAGACAGACTCCATCTCTGTGTGCTTAGACTCTCTCTGCACGCCTGAAGATTTATTTGTTGCCCACTATACCATCTTACCTTCTCAACACATCCAGATGCTTAATCACTTGTGCTCAACTAAATTAGAAACAAAGGAGAGGTAACGTGAGAGAAAGGTATAGCAGTGTGATCCAAGGAGCAGTATGCAAATTTCTGGAGAGAATATTCTGACTGGCCTGTAAAAATAGATGTGTTCCACGCACCAGAGGTGATAATGTGAGCTGTGTTCATGGAGAAACTAGGGAGATAAATCTGAGGTGCTAAGAGCAAAATCATAGATACTGAGCACAATGCAGTCTTTAGGTAAGTACCATGACAACATTTCTCTGAAAGAATCAAAGGTATCTAAGGAGATGTCAAAAGCAAAGTTTCTTAGACACAAAATATATAGTCTGAGAAGGTATTTCAAAAATTGATACCATAAATGATCAAAGGAATCAAGAAAGCTGATAACAAACTTGGTTAGCAACCATCTTGAACTACTTCTTTTGGTGCCTGAGCTATTTAGCATCTGTAAAAGAAGAGAGAAATGCACCTTTTTATAGCCTGTGCAAACAAGAGATGAACAGTCAACTTGGATATTCTGATATCCAAAAATGTTATACAGACTTGCCAATAACTCAAAACGTTGTCAGAGATTGCTATTGAAGAGAAAGCTATTTATTTTTGGAGGGCAAAAATACAATTTAAAAAAACTTTGCCACCAGAACATTAATTGCACACCTGCAACTCCTGCTCTGCAGAAGCCATGATGCGTTCCTATTAGCATTGTCATGTTCATTGTATACAGTGATCACATGCAATCTGTACAAGTATCTCACACACCAAAGCTTATGCAAGTTTTGCTCTCAAAATTTGTCATAAAAACTCATAATGCATTTTCATACTCCTGCTCTTCTCAAGCAAGACACTGCAATGCCACCCGTGTAAAAGGCCAATGTAACATTGAAAACATGTCAGCTAAGCAGTAGCAGATAAATAAAATACCTCTCTCTCTCTGGCATAAATTGATTGCTTGTTCACAAACTCAGGAAAAGAAAACAAGGACTAAGAAAGACTTAAAGAATGACCTTATGCTTTACTTGTTATAACACATCGGGAAGATAGTGTGGACAAAATTCCACTGATTCCAATCATGTCCTACATCTTTAATAACAGAAAAAAAAAATGGTGGTTTCTGCAGGATTAATATTTACAAACAAAAATTAATGATGACTTTTCACAATTAGAAAGGAAGGCCTGGTTTCCATAAAATGAAAATCATAGCGGCTAATTGTAAACGTGTGCCACTTAGTAGCTATGATGAAAATACCTAACACTATTTCTGCAGTTCATCAGCTTCTGTGTCTGAATGAAAAATGCGGAGCTGCACTCAGTGTAGCTACTGGTGTCCCATGGTATCACTCCTTGTAAAACAGGTTCTCTGAAGGTAGGCTTTGTCCACAAGGAATAAGGTAAGGGAAGAGGTGAAGAAGGAAAAGGGAGGGGAAAATAAGCAGTTGGAGGCTGAATGGTTATTTAAGAAGAAAGGGCAAGAGACTCCGAAGCCAGAAGCTATGATTTTCTGCTTAAGACGCTCTGTTTACATAGGCATTTTCAGTGACTTAATATTTTAAGAACTGTGACACACCAACGCTTGAGAATATTTTCCATATCAGATAGCCTAAGTCAACCTGCTAAAGTTCTTCCCCGAGGGCCAAATTCAGTCTTGTTGCATCACTGCAAGTCTGCTGAAGCTAGTCTGTATGCTGGTATTAGTGAAAGGGGAATACAGCTTGGAAAACATAAATGTTTTCCATTATTTTTTTTCTCTTTTTGAAGCTGATGCTGAAGACTATCTGCAACTCAAGACTCCATGTTTAGGCTACATCCTGCAAAATGCATTAAAGCATAACTTAATTCTAGTCTTGTTCACAAATTAAAATCGAGTGTTTTGTGGGATTAAGGTCTGCATTTAGGATTTAATAATCTATCATCATAAAAATATACACAAATCTCTATTTTAATAACATAATTATAGAGATAATGCCATGCTCGTAGTACTATGTATGAATGTATTTCCATCAGTAAGAGAGAAATGAGAGCTATAGGCCTGTCAGTTGCCTAGGGACCTAAATAACACTTTGTCCCTGTATTTTTTCCTTGTT
>JAVJGJ010000042.1:1282749-1311175 GCA_035590215.1 Microhierax caerulescens | reverse complement strand
GGAGCCCGGCGGGGGACTCTGCTGCCACCCGGCACCGGGGGGGCTCCCTCAGCGCCCCGTCGCCCGCGCTTCTAGCAGCGGGGAGGCCGCGGCCTGCCCTCCCCTCAGGCCCCGGGGCGAGGCGCCGTCGGGGGTCCCGGTGCCCCCAGCACCGCCTGGCACTGCCGCTCCCCGAGCTCTCACAGAGGGCGCCTGGCCCTGGCCAGACTTCGCCCGCCGCTGCAGAGCCCCCGGGGCTGGGGAGATGGAGGCAGCCGGGCTATACCGGCCCTCAGCGCCCCGCCGGGGGGAGCCCATCGCTGCTGCCCGGCCAGGCCTTGCTCCCGCCTCGTGTGTTTCTGTGGGGAGTCTCCCCCCGGGCCTGAGGGACCTTCCCGCCAGAAGGTGAGGTTTCCACACCTTTGGGATTTTGTTTTTGTTTGTTTGTGTTTAAAGAGGCCTCCCAGAAGACTAACCACAGAGTTGCGGTGTTTTTAATTCTAAACGAAGGTGTGATGCTGACATGCTTGTTTGCACGCTGTGGTGCTCATCTTCCAGAGGAAAACACTGTCTGTGTGGCATTAGGCTTGTAAGCAGGTATGGAACTGCACGTGTTGCTAAACTCAGGTGCATCTTGTTTGCTATACAGGAGTTTTATTAATATTTTGATATATTCAAATTACAGTGATCTAGCAGCATCAGCACCCCAGTGCTCCACTACATGTCGTGGCACAGACATGGCTCTGTGACTCGGTCTGGCACACATTAATGGCACACACTAATGTTTTGTGGTTTTGCCCTGCTAACAAGGACAAAAAGAACAAAAGGGCAAAACAGATACTAGGAAAGAACAGTTGCATTTAAAGCCTTTGCTCTGCCCCTAGTTCACTTCCACTGTTCGTGATGTTGTCAGGTTTCCAAATCTCAGTGGTATCTCTTAATTTGGAATTTCCTTGTTTGTTGAGGTCAGCCCCTGTGGCTTATTTTAATGATTTTTTTACTGTTCATGCAATTTCTTATTGCAAACAGGAAAAAAATAATTCTAAAACCTTGAAAAATATTAATTAGGCAGAGGGGGAATATTGCCCAGAAGTATAAGGTTTTGGAGTAACAGAAATGTTGTCTTTGTTTCAGAACAAACAGAAATGTTTGGCTATTTCGTTCACTTGCTGTCATCACTTTTTTGGTGTTGGTGCTAGCACTGCATGTGGAATCATGATACAGGACAGCAAAGCGCTCATTGCCCTGGAGAAGATAAAAAGGCACAACCTTAGGAGAATCTCCAACTGCTATGATAATATAGCCTAAATAAGAGGTGTAACCTTGTTTGCCATTCCTGCCTATCCCATGTGACATGTAATAATATGCTTAAGTCCCCAAATACTGCTGTAAATCTGGCCCATAATCTACAGTGCACAAGCAGCAGGGATCTGGAAGCAACATCTGCTCAGAGCATGCACACCAACTACCTCTTAATACCTTATGGTGCTGAATAAGTGCCCCACTCTCTTCTTCCACTGAAATTAGGCTGTTTTAGTAACAATTTAGATGATCGCAGACTCAATTCCATCACAGATGTAGAAAGGACCATAAGGACCATTTAACTGTTCGTTTGGCCTTTTTTTTTTTTTTTTTTTTTTTTTAGTTGAACATTTAGGTGCTTTTTTTTTTCTGTTTTGACCTTGCCTTTCCCTTTCTGTCTGTATTTGAGTTTTCATTGCTGACTGTCTTGCTAATGTAGCAGTTGTGCTGGGCAAATGACAGAGGTAAAGAACTAACAGATGAAAGCCAACTGGTGTTACCCACATGATTTAAAATTGCTTTTTCTTTATATAAGCAACATGACTGAGGTTACTGTTTTGGCTTGCTTTATCCCACCCGTGAATCTCTGGATTTACATGTCAGTCTGTGTTCTGCATTATATCTTTATCCTTTTTGCCTGTGCATGTGATTCATTATCATTTAGCATCATAAAGAGAATCTCTAGTGTGCAACACATACAAGTCAGAGACACCATTATAAAATTGCTGTCCTGTGGTGCATGTAATCAGGAATATGCCCTGAGAGGAAGCTTTGGCTTCCCTAAGATGTTTTTAGAATTCCTGTGTGGCAAAGTATCTCCAGTATGCCCATGAGTGAGCAGTATCAAATGATTTTCAAAGCCTGGGCTGCTGCTTTGTGCAGTTTTATTTTAGGAATAAACACTGCAAAATCCAACTCAGGGCTATGAAAATGGGAAGGTCTTGGCCTTATTGGTCCCTTTGGAATATGTATTTAAAATGTCACATCAGGATAATGGTAGTGAGATTCATGACCTTGTTTGCGAGGGTGTCCTAAGCTAACAGTCAACAGTGCCTCACACACGGTTGCAAATTTTGACTGTAAAGCGTTATCAAAGTGGTATAAAATCTTCCATGACAGCAACAAACCTCACCTGACTCACTGAAGAGTCACATTTGAATTCAGATTATTTCTGAAGTAGAATAGTCTGTTATTTTGTTCAAAATTACAGTGTGGCCATGGCAGGAACTTGAGTGAAGCTGGGAACAGTGGTATTTGGGAAAACCAGAATATGGTATTTATGTTCATGCTTTTTGCAGGCCTCCACACTGCTTAAGGGGGAATCTTAAGAGCTAGATCTTCACATGAAGATCTGGTTTCATTTTTTTTTTCACCATCTGGGAATTGATGTATTCTTAGAGAATTGCAGCTTGTTTATCATGTTCTAAAGCTGGATTCTCTTGCATGAAAACAGAAGCACAAATATAAATGAAAGTAAATGGAGTTCAGAAATACTGGAAATGAATACAAAATTGAACAGCAGCACTTTGTCATAGGACATTTTAAAATTGTGCCTTGCTGGGTAAAAACAAAACTACATCTTGGTACTTTAACCATATTAAGCTTAAAATTCAGGAGAGAAGAAAGCAAAGAAGGAGCAAGAGTAAGATGCTTTTAAAAAAAGAAATCATTATAATACAAGGCATAGCATTTAGAATTAGAAGAAATACATTTATTTCACGTATATCTCAAGGTAGTTAAAATGAATCAATGTTTGATCCACTGAATTTTGTCCCAGGAGTTTTTGTTCATTTTCATGAATAAACTAATGAATGTAATTAAAATACGGAAGTAGTCCCATGGAGGGCAGAAGTATAAATAGGTTGGGGAGGGGATTCTACATATGAATAGAGGATAGGTCCATCAGTTACTATAGAACAATACTGTGCTCTTAATGTAACACACAGCTCAGGAAACCTGTTAACAGATTGCTGCTGGAAGCAAGAATGGCAGAGTGAGATAGTCTTTTTGTGCACTGTAGCATCTCTGCTTTCTATAACTGTCAGATTTTGCTACTGGATGTAAGCAGGACGGTGGCTAGGTGTATGGGTGGAAGTACACCACAAAAACTGAAGTTGTCATAAGGAGCCTTTATTTGTCAGTTCTCTGTTCCTTAATGTGATAAAGGTCATTTGACTTTGTTTGATAATAAGTGTAGTATTGCAGGACTGAAGGAATGAAGGCTTTTGGGTTTTGCTAATTAAAGCCAAAAACCTTATGGGCTTCAATTTAAATGAGTGACACTTGGCAGGTCTGAATTATGCAGCTGGAGGAGCTCCAACACTGTCTGACTCCTAGATATGGGTGAGTAATTGCCTCTGGTCTGAAAAATTGCCTCTGGTCTGAAACTATTCTTTATGAGGCAAAACACATAATTTGGTGATGTTTGTTATAAGCTATATTTTACTTTGAAAACCACAACAATCCTTTGTCCTCTGAGGAATGTGGAGTTGCATTTGTGTTCTTTTGATGGGGTTTTCTCTTTTAGCCTTTGTTCTTGGATTTGCTGTGCAGGTTAATGTCTACTTTGTAAGGCTGGGTGCATCGTGGGTTGGCCCCAAGCACCGAAGAGCCCATGCCTGTTTAGGGCCCGCAGCAGATGAGGAATCCAGTTCAGACCTTCAGTCTGTCCTCTGGTTAAAGAAAAAATAGCCATGGTCAGTCCTCTGTAAGTAGCTATTATGGTTCTGCATTTCAGTTTTCCAGTCATGTCTACTTCTTGCACCCTCGCTTGCCCTCGTAGGGGTCAGATGTGAAGCAGAACTTCTTCAAAGGCTCTTTTCATCTCTGCACTGTGTCCTGTGATCAGAATCACCAATGCAAAGAATTGCTGCTACCTAAATCAGGACTTTATTGCCTGGTGGGTACAGCAAGACCACATGATAAATGTCGATGGTGCAAGCTCAAAATGAACTATCCCCTGCCCAAGTCCTCATGTTAAAAATTACATATTCACAATGTATATTTGAATGGCCTTGTTACCCTGTTCTGATTGCTGGCAGATGCCGTACAGCTAATGGTGTCATTTCTGTTACTACATCAGTTGTTAAGTGGGCCAGAAAACAGCCTTTAAGATTAAAGTTTAATCAATCCAAGTATTTTGAGAGCGAGCAAGTATAGACTTTATTCTTCTTGAGAATTACAGTCTACTTTTTGAAATCCCTGGCACAGATAGAATGTTCTGTCAGAAAATGTCTCCAGTGAGAAATTGCAGGCAAAGAATATTTTCTGTGGGATGGCATGAGCAACCTTCTACTTTAAAGCCTGTATATTAATTGCTTGTTAATGGGCAGCTTTTGGCAGAATTTCTTCTTGGTATGGCCTCAAGAATTTTAATGGAGCATCAGTCAGTGAGTGGAGAAAATATACTTTAAAAACAATAAACAGGGTATTCAGTGGTTGTGTCAGTGTGTGACATTGACTGAATCAGTCATATTCTAGTTTCAGTCAATTATATACTCTGCATTAACTTCATTAAGAGCGGAAAGATGCATTTCATTCTTCCAACTGCAATGCAATAGATTTTTCTGGTTTACACTCCCTACCCCCCCCCCCCCCCCATTTTTCAGAAGGTTATAAGGAGAGGCAAACAGAAATGTTAAAAGCCCTATGGATATTAAGGAGTTCATTTTCTGTGTCTTGCTTACAGGCCTCTGTGATTCCCGAAATATTTTCAAGCTCACTGAACATTTTGTATGCAATGTTTTCACAAGCAGAGACGCTATTCCAAGCTTGAGTCTTACAGGTACACTAGTGCATATATGTAAATATGCACAAAATGTTCTTTTCATTAGAAAAAAAACAACCAGTCTATTTATCCTTCTCATAAAAAAACAGTGCTGCTGAACTGTTTGAGCCTCTTGGTTTCGATTCCTATGCTTTCCCTTCTTTTAGTGGTCATTGGTTTGGTATTCTACCCAGAAAAAAAGGGAAAGATAGCTTTGTTTAACAACGTGCCTTAAACTGACCAAAGGTAATGTGAAAAAAACCCATCCCACAAAACGGTTGAAAATCAAAAACCAGAGTCCTCAGCACTGAAGGGCTTTTCTGTACCCAGCTGTTCTTTGCTGTGTCACCTCCTCTCTTGTGTTCTGGCTAGCTCGTTTGAGAGGAGGAAGGGGAACTCTGAATTGCTTGAATAAGCTTTACATTTTGTCTGACAAATTGATGCATGTTTTGGCAATCTGAGAACTCAAAAGGTGAAAGCATAGAGCAAGTTCTCTCTTCCCCTGGTCTGGCACAGTCCTGTGCCAACTTGCTGAGCATCGTTCCCACGAAAACATCAAGAGTAGCTCCCTGTAGAACAAAGGAGGACTGGTTCTTCAGTTTCCTCACCTTTCCTAGCTTTGTACCTCACTACTTCTGTTTCCAAGAAGCAGATGCAGTAATTGTAATTCTGTAGTATGTGTGTTGTAACACAGGGATTGGCAGACTTTTCCTGGGGGAAAGAAAGGGCTCTAGCCTGTCTCTATTTTTCCTGTCCCAAATTAGATGTTAAGTGTGTTGGGAGAAACTTAACAGGAACTTGGAGACATTGTCTTTCGAAGAGCAAAGATGGTACTGATCCCTTTACTGGTGGCATCTTGCTTTTTGTGGAAAGCAGAGTATCCCTGCTGCTGTTAGACTTACAATTCGATGGCAGCCAGAAGACAGGAGCTATTGCCTCTCACCAGGGCTTCTCTTGGGGTGTTGCAGGTCTCTGGTCCTGGTCCTATGCTGGATTTACTGTCTGCCATTCGCGGTCTATTTTGCATCAATGCCAACAACTACCAGTATGCTCCCCCTCCCCCTGCCCTTACAGCATGTAGTTTCATGGTATCTGATCAGTAGGAAAATACTGTGGAGCCTTTAGTATTGCTGTATACCTAACAAAGCGATACTAGCAAGAAACTGGAGAGTTAAATTTCTTAACAGATCCTGCTGTTCACCTTTAAATACACACCTTATTGTATAAACATAAGTACTGTACACACAAGTGCGCTGCAACCTTAATTCTGCTGTGTCTTTGTCCTTCTGCACACACTGTTACTGCTGGATTGTATTTTCCTTAATGCCAGGAGCTCTGCGTGCTTAGCGCAGAAACTAGCTCGTGGAAGATCACAATTTAATAAAGGTTTTTATGCAGAGCAGAGATAAGAGACGGTTAACATCTTCAGGCAGCAAAGATAATGCTGTAGTCAAGGTCTTAATCTACTGTAGGGATATTGTTCCCCATGAAGAGGATTTTAGGTGCGGTCATCAATTGTGCATGTATCCCACTCGGGGGGAGGGGCACCACCAGGTTAGTGAAGGTACCACATTAATCATGCTTTTGCATGGAATACCTCTGTTAATCGGGTCTGCCTGTATGGCACACCAGGTTTTATCCAGAATGTGGAAAAATACTTGAAAAAACACCCCAACCCTTAGCATCTAGCTTTGCAGAGTAAATCTACTTGTTGCATTGTACCTGTTGAGGATCTTTCTCTCCAGCTAGTTTTAATGCTTGGGGAGATATTTTTAAGTAGTGAAGATTATGACAGCTGAGGCTAAATTTTAGCTTGAACCTAACAGTTCATTCGAAGGCTACACAGAGACGAGACTAAACCACATGGAAAACACAGAAGTTTGAAACTAATCCTGTATGACTAGATGCATATATTAAAATGTCTGTGCTACTGTTTTTATTTTAAAATCCATTTTATAGCACAGCTTTAAACTCCAGATTCACTGTTGGGTATTTAATTCAAAACTAAAAGCAAAACATCTAACAACCATTGCAGAGTTCACTTCACTTGGGCATGTCCTTTGTTTAAGATACCTTGCATTGCCTTGTTCATCAGATTCAGACCCTTGAGCCACTCATTGAGCTCTCTCCCCCTTATGTATCTTCGTAGCTCCTTCAGCTTCCCAAGTCCTTTAAGTCCTGTATGGTTCATGATCCTTCTCTCCCTCTCCCCTTCTCCCTCCCTTCTCACTGTTGCTGGCTTTGTGCTTTTTCCTTTGTTCTAAGCCTTTCCATGTGCTTGGAATAGCTGTGCAAGCAGAGTTCACAAAGACCCATTTTTTTCTAAAAATGGTTCTTAAGACTGAACCTTATTTCTAGCTGCTTTCCAACTCAAAATGCCATACATCACCCTGTGTATGTTTTGTATTGATTTGTGTGCTCCTTTGGTCCCATTAGACTGTAAATTTTTGAAGCTGACTCTTATTTGTACAGTACATTTTACCTAGTGCACATTGCTCTGCTCATCTAAAGCTCTGTATAAATAATGAAAATGTACAGGGCTTGCTGGCACAAGTCAGTGGAGAGCTGCATTTCCTGAGGCTCTGCTTCAGAGCTCTGCTTTGTTTCCGGGAGCTCAGCTTTGGTTTTGAGTCTGTTGTTCAAGTATTTTACATAAAGCTTCATGTGAGCTTCGGTTCTGAGGCTCATCGGTCTTGTATGTTACATTAAGTACACACAGACCTGTGTTGCACCAGAACATGCAGAATGCACAAAAGACTTAGACAGCTTCCTTTCCACTCCCATCTCTTCCTCAAATGCAGAAACAAAATGACTGAGACCCTGCCTGGAGCATGGGAGTGAATATTACTGTCCTGGAAGCATGTGGCGTGGAGTGAGGAAGGTGTGTCACCAGCCCACAGAACAGCTGGTTTTGGCCAACAGGCAAGCTGTGTGAACGAGCTCTCAGCAAATACCTGCTTAGAGTGACTGTAGTTGTAACTTTAGGATAAAAAGCAAATTTGGGTAAAAAAAGCACGCATTGATTAAGGAACCCGTTTGCCATACAAACGGTGTCTTAAGGCACGGTCAACAGCAGCAATCCTCCTGGAAGTTTGCCAGGTTGAGTTATTTTTGCATTGTAAAGTGCCTTCGGATAATTTTTCTGAAGGGTGCTATATAAATAAAACAACTGCCTGATTGATTTAAAGTGAATCTCTTGAATTTTGGCTCCCCCTTCTACAAATTGCATGTGTCTAAATTTCCCTGCTTCAGAAATTAAACCAGATATATCATGGGTGGAATGAGATTAATTTTATTACACACAATAGTTCATTAGTGAAGTAGGAGCAATTTCATGTATTTATGCATAGCCTGCCCAGAATTTTTTTACTGCATCTCTTTCAGATGTAAATAAAAATATAATGCTCATTGAATTGCTTATTAGACAGCATACAGTACTAGCAAGTGTTTATGGTATTGTGCTGTAGGTTACATTTCAAAATTCTTAGGGAGTTTCAGGCTGGGATTGGCACTGGGGACCAAACCCGCGGTGGAGAGCTGACGTTCTGGCCAGCAGCGTGGGCTGCCCAGAGGAACTGCAGAGGCAGAAGGTTGAGGCGTTGCACCCCGGGTCCAGGCTCTGCAGTGCGCTGGCGAATGGCTCGCATGTGCCCTGTGGAAAGCAGGAGCTTCAGCTCAGTTCTGGAAGCTCCAGGAATTCAAATAGGGGCTGAGCCTCTGCAGGCAGCACCCTGGCCGAGGCCTGGCAGGACTTCCCAGGCTAAACCCAGAAGTCTCCCTCGCTCTTTGCCTTGTTCCAAAGAGGCAGCGTCTGTAACGGGACTGCGGCGGACCATGCAGGGGATGCGGGGGGTAACGGTGGTAGCCACACATTCATAGCTGCTCACCAGAGAGTCTCCCTGTTTAAACTGCATGATATTTATGTGCCTGCATCTGTTTTTGTCGAGTAGGTACCATATGTGAATGTGATTTTTTTTTTTTTTGATGCCACAAGTATCTTTGTAGCCCAGTTTATTCCTACATACATAAAAGCAGCTGGCAGCTGGATGAGACTAGCAGACCTGTTAATGTCAATCCTGAGTCAGTCAGCAGGATCAATGTTTTGAGGCAGTTCTTTCTCCCAAGTGGCTGATCACAGGAGCTGCACAGAGATTTCTGCTTCTGGAACTGAATTCTTTTTGATTATGCAGTAACATCATGTTGCAACACAATTAGAAGAGCTATTCGTAATCCTGCCTGCCTTTGCTGTTTGCTATTATTTCCGGATCTCTATCTACTTGGTAATAAATACGTGTCCTCTTGAAAGACACGCAAATGGTGACGACAAAATTGTATATTTTCAGCTTGTTCCAGCATAAACCTGTGCAGCTTTGTCTGGTGTAGTGCAGTTCTTTTCTGCTCAGGGCTGGTAAGACTATGCAAGGTGACCTTCTGATACAAAGCACTGTGCTGAGGCCATCAAACTTGCCTCTTGTTGGACCACAGAAGAAATTAATCTATGTTCAGATATCATTATGGGTCCTGCGAAGCCCTTTGGATTCACTTGAGCACTTTTATAGAGCCTTTATAAATTTTATTATTTTCCTTAAAAAAGAATTTGTGTATTTTTCCTTAAGGAATAAAGTGGACATTATCTTTCTGAAAGATAAGCTAGGGAATGGTTAATTCTTTTAATATCCCTAGGTGGGAATTAAGGGGCAAGAATGGATGCTTTGTAAGGAATTACTGGTTATTATTACAGACTTCTGAAAAACAAACATGAAATTAACAGTTGCATGTCATTTCATTACTGCCTTGGCAGTCTGCTTTCTTTTTCTTTAAGGGTAAAATGGTTGCTAGGGCTTTGTAGTGAATAACCTTTTTGTGTTCAGCTCAAGGCAGAGTATAATTATTTTATAATTTTGGTTTGCGGGGCTGTTTTAGACATTTTCAGGAAAAAAAGAACTCGGCTTCTATTACCCACCTTGTACTCAGTTGCCAGTCATTGGCATGTCACAGTAACAGAAAGAGAAGCTCTGTGTCTGTCCTAATCATTTGCACGTGGTACTTGCCTGAGGATCTGGCTACCACCAGCAAGATGAATGTGGACTTGACATTGTTACAAGCTGGCACTGATTGACTTTGAAAAGTGAAGCTCCCTCTCAAGGTGCATGTCTGGTTTAGTGGGATAATCACTGTGTGGGGATGAGGTAGTGGACAGCAGCTGCTAGAAGTGAAGGAATTGCACGCTGGGTTAAAGCTGACGTCCTGCAAATCCACGTAACACTTTGGCTTTAAGGGGAGAACTTACTTTTAGAATCCAACAAACTTACTCTTCCATGTGATGTTACTAACCTTCCCCCCATCAGACTGTTTTTTTAGGACATGACAGGTTTTCAGTCAGATGCTCTGATACATCTGTGTTACAGCTGCGTACAGCGGGCCAGCGTCAGGGTAGGACCTATCAGATCGAAAGTGGGTGTCTCAAACACAAGTACCTGTGTCTGAGCTGTTTACCCTGGGTCACTCGGTAGTCCTGGAGGGCAAGTTCGTGGTCAGGCACCCAAAGGTGTCATTTGCCCCACCTGACTGCATGTCATCCCTGCTTGGTCACTTCAATCGTGCTTTAAACTCGCGGCTATGTGGGCTGTTTGGCTGTGGGCTGAAATGGCAGCAGACACCTCGCTCTGATGCAGACAAGTTGCAGGGCCGACACCTGCAGTCGGACGGATCCCACGCTCCGGCAGTGCCGCGGGTGAGCCTGCAGCACCGCAGCCCAAACCCGCCTCTGCTAAATGCACAGCCCCACGCCTTATGCCCTGCGGCTCCACTGCAGCTTGCGCCTGCCAGATGCAGCACCCTCCTCCTTCTGTGCTTTAATGCACTGCAAGGATGCAGCTACACGTCTGCTGTGTGCTGTACCTTGCTGATGAACTGCTTGCAATCCAGTGCTGCAGACATTACGTTGGGTTTTTTTCCTTGCTAATTGCTTTACTACATGTGCAAAGTCTCAAATGATGTGAACGTGAACAACGAACCCCATAAGTTCGCCTCGCTGGGAGCTATTTAGAATGGCAGACTCCATGTATTTAAGGATTGGAAAGTGTTTCAAACGAGAGGAAACATATTCTTGCTTAAGGTGTGTCTCTAACTTGGGATCCATCACTTCTGCGTGTTGCCGTGGTAACGCTGCAATGGCATGGGAGTTCCTTTTATGGCTGATTTCCGAGCGGAGTGTGGCTGGAGCTGGCAGGCTGTTACCAAGCAACCCCATCCTATGCTCCCGTAACTAGGAAATGCAGCTGGTGATTTTTAATATTGCCCATGATTTGGATCATATGTTCATTCTGTCAACTTCTCTCTTTTTGGTGTGAAATAATTACTGTGGAGGGCTACAGAAAGATCCCTGTTTCATGGGGATTTTTTCCCCCCTCCTTCTTTCCTGTAGCTGAATGTTCAATGTGAGAACATTCATAGGAAGGCAAAGACAACAGTCCATTTATTAAAAAAAAAAAAAAATAAAATGTTCTATTCAACACGTGATGCCGGAGAGTAATTAAAGTGATGCCATCTGCACCGTGTGAAAAGAGATGCATCCGTAGCTTCCCAGGTTTGCAGCTGATCAGATGTCATGTTTCAGGACAAGCCTCCTGAACCACAGGTGTTGAAATGCTTTGTGAAAGTTTCTTCTAGTTCCTGCTCTGATACTGGTTCCTTTTGTGGTTTTATCATCCACTTCAGAGGGCTTTTGATAATATCCTGCCTTGTGGAGGAGGATGTGTATTAGTAAAGCTTAAGAAATCATTACAAAGACGGATGATGAAATTAAAATGTAAAGTTGTGTTAAATATTTACATTGTAGTCATATCCTACCTGAGGTTGCCTGTCAGGTCCCCCTGGGAGACAAACAGATAACAACGACATAGTCCATATTGCCAACAACAGTCAGTCACCTTGATTTGAACAAGAGGAAATAGTTTATGCAAGGATTAACTTCAAGCACACAGCCCCTCCTATTTAAGCTGCTAAAACTACGCTCATGTTTAAAGTTAACTTGGATGTTGTTGTATCAGAGACCTGCCAAGGGTAGGTATGACAGGCTGTAAATGGGGGGTGTCAAAGTAGGAGTCTCTTACGAGACCACTGAAGTGTGTGTTGCAGAGGTGGGATCCTGGTGAGATGTTGCACACCCACGGATCGAGGCGTGCAACATAGCACCCACATTCAAAGCAGCAGAATAAAGCCGAGATGAAATCCCAGGGAAAAACATTGATTTGCTGGCTTTGAACTGTATTGTAGATTTCCTTGTATTTTACAGATCTCCTGAACAGCGGCAGCTGGAGAGGAGGAAAGAACGTAACACGTTATTCCCAGTGGTTGCAACTTGCAACCTGCCAGTGTCTTGTTTTGAGCCAGCTCCTAAACATCCACAGCAAGTTGACTGCGTGCTTTTTATGACCTCCTTTCATATGGAGTAACCCATTCCTTCTCATTGCATGAGTGCATAGGACAGGGGTCCTCAAACTACGGCCCACGGGCCGGATACAGCCCCCCAGGGTCCTCAATCCACCCCCCTGGTATTTACAGAACTCCCCCTGCCCCCCCCCCTGCTGGGGGTTGGGGGCGGGGGAAACGAAGCAGCCACAGATGACTGCCTGCCACTTAATCTGCATGCCGGCCCCCTGTTTAAAAAGTTTGAGGACCCCTGGCATATGAGCATGAGAACCATGTCAGGCTAAGGGTTAGGTTATTAAGCATTGATGTTCCAAGAAGGCGGTTCATGACCTGTTGTGGTGGCAACTCTTTCTGCCCTCTGAAGAAGGAAAATGAGCAGTGAGGACTTGATACATTTGGTGTTTGGTGTTGCAGAGAAATTGTGATTTCTTGTCTCTAGTAATCTTCCTGTAGTATATTCCTGAAGACAGGGTAGGCAAGCATGCAGAGGATATACTGCGGTTTGGATTGCAGAGTGCTATTTGTCAAAGAGGTCAAAGGTAGTCTGTGAAGTACCAGATTTAATATTGTTTCTGTCTTTTTTGTTTGCTGGTTCTGGTTCTGGTCAGTGCTTTTAATTATATTAAAAAAAAAAAAAAAAAAAAAAAAAGAACAGCAAACCAAACTTAAGGCATCTGTTTAATTTTTCAAGGGCAAGCCCCTAACCTTGGCTGTGGAATTTGTATATCCCAAAGCCTGACGTTAATTTGTGCACATACTTCTTGAATCAGATGCAAATATTATTTTTGCTTGCACAGTTTTTATTGGGTTTGGGGTTTTTTCCATGTAAGAATTTATTTGGATACAGCAAGACAGGTACAAACAAGATTTAGTTTGGCGTCACTCCACTGTCCTGAAATGGGCAGTGCTGACTTGTTATACCAACTGTAGATGTGGCCCTTCATATCTTGTATCAATTTTCCCTTAAATAACAATCACACCTGCCCACAGTGATATTTAACATTACTCAATCCTTGTAAAAATGACAAACTTAACATCAACCCTAAATTGACTGTGATTAGTCACATGTCAACATTAACAAATGATGACACTTAAAAATGCCCTCTGTGCTTTTATTTCAAATTTTCTGTTGTGTTGTACTGTGCATTTACTATTCCCCCAGGAATGCTCATTGTCAGGGGAAGTAATTTCACATCCTACCTATTTGGCAAAGAGATTGTGAAAGTTGATCTTTGTTGTTTTGAGAGCATGGTGTTTTATTACCTTCAAAATAATGGACCATCCTTATTGTAATCAGGTGCATGTGTCCCAGTCTTCGTTGAAGCAGCCCAGGTTCTGAATCTTCATACTTTGTACAATTTCAATCCAGTCTGTTGTCAGCTGTAACTGGTGGTTTTAATCTTTTGTAGTGAATGTCAGGTGAGGAACTGACAGCTCTGAAGGTAACAATTTCCCATTTATCCACAGTCTGTGTAATACATGAGTGGATACTTGCTGCCTGTGAATGACCACTGCTGTCAATCCAGTTTAAAGTCTGTTCTTTTCTATACTTCTGGAGGGATTCTGCCTGTATAATTTATCTGTAGATTGTAAAGCAGTGGCAGTGAATTAAAGTCTACATTCAATTTATTAGTTCTGTTTTAAATATTTGATCGCAGTGAGGCTAAAGGTTCAATATCGACATGATAAGGTATCAGTACGCATTACAAATGACTGTAGTATTAGGAATGGATCAGATAAAAAAAATCCTTACATTTGTGAGAAAATTCTAGCTACGTATGTGTTGTATTTCAAGCCTAAATATCATGCATTGTTTACAATCTAGGAAAGGAATATAAACCCCAAGACAGGAAAGAGAAGAGGAAGATTAAGATCATCTCCTTGGTAATCATTGGCACTAGCCAGGGTGAGGCATGGGCAGAAGGTGTGGAGCAGAGCCGAGGCGTGGAGGCAGTGCTGGGCTCAGCGCAGAGGCCCCGTGCGTACACGTCTGCCTGCTGGCCTGTCTCTCCCTCCCCGCCTGGTGTGGCGTGGCAGGTGCTGTAGGGTGAGGTGCAACGTAACTAAGCTGTTGTAGCACTGAAGATACTAACTTTGGGTTGCTCTTGTCATGTTTTAAATTCTTGAGCTGCCTTTCGCTCTCGTTCGCAGAATGAAGTTTTCAATACTTGACCCCTTTGTTGCACTCCTTCCCGCACATGCATGGAAAAACAAAGCTGGAATAAAGACATGAAAAGGTGTCCTGCATAAGATAGGTCATGCCTTTATTTACTGCAGTACTTTCACTCTGTTTATGCGATGAGCTTAATGCTGCCTCAGGTGGAATAAGGCCTTACATTTGTACGTACACATCCGCAATGCTGTGTTCGTTGTCATTCCTCTGCCTGTATTCCCATTGAATAGTAAGAACCAGATTTTGAAAAATATGCCAAATACCAGGTAAAATCAGGACTCTGTATGAGTTTATTTTGAAGTATTTGTTCATGAGTGTCATGGACAGATTTGCCAGGTGGCTATCACTGTTGGAAACCTTTCCCTAATTTATGATGTAAACGATGCCATTAGGTTAAATGGATCCACTTGTAAGTTAGCATGCTACCCAATCTGAGTTATGCTGGAAGTATCCATCCTGGTAAGACATATACATTTGACTAAATTATGTTTACATTAATGGCTCTTTATGTGATGGTCATCCCCCAGAATGTCGTTTGAATGTATTCCAGGTTATGTGGGAATCTCTTCATGGCAAAATGTTGATTTAATGGATTTTGAGAAACATGACATCAAAAGCCAAAACACAGAGGGAGTAAGTGACTGAAAATGAGAGTGCTTCATCTCAGGAGGGGAGGAAAAAAAAAAAAGAAAAAAGAGGAACCAGGACAAATATTTCTCTATTGTTTTGTTAAAGGATTCCTTTTCTTCCTAGACATGAAGAAATCGGTGTAAGGCAAACATGCTAGCAGCTACTATCCGTGTTAGCTCCTTTTTGTGCTCAGTATGTCAAGGGAAGAAAAAAAAGATTGATGACTCACTGTTTTCCAGGATGCTGCTTCCTCTGCAGATATTTACAGGTGTTTTTTTAGGAAAACTTACAGTTTACAGACTGCCCACTGAATTTCCATTTTTACTGCAGGGTCATAATATTACCGCATAATTCATCATGTAATCACATAGCTTCTGCATTTAATGCTTGATTAAGGAAAAAAAAAAACCTGCATTATCTACTCATATATTATGTCTTTTACCACAGATCTTTAAGATAATGTAGTGATACAGCCTGTGTCTCTGTATGTTGGTAAGGCTGGGGTTCTTCAGCCCCACTGCTAGTTGAGACTGGAAGGTGTTGACGTCCCCTCGTGTAAGCAGCCTTCATTTTTCCGTCCTAGAAACATGGCTGTTGGTCTTGAAGAGCTCTAGAGTCTTCTTTGGAGCAGGAACCTGACATTTTGTACTGAAATAGCCTAAAAACAGCCTCAGGGTCATACTGTCACTTTAAAAATCAACACATCAAACATTTAACACCTGGTAAGTACTGCAAGTGTTACTTTCAAAACTGAAAGTTATTTTCATTTGGAAAATGTTCCAGAGCTTGACAGTGTTTCCCACATATTTGTACTGTCTTCCAGTTGGAAAGATTTGAAGAATAGTAGTGAAGTGTGTATGTCAGGAGGGAAAGTTCACTCTGCAAAAGCCTGAAAACATGTATGGAAGCAATCTTTTTCCAAGTTCAGTTGAAATTAAATGAAATTTTCAAATATAAATATTTTGGTCAAAATTTTCTGACCTCTTCCTTCTACTGATGATGAAGAATGAGTGAGAGAAAGAGAATTTGCTTTTCCTATTGCCTCTAAACAACAAACTAAAGGCTATAGAAAATGACATTAAAACAATGAAAATGGTGTTAGAATTGCAAAGCCAAGGATTCAAGCAATAGGGGATGAGGGAACTGAGGCTCCCATTTGATTTGATTTATCACTTGTGCCTGTCTTTGCCCTAGGCCTCGTTTTCTTTTGCATCACCTGTTGGGTTGTTATAGGCAAAGTGTCCATAAAACACATAAACATTGTTTCTTTAGAAATACGGCAAATTGACTGCACAAGAATAAGTAACTGCGTAAAGCAGAGGGAACAATGCACTGGCCTCATGTCTTCCAGCTGTTATCTTTTCATTATACTTTCAACTTGTTTGCCTGCAGTTGCGTGTTTACCCTGTGCTGTCAAAAGCCCCAGCAGTGGAGCTGCGATATTTTCAACGGAGCTGTGGCAGACGTAGCTGAATTGCTGGTGTAAAGAACCTTTGGCTTTTTTACAGTACTGAATACACTTAGCAAAAATAGCATCTGGAAGGCCAGTTGGAAGCAAGGAAAAAGGGGAGGACCTTTTCTGCATATGGATAAAATTCTTAGCTGGAAGGCAAAAATCTCTTTAGCTTGGCAGCTTCTACCCTCAACAACTGTCCCGACAGCTCAGCAACACTCATCTGCTCAGCTCTCCGTTCCAGAAACTGTGATTTTCAGTCCTGTTGTTGCTGATGAGGTTAATGCAGGGCTCACAGTAACGGCAAGTGAGGTCTTGAAGATTTGGTGGAGTTGGCAGTGTTGGTTAATGGTTGAACTTTATGATCTTAAAGCTCTTTTTCAGCCTGAATGATTCTGTGATTTTCCAGAAGGTTTAGCATTTGTTTTCAATGTAGAGAGAAAAAAACAAAAGGGAAGCCTGCTAAAATTCTCCTTTGTATTATAAACAAATGCAGAGAGCTGTGGGAGCTCTGGCTGGCTTTGATGGCCGGTTGTAGCATCAGAAATGGGTTCATTTGCCCCGCTCTCACCTATCGGTGTCACTTCAGCAAGTGAAACAAACTGTAGGAAATGTCAACGGCAACTGAATAAACAAGCTGTGTTGAAATAGTGTTGGCTGAATAAAAGACTAGTTTAATGGCACCCACTGGAGAACGTCAATACCAGTAATACTCCAGTGAGTAAATAAGGAGAGTTTGGAACTACGGTATCAGCATTTGTCAGATTGTGGGTGTTTCCTGTATTGAAAGGAGTATAAAAGAGGCAGTGTCGATGCAGGACAATCCCGGCACGGCTCGCGTGGCAGGGAGGCACGTGCTGAAGAGCAGGTTGCGTGGGGTTGCCTTTATCGCGTGGTGAAGGTGGAGCCTACGTTGGGAAGACCTGGTGCCTCGCCTTAGCCTACGGAATCTGTCCCTCCTCCAGAAAAAATTACCTCTGGCTCTTTATGGCCAGTTGTAAACGTGCGTTTGAGAACTTACTTTGGAGAAATGTCCCTAATTTTTTAAGCTTGACTGTAGGGAAAGAAATTAGCATTTATTTTATTTAGCCATTATTAAGCCTATTTATAGGCTGGCCATTCAAATACCCCTACCTGGTATACAGTAGATGCTCTGAAAGCTAATTAACTAAGTAACTAGAGCAAATCCACTATTAGGTATGCAGAGAAGGTAATGCTGTCAGAAACCAGCAACAGGGGCAAACAATTAAGCAGATGGACAGTTCTGCAAATGACTCTGGAATTTACAGTGGGAAATGTCTTTTGAAGTCAAGGGAGTTTTGCTGTTTATTTGAATGGAGCCAGGATTGCACCTTGAGCTTTTAAGGCCAAGAGGGGACTGTGGACGTGTCTAGTGTGACCTCTTGAAAAACCCGTGTACTACAGGGTAGAAAGGCTTAACTGGGATGCAAAACCCCTGGAGAAAATTGTTCATAGGATGCAAAAGCAGGAGGACTGGGCTAAGGTGGTCTCTGATTAGGACCGTCCAAGCCTTTTTCTTGTGTGTTTTTTCTTGTTCCTGTATGAAGGT
Organism: Microhierax caerulescens; assembly: GCA_035590215.1. NCBI lineage: Eukaryota > Metazoa > Chordata > Aves > Falconiformes > Falconidae > Microhierax > Microhierax caerulescens. The sequence continues at coordinate 1,292,868 of JAVJGJ010000042.1, read as the reverse complement.
GAGGAAAAGGTTATGCTGTGTCCTCAGTCTAATATGGCTGAAGCTACGAAAGATGTGACAAAGGTTAATTTGAACATAATAATTCTTTTCTGTACTGTGATACAAATGGTTTTTAAAGCTTAAGCACTTATTTTTAGGATTGACAATACACAGTGCTCTTTATTGGCCCACAAAAAAAGTAAAAATAGATGGATGGGGATTGTGCAGCTGTATGTGACTAATTCTTGGCAAAACCTGTTACATATTCCTCAAATGCTAAATCTTAAAGACATTTCACTCTCTCTATCATTTCCAGTTACACGTTTTGCTGTACATAATTTTTTTTTTTTTTTTAATATGACATCATTCTCAAATATTTCAATTTGTAAGTGGTTTTCCTGCTGCTGGGATTTTCTTTTTTTTTCTTCTTCTTTCTCTTAAAGCTTCTTGAGTGTCATAAATATTATTTCCATAGTTGAGCATCAAATGGATTACTAGAAAAAAAATATGACTCCGCCATTTGTTGCTGTTGTGTTATGTCCTTACTGGAGGACTGCGTAAAACACATTTGAAGAATATTTTCCTCTCTAGCTTGCTCAGATGTTTTTCTGTTCACACACACAGGTTTCATAGCTGAAACTTGCAGCATGTTTTGAAGGCAGCCAAGAAGGACCTTTAACTGCTCTCCTGGAAGTCATTCAAAAACCACTCCCATTGACTGCATCTGACATTGTACAAGGCCCCAAAAGCAATTTCCAGGGAGGTATAAGGTAAGGGATGATAATTTCAATGCAGAAGGCCTCTATTAAGAATGCTTTTGAAAGGTGACATCAAAACTTCTAAGTGTGTCTTTTTACCATACAAAAAAAGTGTCTAAATTTTAAACTATCTGGGTGCGTTTTTTTCTGTGTTAGTCTGGGTCCAGCACGTATTGTACCCTGCTCGGTGGCTTTCCAGAAATTCTGGTACCCAGCCATTCGTTTAGCTAGTCCCTTTTCCAAGGCGTAAGAATTATCTGCCTTATGCCCAAAAGAGTAATAATTGGAAAAATATTTCAAACTCCAGCTGAAACTGGCCCCGTGTGCCTCTCGGTGAACCTCTTCTCTCCCATTAATCCAGCCTGAGTTTCCTGTGCCTCCTGCCAGGGGCTCACTGTCCTCCCACAAAGAAACATCGTCCTGCTGCCTCAACAAATGACTCTGTCCCATCAGAGTTACTCAGGTTCTGAGGTGGTTTTTTGCATTTGCTTACTTTTCCTATTCTAATAAATCCAGCCTTGAGCACATCATCTTGCCAAGCTACAAGAAGTCTCTATTTATTACCTGTATGTAAGGAACAAAGCACAAAGCGGAGGTAATGGTCCACCAGGACACACTGAAGTCCCAGCTCATTCTCTGTAAGAATATTCTAGTTCCTGCTCAAATCTGAATTCTTAAGCACTGTTTCAGGCTTCTTCCTTTCCGGACTGCCTTAGCTTCAAGCTCTTGAATGCTTTGACTTGGGCAATTGTTTTTTTTTTTTTGTTTGTTTGTTTGTTTTTGTTTTGTTTTAGTGTTTTTTTTCCTCTCAAGTAAGGGTAAGTTCTTACCCTTATTTTAATCTTCTGCACTTTTTCAGGACACAACTCCTGAAGCTATTGTTCCAAAAGCTGGACTCTACAAGGTTACTTTTGCCTCCTAGGTCACACTCTTTTGCAGGTTTATTAACAACACGATCTCAGGAGCATTTAAAGGGTCAATCATTAACTCAATATTAGCATGTAAGCCACCTCTGCTAGAAATTACTGTCCAAAGGTAGACAGCCTAAGAGATCTGGTAAAGACACACTTCAAGCACTGTCCGTAGAAGAGCACTAGTGTTACCGGGGGTTGTACTCTCAGATCTCTAGCCGTAAGGGCTCATCATGACCAATTTGGGGTGACCTTTGTCAGCCACCAGTCCAGCACACCTGCAGTTCCAGAGTAACAGGAGCCCTCAGCAGTTCCCTGACATGGGGAGTTCATAGATGTCCTGGTTGACTTTGCCTTGGTCTTGCCTTTTCCCTTCTTCCAGATTCCACCTTTGAGATGACCATATTATCGTAGTGTTCTCTGAGGGCCATCGACGTTCCCTGCGCATCCTAATCATGGGTGTTTGTTGTAACAAACGGGGCAGACCACCTCTCCTTCATATCAGTGGTCTGGCTGCTGTTTTTCATTCAGCAAAAGCGTGTGAATGATCCTCCTCTCTTATAAAAGTGAACATATTTGGGGTGTGGGGAAAGTGAATCCACAGGAATAACAAACTGGGGTTTTTTACTGTCTTTCTCCTGATCCTCACTGGAACAAACTAGTCAGGGGTGTTTCTTGTCTGTTTGAGCTCCATATGAAGAAATGACATTTAGTTTCTCTTCGCACATCGCCTAGTCAAGCGAAGTGTCTTTATTCTGCAGCTGGCAAAGAAAAGATACTGTCTTTGTATTTTGCATACAAGGAGGTTCCTTGGTGGAAGAGGAATTGTTCCCTTGGATTATTTTAATCTCTATGTGCTTAAAACTCACTTTCACCCTATCTCATGGTCTGCCCAACTTCGTTGCCCCAAGTCCTATTTGAAAGCTACCTCCTAAATTTGAGAGACCAGAATGCTGTTGGACAAGTATTTTGGCACCTCTGGGAGAAGTGTCCTAGTGTCACATAGGCTTTAAAATCAAAGTAAACTCATGATAATACTTTGTGCCTGCAGTCTGTCTTTATAAACTTATAGAGTGTATGTGTGCTAGCTCTACCTTATAGATCTCTGTATCCTCCTAGTCTTCTGTCTACATTCTCGATGCTTGTTCTTATCCCTGGGGAAAAAATAAATAAATCTACATACTGTGTTGACATTAGCTGAAAAGTTAAATACTGAGCCCTTCTGAAAACGTTAGCTCTCCTCTGCGTCCATGGTGTTGCTACCAGTTGGGCTGTGCTGTCTGTCTCTAGTAGTTAATTCTTTCTTTGTTAAAAGTCTGTCTTAAAAGATGTAAGCGTGTCTCCTTAAATTTGCTCCAAAAATCTTTCTTTAATAGGAAGAATTATTCAACAGTACAAATTTATAGGAGAAATAAATTAATTCAAGCAAGAAGTTGACTGATGCTTCTTGTGAGGGGCTGTTGTTGTTGAGTGTGATATTTGCACCAGAAGAACTGGAAAAAATATTATGACCTTTCTACCGTGGGGACTGAGTACAGAAACTTTCTTAATTCCAAGTTGCGGTGGATACAAAGAGCAACTCCTCTCACAGAGCCTCCTTGAGGGAAGCACTTTGCAGTATGCCCTTTCACAGGAGAGGAGAAAACCTGGCGTGAATTCACACCTTCTACACACAGCAGCCAGTCTCTTCCGTTTAGCTTATGATAGTATCTTTGGGCAAAGCCACTTATGCCACAGTGCATTAAAGGCATTGTATAGGGGTATTGCATTACTACGTTGTCATGAGTTTAGAGTGTTTTATTGCAGCAGAGAGGATTTTTAGGAAGATCCTAGGGAAAAACTCAGCTTCAGCTGCATCAGGTCCAGCTGATATGATAGCAGGTGTCCCCACGGCTATGGCTGCGGTGAGAGCTGTTGAATGGTGGTGTCATTGTTTATCGTGTTTTAGGGGATTTTTTTGCCACCTTTTTTATTTTAACCATCTTTTTTTTTAATTCCCCTCTTTCTGTTTTCCCTTCCTACTACCAGCCTGGTGCTGCCAGAGTGCTTACTTTCAAATGCCTTCCAGTGTAGCAACACTTGTCATATATGGTTTTTGGGTTTTGTTTTTTACATGCCTGAAAATGGCACGCAGATTACTGGTGAATCACTAATTTATAATATGAATAAAGTATTCGCTTTAGTTCCTCATAACACACAAGCGTTTGTTAATGCTTAAGATTCCTGAAGACGTTATTTCATTAGACGGAGTCTCCTCATGCTCTATGCCCATTCTGATTAGAACAGCAACTTTTTAACTCTTTATAAAAGACTTGAGGAATGTTCCAGGGGTGATGCTGGTCCCCTGAGAAATGCCATGTGCACAGTGCTGCGCGGACTGGTCTGTCGGGGCTGGTGCCTGTCACAGTGTTGCCAAATCCACCAGCCCGATAGTTGGGGCCGCTGCCGCTCGCTTTTCCCAGGTGCTGCCGGTAGCACCGGGGGGAGCGGGTCAGGGCGCCCTGGCTCTCCGACTGGGTCACTGCGCGTTCTCTGCCCGTCACTTTTCCACTGGCTGCTTTCTGTGCGCAGAGGTGGACATTTTATCACATAACACTGTCTATGCAGATACGCAGAGCTTGTCTGTGTAAAAGAAAAGCACTTGCTCGGTTTATCTTGCGCCGTGCCTGGGCGTCTGCGGCCACGCGGCCAGCTGTAAATGGGAACAGGTTGAAAACCCTGGATGGAGTCGCGTTGCCAGGAAGAGTTACTGACCACTGGCCCTTCGCCGCTGTGCGAGTCATGCTGTAACCTCCGACAGTTCCCGCCGCCTCACTGCTTAGAGTTACCTGATTACTTGTTTAAAAGACTTTGTGGAAGAAGAGTCGGGAGCACCATGTACCATTGCACATATGCCTACATTTTTCCATGTAAGGCTGCTGTGGAAGTTAGAGTTCTGGTAGCAGCACCAAGTGCCCAAAGCTGACCAAATGTTTTCTGTATTTTTCTTGCCGTGCTTTGCTTGAGTAATCAGGACAATTCTCTGTTAGGCATAAAATGAAAGTAAATGATTAGAATAAAGATGTGCTGAGCTACTTGACAAGGCTTGAGTACAGGGTACAGAATCTGTGGGTGTTTGGCACAGCCCCAGCACTGCAGATATTTTAGCTCTTGCTTATTTTTGATTCTGTTCAAATATGACTTACCTTAAAAAAATTAACTGTAAAGTATCTGGTGTTACACAACAGATATTCATAATGGAAACAATGGCAGGACAGAGCCATAGGCATGAGTTGTAGGGCTCAAGTGGTGTCCTGAATTATCTAGCCTTCAGCTCATTCAGGAGCACTCAGGCAATAACTGGCTGCATACGGAGCAGTTTTTTTTCTATCAAATCACCCTTTTCCAGAGCAGAAACCCCCAGAGAGGCAGGAGGCACAGAGGCGCGCTGTCATTCGTTCTGTCCACTTACAATCCCATGTGGATTTCAAAAGTAACTAGGATGGGATGCTGAGGAAAGCAATAGTATTCCCGGAGGGATTTACACATGGAAAGTCTTCCTAAGGACAAAGCAGTAGAGCACCTCTAGCGCATCTCTTCCAGTTCAGTACCCAGCCCCCAAATTCCCTTTTCTCAGGATCCCTGCAAGGTGACACAGTCATTTAGAAACTGCATTCCGTATTTTTTTTTTGCACCCTAAGGGATACATTTGCTTAGGTGAAGATTTCACTCACTCTGCTTCTGGCTAAAATAGTAGCGAAAGGAACTGGAAGCTGTGGCAGGGAGCCTTTCCCATCCTGCCCATCCCAGGATACATTTTAATGCAGATTATTCGGAGATATTCCTGGGATCCTCTGCTGGGAGCATGCACACAGCGAGTCCGGTGGTAGCGGAGGCAGTCGTAGCTCTCCAGGGTTGCCTAGTTAAGTTGTAAGTGAAACTTTTTATTTCTCAGTTGCAGGTCTAGGCTGCAGGCATCACATCTGGACCAAGAGGAAGGAATGACTCTCTCATGTGTGGGCTGCTGTTAAGTTAAAGTGCGAAAAAAGAAAAGAAAGAGGCAAGGGTTGGGATAATAACTGCTGGCAGACAGCTGGGATCAGCTGAAGTAAGGAGACTGTACAAAGGAATTGCAGCATCAAAGCATCATTTTTCACTTTGTAAATTCAGCTCAAGTATGTCTATAGTGTCATTTGTCCTGAAGATTTGGATTCCTGTGCCACATCACAGAGCGCTAACGTCTCTAGCAGAGGGATCTATCACTGAGTGGCAGGCATCTCTAGGGTGTAAAACAACAACAGCTTGATGGCACACAACAGCAGCTCACAAAAGCGTAAGAAAGAAGTTTCAGTAAAATAACAGAGCAGTTGGGAAGGACTGTGGGAAGGGTGTACAAACAGAACACGGCATAACAGGCCAAGCGAGCTGCATCTTGGTCATGTTCTTGCTTTTTAGATACACGCTTCTGAAAAAAAACGCCGTTAAGCTTTATCAGTACTGCGCTGGGGTGAGCACACAAGCTTTGCAGATCTCTCTAGCTATCACCTAGTGACAGGAAGCTGTCAGATGAGAAATGCAGTAATGGTTACAGTAGACACTGAAGAGGAACAGTGAAAATGATGAGCATTTTCATAAAAGGAAAGACCCACGCCCCCTTTCATAATAAGAAAATCTTTTGAGTGTAGCCCACACATGTTTTGGAGGCAGCTGCTTTGCTGATTATTGCAAGCCAAAATGTTATATCAGTACACACCTACTTAACAATATCGGTGGTGTTAATTAAGAGAAGGTTACATTTTGGTTCATATGCCTTTTGAAAAGTGGAATAAACAACAATCTTTATTCCCTTGAGAGAAAAAAAAACCCTGCAGCTTCTGCCAGCGGGTTTGTAATGTGAGAGTGCTTTACATGGTGTATTTTCACAGCTGTCTTATCAGTTTCCTAAAATGAATCAGGGTGGAGCAAACCATTCAGGAATGTCATGAAAAAAGGATTTGGAGCTTTGCTGTGGTTCATGATAATGATGCCCTCTTGGGATAGTGTACCGGAGTTGGAAGATCCTACTGGAGATAGGAATAATGCTTTTAAAATATTCTCACACAAAATTCGGCAGCCATTGTGTCTGAACTCTGGATGGAGACATCCTCTTCACTCTTGTTGTTTTTTTGTGTGGGTTTTTTTTTAATGGTGGTTTGACTTGGAGCGATTTTCAGAGGCGAGGGGCATTCCCAAATCTCCTGCTGTGAGATTTGCTGCGGCAAAATGTGGCAGTTTCAGTGTACCTTGTTTCAGTGGGAGCTGAGGATTTGTGAACCTGAGCACTTGCTAGATCTTAGCTGAGATCATCAGCTCCATCTAAACCAGCTGCTAAAAGTCGGCTCTTTCCCCACTGAAGGCTGTGGGAGATCCCTGACTGATTTCAGTGGGCTCAGTATTGTAAACCAAAATATGGAGAAGGAAGCATTTCAGTGCTGTTATGTCTGAGAAAAAGTTAGGGTGCTGTTTCCCCTTCACTGCTGTTACTGTTAACAAAGTAACTGCTCAGACCAGTGCTCTCATACAGCGCTTTGGATTTTGGTGTAGGCAAGCAATAAAAAAAATCTATACTGATTTATTGTACAAGTTGCACAGGAGACATGCTCTGCTGGAAAAGAATCTGATGCTCTTTTAATGCTGCTAGGGGTTAATGCAATACATGGGACTATTTTAGCAGTTTCACTAAGTATCATTTATTCCATCACCGCTAAGAGTTACAGTATATTTGACAGAAACAAATTGAGTGAACCAAAGCTTTTTCCTTTCATAAAAATTACTATGACTAAAACGGTGCTCTTTAAAATACAGCATATTAAATCAACTTATCAAACTTCTGACAGTTTTACTTTAACTAGCCTTACTTTTTTTGTTGGCTTGTAAAATGCTTATCACTGCTTCAGAACCGGTATTTTTTTAAGACTTCCCAAGGCTGATTGTGAAGGTGACCAGCGTTATCTTCCTTACGGACACCTCAGGTGTCTGCTGCACATTGTTTTAGTGGCCTACCTGCATGTGCGCAAGAGAACGTGTGATTTACATCAACTTTATAGTGTCCCGAGTTAAATGTTTTAATGATAAGGTTCGGGATCATTTGGGATAATTTTTTAATTTTCCATGTACCTGAAAAGCTGAAGACATGTTGATCTAGAAAACAGTAATTCGCAGCAGGCCTTGTGTCTTACTTCATCCTGCGTGCAAAATCCAACTGCTCCGATTCCCAAGTTGCACCTCATTTCATAGGGCTGTTGTGAATTTCACAAGGAATTCCTTAAGTCATTACCCCGGTGCCCCAAACCAGGCCCAACTGTATTTATGTTACTTACAACAAATGCTTACTGTTCCTAAAAGGTGTCCACGGATGGCGGCCTCACGGTCTTTACATTTACTCACAGTCTATTTCAATGCTTAACCAATATTTACAAATAGAAAATTAGTCTTTGTTTCCAGTCAGAATCATCCTTTGCTGTATTTTAAGCCCTTGTCCACTGCAGTCATGGAGAACAAACGGTTCCTTGCATCTCCTTTTGACCTTGTACATACATGAAGGTTGTTGTCTTGTCTTTAGGCTAAACATGCTATTTTGGTCATTCTCTCAAGGGATAGATGGGAGGCAGAAAATAACACAGACAAGCCAACTTTTTCTGGCAATTCAGTTTGGACAAGATTTACTAGTAGAAGTAGAAGAAGTAGAAGTCTTCTGACTGGAGTAATTAGAACAGTGAGGCAAGTTTTTGGGTGCACAACCCCTTTAACAGCAAACTTTGAACTCTGTGCAAGGAGCAAAAGTTTAAAAAAGGGTAAACCAAAAAAAAGTTCCAACAGAAAAGCTTTTCTAATTCTTGCAGCTATAATAGTTGGTCTGCAATGAGTCTTGTCCTGCCTGTGTCCTGGGACCATCACAGCAAAGTACCAGTCCATACCGATCATCCTTCCAGATTGCTGGAACATAAATTACAAAGGATAATGTGCTGGAATTTTAATTAATGGATGCAGACAAACGGGAAATGCAGTTTTCAGCTGCTGTTGGTGTATCTTTATATTTATTCAGGACCATAATCATCACACGTAATCCAAAATGGTTACAGTAGCCACTGTACATAGCTGTGCCAAAGCTGTGGAAATGGTGTGAAGCTTTTCCTACCTTGAACGAGCGTTTGTCTGATTGCCATCTGCAGTCATTAACGGTGAGCTGGCGAGCTCCTAAAGACTGAGCCAAGTTGGTCCTGGCATAATTGAATGGGGAAATACCAAAAGCTGGTATTCTGGTTTGGTCTGGCATATATACAAATTCTAGCATCTTCTGTCTACAAAAAGCGTATTAATTCTGTAACATTAACAAAGCAGAAGGTACAATTATGAAGATTTTTCTTTGTGTACAACTGAGTGCTGTTTAGCCTCTGCTGGGCGTACTCCAGCGTGCACTGGTTCAGTTCAAGATGTTATCTCGATCGCATGCAATCATGAAGGCTCCTGTACGCCTCTCAAGAGGAAAATGGTGCGATTGGTATTGTTGCTAAACCATGATCTGCATAAATACATCCTCTCTTTCAAAATTGCAATTATAGTTTGACATACAATATTCTTTTAATAATGGGTGTTTTCTGTTAAAGAGTATTCTGAACTGAGGCATTTGGTTGGTGGATTAAGGATGTTCACTCAGCTATCTGTTTTGAAAAAGAAAACACGAGAGAGCATCAGGCAGCGTTTGAAAAGTTTTAGGGTAGAAGGAAATACTGGCTAGGCAGGGGACATGCTCATCCTACTTAAAGGCACTCTTTTCTGACACCTTGTACAACACCCTTCTTTCACAACATCATTTGCTGCACTGTTGTTCTCCCTTAAAATTTCTTGAGGCCAGTGGGCAAGGCCTTCTGCGAAGCGTCTGGTCACACAGAATTAAATCCTTCTGGAGGTCAGTGATCTCCTGTCCTGACAGACCTCTAGCGCAGGGCTCACCATCTCTTGGCCAAACACCTTTTAACTCCATCTAAGCCCGTGTTTTTTTTTTTCTGTACTTCCATCTGCTGCAGGAGGGAAGTGGGAATGGCTGTGTGTTGCTTCCTGTGACGGGCAGGACCCTTTGATGTAGGTTTGACATGCTGTGGCATATGTCACCAGATCTTTGTTGCAGCATAGCCTTTAACGTTCTTCTTCTTGGCATTGAAGGGTGTTTTGGGGTTTGGTTACACATGTGTCTGAGTTTACAGTGCTCTGCAAGCAGAGGAAGTTTTGTCTCTGTTGACTTCAGTTATTGAAAGAACTAGAAGCTGAGTATTAATTCTGAACTTCCCAAAATGCAGTTTCTTTCCTGTTGCCTGGTCATCTCACTCCAAACCAGGTGTACACAGGAAACACAGCCTGTTACTTTTTTTTTTTTTGCTTTGTAGAGGAATTATAGAGGACTGTATGAAAAATTTATTTGTAAAAAGGTTGTAATGATTGTTAAAAACATAAGG
>JAVJGJ010000042.1:1263992-1276652 GCA_035590215.1 Microhierax caerulescens | reverse complement strand
CCCCCCCCCCCCCCCCCCCCCCCCCCCCCCCCCCCCCCCCCCCCCCCCCCCCCCCCCCCCCCCCCCCCCCCCACAAAGCAGTAGTGCTTAGGCAAAGACTGTTTTAAACCCTTCGAGGTCTGTGGCCATTATGACTCTGGGTCCTCTAAAAAAAATAAACTACTTAGAGTTGTGCTGCTTTGTAGTAACTCTTGCTAAGTGCATCATAAGTGCAAAAACCCGTGTGGACTCCAAGCTTAACGCCAATTTCATTTGAGTAGAGAGGAGTGGTCGAGCCGTATCCTGTTTGGATCTAGGTTGTGGTTAGAGGATATTGAAGCATACTTGCATGCAGATTTAGACTTGTAATAACCATGTGAATTGCTGGTTAAATATTCAGTATAACTGGATGACTGATATAATTTTATAAAATAAACTTACAAATATTGATTGTGTTGTAGCAATTGCTGTCTTGTTCTCATCTTTCTGTCTTTTCCTCGGGTTTTCCCATGATCCTATGTGAGCTTGTGTTTTTTTTTTTTAATTGAAACACATACTCTGAACAAAAATATGTCTTCTGAGATACCCAACAGTTACCTTTTAACATTTCAGGTGACATACACTAGATTTACTTTCAATGAAAACTTTAGAATACAAATGACGTACATGTTGATGTTGAGAAATCCGTGGGCATACCTGTTACGTGCAGTGAATTTTTAAAAGATTAATTTTTTTAATGCACCATTACAGACAAGCATGCTTAACTTTCTGCTTGTAAATCCTCATTTATTGATATTAATGTCCATAAATCCAAACTGTATAAGGCCCGAATGTACATCACATACAGTATCATGCAGTCTGTAAATTGAGTTTTGCAGGTTTTGGTTAATATAAGAAGTGTTCTGGAAATACTGATCTGCAAGGCTTTTGTTAGTTTGCCTGAGACACATTTAAGTATAGAACCTTACATTTTCTTCAGTTTCAGGATGCTTGTCAAAATTGATAATAGTATATCTTACTTTTTTATTAAGTAGCTAAAGGAAAACAATAAGAAGGCAGCCAGAAAACTCCAAAACAACGCCTTGGTACATTAAAAAAGGAAGAAGTAACTTGCAACCCTCTTAACTTTATGCATGGCTTTTCTCATTAAAAAAAAATAAAATTGTTCCTCCTTATGTTTTATCTAGAGTTTACCTTTTCTAGAGGTGGTTAAAGTTGTGATCAACTGAGAAGCTAGTAACACCTGTAATTCCATATTGTAAAATGCTAAAAGATCTTTTGCTTTAAGAATTTTTTAAAAAAAAAAATATCCCTGAATTCATGTTTTTTTGATGTATGAAGCTGCATGTATACACATTGATTCTTTTTCTTTAAACTTTTGAGCGTGAATTTTCTTTAGAGAAGAATGGTGTGGCGAGATGATTTCCTCTGACATCTAGACAAGCAAATGGCTGTAAGGGTAGTTTCTTGATGAGATTAAGCTGATTTTAAGAATTGGTGCAAGATCAGTGACCTCTTGTCCTTGTTCTCCCACCTGTGGTGGTGTGGTGTTGCAGCCCTCTCTCCTACCAACTTAAATGCTCGAGCATCTGCTGGGTGAATGAAAACTGTTTTTGCAGAGTTCATTTCTAGCTGGATCAATAAACTGAACTTGACCTGTTGAACGTGAGGGTGACAGGGGGGGGATGAAATAGAGTGGTTGGATCTGTACCTTCATGGCAGCTCTGAGCTCTTTGAGTGGTTGAACTCATGCCTGGAGTACTTGCATGAGGACTTAAAATGGTACCTTTCGAGGCACAGTGCGTGCCTTTCAGCGGCCGCTTGTTCTGTTCGTTCTTAGTGTGACACAAAGAATGCTCATAGCCTTACAGCCTTGCTTACCTCATCGATTATAATCCTTTTGGTCAGCCTGATCAGTAATTTCAGGTTGTCTTGTGCTTTGCTTCAGTATAATAAATACATGCCAACCTCTAGGAACATTTTGCAGCGTCTGTAGAGGATGCAGAAGCAGCGTGGTCATACAGGGCCTGGTGACACTGCCGGTAAGGTCCGTGGGAGCAGAACTGAACTGGCTGGTTGTTTCTGACTCTTACAATTTGAAGTCTTCATCTTGGGATAACGTGTTCTTTTTAACTTCAAGGTAGAGCGTGTGCCTGTTGGATTCACTGGAGATAAATGAGTGTTTAAAGCTCACTGAATGTGCAAATATTTGTGGCGGTGGAGTGATCTGGATCATTCGTCTCTGGTTTATTTGCCAACTGGATTTTATGAGCTTTAAAAAACAAATTCTGGTTATGTTACATAGAATTATTCCAGTCTCATTATTTTATGGGGCTAAAATGCAGTTGTTTGTTTTATGTTCATTTGAAAAGTAATTAAATACAGACTCTACGTTAATTGGAGAAGGTAGCAGCTTTTTTTGTGTACTTACATTCAGAAGGGAGAAACTGGGAGTTTAGAGCCCTGTCTTGAAACTGTCCCTTGTGAAGCTGCCCCTGAGGTTTTTATTAATCAGCCTGTGATGAAGGGATCCAGTTTCATGATGAGGATGATGGACAAAGTGGAGAGGAATTTAGTTTGTTGTCCTAACGTGGAATTGGCTGTAGCCTTCTGGTGGGAGAACAGAAGTTACTTTACTGGATTTTGAATAAAAACGCCCAATGTTTTGGGTGCTGCGGTAATGGGGCTTCATTCCAGATCTTCAGGAAGAGAAAGCTTTGAGTAATGTGTAGAGTTCCCTGAATAGTCTGGTTTTCTTCCTGGGCAATGTTCATTACCTTTCTTTCAAAAAATGTGTCAAATAAATGCATTTAGACTGTTGTGTGAGAAACTCCATCTTGAAAGATACTCTTTAGAAGTATTAATTCATTATGACTTAATTAGTAATGATATAGCATAAAAAGTATAGTATGCTTAATTGAATCAGGCTTGGTTTTGTGCCACATTATGCAATTGTTTAATTTCAAAGGAGTCATTACTTATTCATGGTGTTTATAAAATACTTGTAATAGTTGGTTTTGTGTGTAGTCTGCGTAAAACAAACCTTGGTCTAAATTTTGCTTCCTCAGTCATTTTATTAATTTTTCTTGCTGAGCGGAGGGCTTATTTTCTAAAAATACTGCTTTTTTTTTAATTTAGAGTTTGAGTGGCTTCCCTCCCGAGCCTCCCTCCCACCAATCCTGTTGCTTCAAAATGAGAATTATTTAGCTTTACCGAGGAAGTAACCTTAGGTAGTAATCCTTAAGAGCCAATTTGGCAAAGGCACACACAGATGCTTCAGGAACATGAAGAATCCTGGTGAGTTCATGTTACTATTCCTATGCAGGCAAGTCTCCACATGCCGCTGTCTTCCCGAGCTGGGGCCCTTGCGCTGATGAGGAATGATGTTGTATGAGCTAATGGGTAGGGAAGTAATCTGTTAGAGTGGTGTTCTCTTTTGAACTGGCATAACTAATGAAGAGAGTGATGAATCATGCATGTTGACATTTCAGCTATTACCAGTATTTGTTATTTATTTGTCCTTTATGAAAAGAACATATTGGTGACTGAAGGAGTATCTTCCAGAGCAGACTGATAGCTCTGTGGTATGAAGGCTGGAGTTGCTGTTAATTTTGCTGTTTGGCTGGGGAGTGATTACTTGGTAGAGACCTTTCATGCTCATAATTTTAAGGTCTTGGAGCAACTTGTTGCTCATTAGTTGTTCGCTTGTACTTACTGAGAAAGAATGAAGTGGTACCTGTCCAAAGTGGAGATCCTGATATGTGTGAATTATCATTTCTTGCACCACAAGCAGTTCCATTCATGTTGTCCTATTTCACATAAGTTATTGAAAAGTCATCTGATTAGCGTTTCTGACCTTATTATGCTGAGCAAAGCAGAGAAGGCTGAAAGCGGTGTTTGTCTTGAGCTGAGCTGTAAGTGTATGCAAACAGCAAATGTGTATCTTCCATTATCCCAGCCTTTCCAAAGCTTGGAAGGGTGGAGACAAGCTTTCTTGCTTCTCTACCCTCAAGTGTAATCCATAAGTTTGTGATAATTTCTTTTGGAGTATGTTGCAAGTAAGACAGCAGAGGTTTGGTCACCACGATGAGTTATTTGTCTTTACATCCAGTTTTCCATTTCTTCTGGGTTTTTTTTTGCCATTAAGATAGATGACTTGGTTTTCAGAGAGCAGTGATGCTTTGCAGATTTCTGTTGTGTAGTACTTAAAACCTGGAGCTTGTATAAATACATCACTAATGAAATTCAGCTGAGTAGTTGAACTGCATCTTTAACCCTGATCTGTAGGGGATATTTTTAAAATGTAAGTATGGAATGGCTTGAGGGAGCAGTTGAGGTAAAATCCCCAAATAACAGTGAATAGGGTAAATGTGTGTCTTTTCTCAGAGTTCCTCACTTTAATGATGTATATTCTATTGTCTAATTTTTACTTACATCAGATTTAATTGCTAATTACGGTTGAATTGTAGTGATCTCAAATTTGAGATTTGTAATGATCTCATTAATGAAGGAAGTATTTTGGATAGGTGAATTCTTATTTGCAATAGAAGTCACACTGGGAATTTGTTATTAATTAGTGAGGGTGAGAAGAGAGATCGTTAATTTGCATTTTGTGATAGGCGATCTTCCTGTTTACTTAACTTTCAGTTATTTTGGGTGTTTATTTTTTTCTTCATCCTGTACAATTTCCAGGGCAGGTAGAATAATACTTTGGCAGATTGCTGCTATTTTTCTGTATTTGGATTATTTAAGTAAAAAGCTCTTATAAAGCAGTCTGTAGGAGACATCACTGCTGCAATTTATATTTTTTTTTTAGATTCCTTAATGAGCGAGGCTTGTATATGTGTGTGAATGGTTCCCTTCTTTTTTGATGTGTTCTTTTCAGCTGGCTGTCTTAAAAATTTGGGTTTCCTGCTTAGTTTGAATGAGAATCTTGATGAACACATATGAAAAAGAGAAGCCGTTAGTGCATATGAAAAGTATCAAAATTAAAGGCAATGTAAAATATCTCTTCAGAATGGGAGTATGAATATTTATAGTGTTTGTGGTTCCAGAAAGCAGTTGTGCATTGATTCCAGTTGCTGAAAAGCATTAACTGATACTCTTGAAAGTGTCTTAATATCCTTCACCTGGAAACAGTTATGGTCTCTTCTGTTTGCTGCCTGTCACCTTGATGGTAATCTGAAGTTGCTTGCAGGTGAATTTTCCATCCTTTAATTGCAGAGTATTAAGCAGATTGAGCTGGATCCTGTGGTCAGTGTTTTAATGGTTGGCTTAAATATTGGTAAGCCGTATTTATGGGCTCCTAGCATTTTCAGTGGGCTGCTTCTGTCTGGAGTTTGTGTAATACTGTTCTTTCGAACAAAGTCGAGAGGAAAATACGAGGAAACCTAGGAGAAGGCTGTAAAGAGGAACAAATGTGAATTGTGTGGCTTCCTGGTTGTGGTTTGAGAGATATAAATGTCAGAGGATTTAGGTTCTTTCTGCAGTTGTTAAATGGAAGCTGGTTTATTGGCTTTATTGTTTTAGGGAAACACACACACACAAAAAGCTTATCTTTTATTGCCCTTTGAAGAAGTTTTACCTGCCTGTGCCACCACCCAGCTGTTGATTTCTGGTTCCTGCTATCTTCACCCTGTGCCACCACCCAGCTGTTGATTTCTGGTTCCTGCTATCTTCACCCGCCTGCTGAAAGCTGCCAGTCTCCCAGCTGTGCTGAACCAGATGCCTGGGTATAAAGTAAAAATCCTATTTCTCTGCCTTCCTCCAGGTGTTCCTGCCCTGAAATTGTTTACTGGCGGTGCTGAGCAGGTGGAGTTAACAGTCCTGTTTTGGCCTACCATTCTGGCACAGCAGATTCTGATGATGCCTTTTTCCATCAATAAAAATGAGCTTCTGCCATCTTCTCTTGGGCTGTGATCCTGTAAAGTTGGTATTTTTAATTAAGAGATATTATTGGAAAGGAAAGGAACAATATGCAACCAGAGTGCAGTGAACAATGAAGTGTGCACATTTCCTGTTGTCAATCCTTTTATTTACCTCTTTAATAACAGATATTTTCCCCTTTGTGTTATCTCCCATTCTGTCCTTTGGGATTATTTGGTGTTGAGAAACTATTTTTGAGGTAAGGTGCTCCTAATGTTCCAGATAACGATTGAAGAGGCCTAGTAACTGGAAGATAAAGGTCCACAGCACTTTTGCAGAAATGAGGTACATCTTTTTAGTGCTGAGAGATGTCAATTGGAAAGCCTATGTGTTCTGTAGTTCACCAGGATTTAGGGAGTCAGTCAGTTACAAGCAGTGTGGTGCTTGTAACCTGAAAGAAGTTGGTCAGAATAGTTATGTCCTTTTGGGTCTGAGCCCCCTGTCTCCACTCTTCTTGCTGTAGGCTCCCCTAATAGCATGCAGGTTTTTAGTTGCACGCTTTGGCTCTCTTGTCAGTGCTTAGTGCCCATCTATGAACATAAGGGGTCAGTCGCTGAGAAGATAATTGGGATAGGCTTAGGCAGGCTGTTCCTTCGGAGTGCTGCAGAAGAAAGTCTTCAGCAAAGTGGAGATTAGTGGGCAAACAGATAAACAATTTCCTATCCTTCAGTGGTTTTACAGAATAGAATATGGAAGGGTTCTGAGAGAGGGAAAACCAAAGTAAAATATCATGAGGATAGATTTTTGGGAATATGCGATGCTTGGAGAAGAGAGCCAAAAGGAAGCACATGTGTCCAACTTGTATGAGAGTGGCTAAACCAAGCCACTTGGAGGTGTGGAGGGGTGCAACTGTAAGTGGATATGGTGATTTAAATGATCCAAATAAGTGTTTGTGCTTGTGGATTTTGCTGGCTTGCCCTGAGCTTGCAGGCCACATTGTTCCTCATGTGACTTTATTTTTAAGGGTATTTGCAAAATGATACGGGTTCAGGCAGTTATTCTGTGCATCTAGCTGTATGTTGCGTAAGCTGTTACTTTCTGTAGCTGCTTAACTGGGGGATCTAAGGCTTATTATCTCTTCTAGCAACTTCTGGATTTCTGAATTATCTTAGTTTAATAATGTATATTTTACGAAGGGAGAAATCTCCCACTTGCTATCTTAGTGAATATTTTTTTCTCTTATTCAAATAATTATTTTTCAGTGTAAGATTTGGTTAGAGGACCCCAACTCAATTTTCTGCTGTTTCACACTGTTGTTAGTATGAGATACCCAGCTTCACAGAACATTACAGTTTACTTGAAAAATTCATGAGAAGCTTTCCATTGGCCCCAACCTTTGGTTAATACTTGGGTGTGTGTCAAGGCATCCCCTGCTTTTTTGTCTTCAGCAGTGAGGATTTAGTGTAACAGGCACCATTAAAGAAAGGAATATTGCTCTTTGAAGGCATAATCTATAATGGAGCTACATATGCCCGCCTGCTTTCTCCTCAGACTGGTAATATTATCCATGTCTTGATTTAAGAAAAAATAAATAAAGAAATGCAATGCTGACAGCAGGCAGTGCTCCTACACCTCCTCAGCAGAGGTGGAATATACCATCTGGCACTATGTGGGTAGTAGTTATCCCAAAAAGTAATAACAGTGGGAGTTCTTGCCAGTTACAAGTTGTGATCACAGGCCAAATGGTGTAGTTCTAAATTAGTGTACGTTTCCAAAGAGAAGGAGATGCAACTATTTATTTTTGTGAACTTGAGAAGTATTTTCAGTCACGGGGGTCTATGCTGAGGTTTTAGTTGCTGGCATGTGAAAGAAAGTGCGAGGGGAGTAAGTTAGGGGAATATGGGCTGTGATGCCTGCTAGACCATCTTCTAGGCACTAAAAAAGTTGGCTTTTTTTGGTATTATGTAAGCCTTAACTTGGTTAACATGCAAGGTTGAAACCAAGGAATTATTTTGAAAAGTGAATAAAAGAGTGCTCTATTAATTTGATTTTGACTTTGCTGAGTGGGAACTGAAAGATCTCAGTTCTTTATCCTTTGGCTCTAACTAGTCATGAACAGATCGCTGCTACCTGCTGTAAGATGATGAGAAAAACTTTGTGACTAGGTGAAAAATTCTCTGTATTGATTTTAGTAACACTTTTGATATGGTGGTCTATGATATTTTTGTCTGAGAAATTAGATGTCGCATAATCAGAACTTCTGTAAAGTGGATGCAAAAGTGGTTAGCGAGTTGCTTAGTAACCTGGATGATGGAACTGAGAGTGTACTAGTAAAACCTGTGCATGACATCAGCTTTCAAGGGGTTGCAGTGATAGGAAGACAGGATTAGATTTAAAAGGATCTTGAAAAGTCGGGAGCTTAAAATATGAACAGATTAATTTCTCAGTGTTTATTCTGAATAAAATGAATGGCCAGTGGTATAAATACAGGCAAACAGGAACAGAGCAGAGCTCTGGAAGACATCCTAAATGAAAATTAAAAAAACGCAATGCCATTTGCATGCATGCAAAGCAAGGGAAGTGGAGTGAAATGTGAGTTTGTGACTTTTTTGCAGAGCTGGATTCTAATTTTGGACTTGATCAAGCCCTGAAAATACTATGTATCAGTGTGGGCAAAATTCATGCAGACTCATATAGGTTTTCAAAGAAGGCTTTCCTTGTTCTCTCCCAAGTTATTTGGGTAGATGATTTAGCTGCTTTGATGTCAGCATACATTGTCTCTCAGCTAGGGACTTTGCCAGTATCTTCCCACCCCCTCCCATGCCCCCAGCACTGCAGAGGTCCTCATAAAACAGATAAGCCTTGCATCGAACTATTATTTCTTTGTGGAGGCTTTTTTTTTTTTTTTTGCCGCTTCTGTCTCTTGTAAATGTCCATAAGACTACCTAACAAATCTAGTCAATAAAGACTTTGTCTAAGTCTACTGAATGCATTCATAGTCCTCACACTGAGTGAGTTTTCCATGTAGTGTTGCTGTAGTTTTGATCTTTGGGAACAGAGATCAGCATCAAAGTCGGGGGATACATGCATAAATTTTTTAAGTGGCTTAATGAATATTATTTCGTAAGCACCTGAATGTTGTCATTTAATCTGTTTACCAAGATATTCCTATTCAGAAATACAGTTTAAGTCAGACAGATACAAAGGTGCCATGTTTGAAATAGTTGCCTCTGTGATATATTTTTTGTGAGAAATTTCAGCATTCAGTTAAACCAAATCCATTATATGATTTTTATGTACCTGATGTAACTGTATACTGTATATTCTCTTATGAGTCTTGGTTACAATTAAAATTTTGCATTAAAGCAAGCTATTATGATCAACTTTAAACTCTTGCATTGCATTTATCCTCGCAGAGAGTTTTGCAGTCAGAAAAGCAGCCCACAGTAGTGCCCTGAGTTTACTGCTTTGCATGTGCTGTGCTTTTTTGCGTAGTTGAAATTTTTCACTAGCATAAACACTGAAAATCATAGATGCAAATTAGCGTTCTTCATAAAAAGAGGTGAATGAAAAATCTCTCCAAGTTTGGGTAAAACCATCTTTAAAGAAAGATTAGAACACATGACACTTAGCTACTCATCATTATCAGGAAACTGAGCAACTGTAAAAATCTTCCAAGGTGTGAGTCTGTCTTTACTGTTTTACATGAGTATGGTTTGGGTTGGTTTTCTTCAGTTAAAAAATAATACTATATGCAGAGTAAATCTTGTATTAATTATTACCCATTTAGCTATGGATGTACTCAAGCTGACTGGCATTTGTGAGGGATTTACCCTTCTCAAATGGCACACGCCACCACCTGTGTTCTTGCATCTGATGCATGCGAGATCTTACTGAAATCTGCAGGTTTGGAATTTGGGCAGCTTAAATCTATACTTGTCAAGCGTCTGCACTGTAAATCCCCAGATTTATATCTGGTGGCAGTTTGCTTGTTGTCTAGACACTCATGCTGAACTTCTGTGTGAAGCTGGTCCTGACTGCTTACATTCAAGAAGTCGTCTTTCTGTATTGTATTAAGAGCTTATCCATATGCTGCAAGCCCCGAGTGCAGGAAGTCTGCTGGCAGCCATCCCGCTATTCCATATTCTGATTTCAGGCTCTTTGTGGATAGTTGGGGGGTGGGTGGGTGGGGGAAGCAAGCATAAAGCGTGACAAGTTGTTGGCTGACTGATTTCTAGATAAGTTTTGCAAGAAAATTTGAATAAATATATAAATATTAATGTTATGTGTAAGAAATGATGCCGCATGGCTGGTTCTGGTGTGAACTGCAGGATGTGATTAAAACCAAGATTGAGCAGTGCATGGGGGTCGGTTTGGTGGAGAACAGTCTCCATGTTGAGCCTCCGTCTGGCTGCAGTGTAGGAGCAGAAATAATGGCTGTTAGAGCGGGTCAGGATGCTGTGAGGAACTGTACATTTACTTTTGACAGTAGATGTGCTTTGTTACTTATCATTTGTCATCAGTAGAATGAACATCTGATTTTTGCAATTTGTTTGGATAGAGTAATATATTTTGCCCTATTTTAGAACTTTGTATGTGCCATACATAAATTAATGCTTTTATTAATGAGGATTCTCACTTTTTTTTCTCCCAGGCATCTCAGAGGAAACAATCATTTTGGTTTCACGGAGGTTGTATGTAGTGACTGTTGAGTACTAAGAAAAAAAACCCCAAATCTCCTTGAAACTAAGGCTGCAACAAAGTATTTGCTTCCTGGCTGTCAAGGCTGGTGGTGTTTGTGGGCTTTCCCAAACCTGGACTAAACTTTCAAATGGTTTTGGTTTTCTGAAGTTCTTTATTATGTTGTGACACCAGCATAAAGTAGAAAATTGTGCTGAAATTTATTCACTTGTCTCCATTTCTTCTTCCTAATGTAACTGGTTTATAATAGTTTATATGGATGCTTTGAAGTACAAAATGCTTATACATGGTAAAGATATAACTTACCAGTATTAAGCATTGATTAAAGTAATCCAAAAGTATATCCTGCATTTCATAAACAACGGGGAGAATAAATTCTGGAGCCTTTCCTGGCTCCAGCACTTCAGTGTACAAAATAACAGATGTGGCTAGACCACGCTTGGAAGGCTTTTAAAAATAAGCCCATAGTAACGTATATAATGTTCAGTGTAAAATAATCTTGGACATATCTTCATTGCATTTGGGGAGAAATAGCTTTTAGTTTGATGTAGTATGTGTTTGTATATGTTAAGGCAAATAACCTCATTTTCAAGTTTTCTGGAGTGCCTGTGTAGGAAGGAAAATTCAGTCTCAGCCTGGAATTATTTCGCATAATTCAAAGGAAATACGTAATTGTTATGTAGGAGGATTTTTTTTTTTTATTTTTAAGATGCTCTGTAACACATCATTAAAATGTAAATACAAAGAGCTAAGTCAAAAGCACTGTGTATTGGTGCTCTCTCTTGTAAAAGACTGAGTTTACATCCCTTCATGTTTATTCCTGCTGTCAGAGCTGTTGCATCTGAAATGCTTGTTGTTAATGGGAGTTGATCTGATTTTTTTTTTTTAAATACTTTGTAAAATTTGATTTTATGATCTTCTTCCAAATAAGAAACCACTTAAAATACTGACTCTTTACATGTTTGATGTGCCTAAATTTGATTGAAAGATTTGATATTTAGAGTTGGTTATTTTTTAGAAAAAGGAAAAGAAGTCCCCAGGTTTCATGTTGCGTTATTTGTATACCTTCGAATTCAGCGTTTTCCTTTAGGAAACAGTTTTTATCTGTCTGTAGCTTGCTAGCAGGGTTTTTCTAAGTAACATTTAGACATACTGTAAGCAAAAATGTGAAATTCTCCGGAAATACTGCAAGAAAGCTAGGGAGAGAACTCGGTATTTTTTCAAATGTGTTTTGTTTGTTTTTCTACTGGGGTGGTGTTTACCTCTGGTGTAGAAATCAGATGGCGAGCTTTTGCATATTACTCATTATAGGAACATCAGGTTGGTTTTCCTTCCTTTATTTGTGCTCTTCCTCTTCCTCCTCCCTCCCCCTTCTCATCCTGCTGTTGTTTTATCTCTGCAGCATTGTTGGGTTTGAGTCGCAGGGCCAGAAATTGATCTCTCATCCCTTGAGTGTAGCATGAGCTGTGTGCTGGTTTTCAGCAAAGATTTGGGTTGGATCTGGTTCACAAACACCATCGATTTCTCTTCTGTTCACATGTGGTGAAATCTGAAATGAAACCTTTTGTGTGAAATGAAGCCCTCCACCTTTCCATGCTTAGGCGATTTTTATAATACTTCTCAGTGATGGGGAGGATTTAAGTAAATGATCACACATGCAAACACTCCTTCCCACTTCTCTGTTCCATTGATGTGGAAAGCTTGCTGTGAACGCTTAAATCATGAAAAAACAGGCAAAAGCAGCCATGACAAAGTGTTTTTACCTGGTCTTGAGATAATTAGTAGAGTGCATGGGAAGTCACTTTTCCAGAGAGGCCCCAGCCTTTGCTGGTGTAGGGGACTGGGAGGCCTCCAGCGGCACATTTACTATTCTCAATATCGTGTTGCAGAATAACTCTGGGCTGAGGACATCTGTGCTGATTGTCCTTTAGGTGCAACAGCTACGATCTCCCCTGAAAGATGTCTGTTGGCATCCCCATTCCAATCTCTTTTCTGGGAGCTCTGACTTCTCCTCTGTCTTTCAGTAGGCTGAAAGGGAATCCCAGCATCACAGACTGGTGGGACTGGGAGGGGAGCTCCGGGGGTCGCCCAGCCCAGCCCCTGCTAGAGCAGGCT
>JAVJGJ010000042.1:1219896-1254027 GCA_035590215.1 Microhierax caerulescens | reverse complement strand
TGTTTTTGTGGGTGTTCCCCCCCCCCCCCCCCAGTTACCTGTGTTTCCTGACTGTCATGTTGCTGTCACTTGCTTATACAGCACATGAGGTTACAGACATTTTGTCAGTGCAGTCGTGTGTGCATTATAGTGAAAGCATCATCGTGTTCCTTCTCTCAGTAGCTTTGCATACTGAATTACAGGGCTCTAATTAGGTCAGCCGGCACTGGTACCGACCGAGTCTGCTGGGCGTGACGCAGGGAAGTAGGTCTCGGTGTCACAGGCAGGTACTGGACGCGTGCAAACACACGCCTGAGTAGTGGCTTCCCTCTGACTTCTTGCAAGTCTTTTCCTAGATTCTCTTTCCATCAGCTCTTTTTGGTCATGACTACTTGTATTTTTTTGTTGTCTTCATTTGCACTTTTACCGCTTACCTTTTTTTTTTGTCTTTCTTAAATTCTGTGACATTGTTACCCTGTCTCACCTTTAGAGATTCCGTTCTCTCCCCTGACCAGTTCCACTTTTCCAGTGTCTTCCCCTATCTGCACTTGCTTCTCTCTCTTGGTAGTTGTTTTCATCTTCTACGCCGTTTCCAGATGGTTGTTATTTATAAAAGGGAAAACAGGCTGGGAAGGAGAGTTGTGTTTCCAAGTACTTGAGTTCTGGTTGCATGCTTCTGAAGGAGCACAGAAAAGGTTTTGACTTCATTTCTTTGAAATTTGTTTGTTCTGTAGGAGCTGGTTGAGGAGGTTTGGAGTGGATAGTTTATATCCTCAATATCCAGGAGGCTTCTGAGATGAGGACAGTGCAGCAGTTGCGGCTGTTTAGGTGCTGCCTGAGGTCAGGAGCAGCAGAAGTTCCTCTGCTGGAGGAGGTGCTGTGCGTGTGGCTTTTCATGCTCCAGGGAGAAGTCAAACGAGACAAACTTGTGAAAATGGAGCACAGTTCTAGCAGGAGTTAAAATAAACCAAAAGGAGAGCAGGGAGAGGGGGGGAATCTTTAGAAGTCCAATCTGTCAGCCGTCTCTGAAAGGCGCTGGCTGGTCCTTGCTGCTTCTCAGGCTGCTTCTCCTTCCCATAGAGTGGTGTGGGGTACGGACACAGGAATGTAAGTGTGATCCTTGGGGTAAAGCTCTTGGCATTTTAGTCATTCAGTCCTTAAATTTGTTAGGTTGCATGTGTTTGAGCAGTGTTGTCAGTTTTTCCTTCAGCTCTTACCGAAATCCCCAGCCAAAGTTTCAGCAGCACTGGAAAGATTGGGCTGATGAAGATGACTGCTGTGTTAGACAGCTTTTCGGTGCCATGGTACCTGTGGGCCATTAAGTCTCCTTTTATAGTTATTTGCTGACATCTATTAAAATGTCAGATAATTACAATAAGTCTCCTAACCTTGAATTAGTCTGGAAGGAAAATACTTTCCTTGGTGCATACTTAACATAACCCATCGTTTTATGGTCACATTGGCATGTGCGTTTTGAGTGCAGGACCCAAACCAACTAGTTAATAAATAATGACCAATCTGTAGATAGAGCAGAGAGGGTGAACATACAGGTTGTATTTAATGTTTTTAAACATGTTATGGTAATTAGCGTCTGAAGGCGTGAGAGTGGTGAAGGCTTTATAGCACTAGTCACTGTAACAACAAAACAATGACAGCTCCTGTCCCCCAAATCACTGTGCTAATAGAAGTTTGTAAATTTTGGTAAACATTATTAAGATGTTGAAAAATGGGATACTCCATCAATAGCTTGGAACTGTTTGTTTGTTAAGCTGGAAATAAATGGAAGCTTCTTATAATTTTCATATAAAACCAGGAGTCTGAGTTGTTATGATAGCAGAATGTAAATGTCATCTGTATTTAACACACAGGGTGGTTTGTTTTTTTGTTCTGTTTTGATTATTTTTTTTTTAAGGCATATGGGATGAGCAGAGAAATCTCAATTTAAAGCATGAACAATTTTCTGATTTCACTTTTCCATAATTCCATTGATGTCTGGATGCTTTCCCATAGTTATTTAGAGTGATGATCATGAAGAAACTGTTGCCAACTTAGAATATGGTAGAGTGGATTCTTGCTTAATGCTGTTGAAAATCAGCCAAGACTTATCTAATTAGGGACTGAAGTGTTCTGTTGTATGATTTTATTTGTGGAATTCTTGATTTATCAATGGTATAGGTTCCTATGTAATGAACTCTGTAAGTACAGTAATTATGTATGGTAACATATGATTCAAATCTTACTTTTAATTAGAGAATAAGAAGTTGAGAAGACAAACTCTTTATCAGGATGGAACCATGAGACTTGTTTTCCAGATTAGTCCCTAATAAAATTAGGTCAGCCATATTTAATTACTATAATTTAAAGAATATTGCCATTTTCTTGATCTTTGATTTGTTGCATGACAGGCATCATTAGAACACACATCTTGCTCAAAAATTAATTTAGGTGAGTTAGAACTGGAATCAAGACTATTTTTTTTTTTTGTCAGTATGTATTTTGTTTCCAACATGTATGTTCAAGGAATTTAAACCGTGGTTTTATTTGACTTTAGAATACCATCCAAGCTTACTCAATTTATCAGATGAATACCAGCTGGTGCAACTGACAGCCAAAACTAGAAAAATAACCTCGTTTAAAGATGGAAATCCCTATTCATGAGACCATTTCAGAGCTTTTTCTTTCCAGCAGGACTGGTTGAGCAACATGTTCTGATAGTTGGTGTAGTGTATAGTTTTCAAAGACAGATGGTCATTGTGTTTAATGTCTGTGTATTAATGTTCTGTTGATAAAAGTATGAGTAAGTTGTTAATTTCTCTGGGAAAATATAATTAAACTGTTGAGATTGGGGTACATGTGACCTATACTACGTTTGGTTTAGAGGCTTCAAATTCAGTTAGCTTTGCAAAGTTGCTGGGAATTTTTACCTGCTCCAATGCAACATCTGCTTGCTTAAGATTACAGAGAAAAAAAGATTGCTTTATTTGCTCTCAGGTGAATAGAAAACTAGTCTTGTATTTCATCCTCTTTATTGGAAACCTGTTTAATACTGATGTTAAATATTTTCAAATACAGAATGGGTGGTATTCATCTCAAGATATCCCCACAGACTTCTCTAACTTGTTACCGTGGAATCAAACATCCTGGTATTATTTCGTACTGTATCTCTTTATAGCTGTAGTCAAGTTGCTGTGGAAGGCAGGTTTTCTGTTTTGTTTCTTAAATCTTAAAGCTTTAAGTCTTCTTTCTGTCAGGCATTTTAGTTTGACAGGGAGATGCTGCAGCTGGAACGTGTATTGCTGTACCTGAAAGTCTTTGTTCCTTTTGTAGGTGCTTGTCTTCTGGGTTAGGACAATGGGAGGGTGCTCAATTCTGTCAGCTAAAAGTGTTGACAATATTGTGATTTTTTTTCATAAGCTGTTTTTGTTACCTATTTCAGTAATTCCTATGTTAACTAGGAGCCCTTCTTTTAGGCTGTCATTCAGCTGGCTTTTCATTTATTCTTTTTTTTTTTTTTTTTTTGATTCACTCCTGCACTAGGGTGTACATATTTAGAAACAGTTTAACTTGTGACCATATACTTAAGTCTTTAACAGAATATAAGAAAAAACTCTTTTTAAGTAATAATTTGAAGCTAGGTGTGAAGCACGTTAAAGGTATCGTGAATATGTGTCTTTTTGCTGGTTTACACTTTGGTGTTTTTTTAACACATTCTTCTGCAGAAGAATTCAATGCAATTATTACCTACACAGGTCTAACGTAGAAATTTGAGACTGCACATCTGTGGACTAACTGCCTTGTATCTGAATTACTGAACTACCTCATCTGCAGAGTATGCTAAACCTTTATTCTTGTATTTCTTAATTTATTGTTTACTTGGCTTTGTGACATTATTACTAAGTTGCACTTTTTAATAGCATTTCTTTGTTTTCTTATTTTGGAAGTTACATGAAGTCCTTTCATTCCCTATTGTTTGAGCAGTTTTGTCCACCATGTCTTCATTCAGAAATCGTCTGAACCATTGAAAAAGTCCCAGATGCAGAGAATTATCAAAAGCTGTTTAAAGTGGATGATTTCTGTTTCACTGGATGAAGTTGAATGAAGTGTTGGATGCACTGGAACAGTACACATAGTATAGGAAATGTATAGTTGAATTGATAGGGCTCTGTGCTGGTGATTGCTTAAAAGAAAAGAACAGTTGAATATGGTGTCAGCCAATGCGATGGGTGAGCGACCTGGTTTTTCGTACTGTTTTGTATCATGGAAGGAACTTGCAAGTTACTCAGTGTTTCTAGTTTCAGTTTGTGTTGTTCCTGACAAAAATTACCTGATTCTGTTGACAAAAAACATTCCTTAATTTTTTTTTTTTTTCTTTTGCATTGTGGAACTTAGGAATATTCCTATTTCTAGGTCACATTTTAAATTTGCAAGCCTGGATGGCAATTGGGAGTCATTAGCTGGCTACTCCTAGTTGGCCTTTATGGGCAAAAATCCCAATTGACAGTAATTGGCTTCTTCATTGATGGCCAAAGGCAGAATGAGTATGAAGGCTGAACCACTTCTTGCAGTTGGGAGGACAATGCTAGACAGCTGTTCTCTGACTTTGCGCCTGTGTCACCGATACCCTACCTTGAGCTTGAGGGGAGGAAAGAAATAAAGCAAAAAGTAGCCAGTTATTTGTCTGGGTTTTGGAGATGAGTAAGAGTTAAGACGTAGGACTGTTACCTTCTCTCTGCCAAGTCCAAGAGAAAACTTGGGAAAACTATACTGATATAATTAAAAAAAAAACCAAACACCAACCCAAAAGCGTAATTTTTTTTCCCTTTATATTATGACTTGTAGTTATGCCACAGGACAGAGGATTTTAAACCCCAGACTCTTGGAATATCTGGAGAAATCCTGACTGCGTGTTGCTTCTCATGGAAACACACATAGTTGTGATTTATGTGTTTAATCAAGAGGGAATAATTCAAAAATTGATTCCCTCCCTGCCCCCAAAACTGTTTGTATATTACTCTCTAAATAATATTTGTTGTGATACAACATGTCAGAACTTACAACTTTCATACAGTTAAACAGCAGAATTTACAAATATAATTAGAGGGTTAAAGGCATTTAAAGAATAAAAGCACTTTAATGACATTCAGTTTTTATTGACAACCCACTAATATCTGCTGCATTCACATAAAGATTTCTAATGTAATAATATGAGCAGATGAAAGCTCTGCTATTAAAAAAGCTCAATGCAGAGCATATTCATCAACTATGCTCTCTGAATACAGATGGAAAGTTATTGAGTAAATTATGGGTAGTCAGCACTCGCTTACACCACATAAGCTGGATTCTGCTCTTTGTTTTACAGGGTATCATATTTAGAGAGATGTATTAGGAAGATAGATGGCAGCAAACGGAAAGATTTCTAAGGAGTTATTTTTAGTTATTCCAGAACTCCATGCATGTCTTCAGATTTCCAAAAATTATAACATTGCTGCAGAAGAAAGATATTTTCACTCAATCACTGGAGGTGTTCATAAGTACCTAGCTTTTAACCAGTTAAAAGAATTGTGGAGAATGCCAAATAAATGTTGTATTTATTTCTTATTCTGTTCCTTTAGGATCTAAGGAATATGAGTTTTTCTGTGAAGTAATGTCTAATAAAAATCTTCCTTGATCTGAACCTGTTTGGGTTTGGCCTCCACACGGGCTCAGTTAAAATAAGGTCCCTAACTGTGGGCGTTTGCTACGTGGGGTTGGCCAGTCCTTCAGAAACTCGTAGCTGTGTTTTTCTAACAACAGAATTTCCATAGAACGCGAATGCTGAGGCGGTCGGGTGATGTTTAGAGTGCAAGCGGGAGTTTGCAGAACGCAGCGGGGGAGTTTGAAGGAGGGACATCATCTCGCAGAGCGGCGGCACCGCGGGCGGTGCAGGGTCCGGGCTACGGCGGTGCTGGAGCGGCAGGAGGCTCTGGCAGAGGTCGGGTAGCCGGGGGGTGTTGGCTGACAGACCCTTCCTCCTTGCTGTAGCAACAGTCACTTGGAGCGCAGAGGGATTAGGGCTGCGTTTGCATCTTTTCCTTGCTTGGCCGATGGAAACGGCCGCAATCCTGGTGAGCGTTGTATGCTGGTCACTAGCTTGTTAGTTATTTTTCCACAGAAGTGAAAAATTGAAAGCCAGGAGGTAATTGGCAACCCTGAGAAATAAGATGGGATTGCTTCATGAATTTATGGAATGTCCTAGAGTTTTATATATAAAATTAGTCATGTAAGACCAGCTGAGAAGTCTCTCTTAAGGTTCTGGAGAGCAGTGTGAATGACAAGTGAAGCTGTCAATTACTTTTCAGTATCCTCTTGCAGTGGAATGAAAAAGCCCTGCTGAAGTTGTTGAACATTATTCTACTTTGCCTTAAACTTGCAAATTTAAGGTGGTCTCAATTTACTTTGGTTTTTTTGTTTGTTTGTTTTGTTTCTTTGATGGCAAATGAGATGCATCTGTATTTCCTTCTACTTGCTGTTTCTCAGATGAGATTTCTAAAAGAATAGGTTGGGAAAGCTGTAACAGTATTGTCAGCACAAATAAACATAAATGCTGGTACTAAAATAGGTGCTCTGGTCTTTTTCAATAAGTAGCAAGATACATTTCTTGTGGCTTTTTGTTGATGAACTTTTTATAAGTATGTGATGACAGAGCAAAGGGCGAAGCATCAAACTCAGTTGATTCAGTGCTGAATCCCTTACGGGATTTGTGTTTATGTAAGGATTGAGTTGTTTTTTTTTGTTTTTTTTTTTAAATAATACACTGAGGGAAGTAGCAGGGGAGCTTGCTAGGTTGGAGGAAAATATTTGGAAGTAACATAGCACTTTTAAAATAGCGTGCTGTATGATGTATGAAAGGCAAGTGTTACCTGCTTTTCTTCTCCCATTTAACAAGTGATGAGAGGGAAGAGTCAAGTGACCAAAATTAGTATTGATTAGCAGAGATTTAAAAGCATGGGCTTTTAAATTTTTAATGGTGATGGGAAGGAGCAAGGGCTGTCTGATAGCTTATACAGTGAAAAGTTGTAGTTTTATTCCTGGGATGAGGTTATGTTATAGTTCTGTGCGTGCAGCTGGACAGCATGGGACACAGTAGTGTGTTGAGAAAATGCTACTAAATTATGTTGGGTTTTTTTATGTCTTTCAGGACTTTTGGTGAATGGAGGAAGACACTTTTTACTAGAGATTTAACCTGTCTACAGATATTAAGGTAGGAGAATTTTTTTTTCCCACGGTCACACGCTTTCTGTGCACTAGTTATTTAATTGTTTAAATAGAATTGAAGTTGACCTCTGTTAGTTCTTTGTTAATCTGTGATCACCTAGAATTTGATCATGGGGCATGGGCGCTATATTCCTATACCAGTTTTACCAGTTTTTAACCTGTTTGTTTCTGTTTTAGAGAAAAACGTGTGATAGCTTCCACATATTAGTGTTTGAGCATTCTCGTATCTTTTCCTGCTGGAGGTGATCAACAGCAAAATTGTTGTAATAAAAATATTTCTTTATGTAGGGTTCTATGTTATTTATTGAGTTCATTCTAACTGCTAATTAAGATATTTAAACTTTTTGTAAACAATGTATAATAGTGATAGAGCATTCTATATAAATATACTTCAGTTGTTGTTGTAAAAACTAGTTGGTTTTAGTAAAATCCAGACTCTTCTGTGTTCTGAGAAAATTTCCAGTGCTTGATGATGATTGAACTTCAGTTCCATATTGAATGTTCTTCATAAAGAATGATACTTGAGCAGGTTTGCAGAACAGGCTTACAGCAGCTCCTTATTTAAGTCTGTGCTTGAGTATGTATTTTTTTATAATTTAAAAATTAAGAAAATAATTCAAGTTTCCTTTAATCCCTGGAAGTAGTCAAGTGCTGTAATATTTCCTGCCACTTTATACATTGCCTAGCTTTTTGTTTCCATTTTCTGTCAGACCGCTGTATCTTCAAAATTAACTTAAGATTGATAGGAGCCTGAAATAGCACATGCAGTATGTAGCTGGTGTTTTCTTTTTGACTGACAGATTTTTGGCTGCTCCATGTCATGGCTAAAAGTTGAATTGCAAGTAGTTCATGATGGAGAAAGTTGCTGCGCTTCAATCTTCTGGTAGTTTGTGGTGCAATCAGGATTGTTGGTCCTGGCAGAGTGGGGCTTGTTGATTCCAGCTGTAGAAAGTGCCCTAAAATTTCTTCCAATGCAGACAGTTTAACTAGACTCGATCTCTGCAGAACAGTGCCATGTTTATTTCAAACTTGAGCCTATCTAGCTCAAATGGTTGTTGATGGAGGCAGCTACTAATAATATTTTAAACCAAAGCAGTAATTTTAACTGTTGTGGGAAACACAGAAAACACTAAAAGCACTGGAGATGAGTTGATGGAAGTAAGGTGATTTCATTCCTGACTTTTCTTTGGTTACCATTTTCTCAGAGGCAGTATAATTGACATTGTATGTGGAGAAGGTAAGCGTCCCTTAAGAATTCAGTCTGTATCATTAATCTAGAATTAGAAACCAGGTTATGCAAAATGACAAAGCCCTGTTCAAAATTAAATTTCCTTAAGTTCAAGGTCACCACATTTTCATGTTCAGAAGAGAACTCGTTCTGACTTTTGACTTTCTTGTAGTGAGTGATTCCATTGTTTCAGTAGTGTTTATGATCTTATTTTAACTACTTATTTAGTTTTTCTGCTGTTAAGTCCCAACACTTAAATAAAAAGTATCGTTGGAGAAATTTTCTTTCCAGAGGAATAAATTCAAACCCTGACAGACAAGTTAAGGTTGCAAAGTGTATTACTTGCTAGTCTGTGATTGGCAAGCTTATGTCACCGGAATTATTGTTGTTTGAGTATGGTAAAGTTATCTACATTCAGAGTGAATCATAAGCTGTCCATCAGTGGCATCTGTTGTAGCAGTCGTGCTTTTATTCTTCATCCTTCTTACTAGAAGTATGACTATATTCTAGGCAAAATGGAAAAACAAATGTCTCCTGCTAACAGAGAACAGGGAACTCAAGCCTATGCAGAGTCCATCTGTGCTGAGTGATGGAGAACTGCACCTTCCTGGTGGTTTACAGCTCCAGAAGCAAATAGCTGCTTCAGCCTGGCACTGTTGCTGAGCTCATTAAGCCCTCTGGAAGTGCTGTTTTCCAAGCACAGCACCAAAATCAGCTGTTACTCAGCATAACATGTATGGCTTTTCATAATAATACAGTACTTGCCTCATTCCTCTCAGGCTCTAATTGTATAAAAGTTACCTCTGACCCTAAACACCACAGACTGTAAGTGAACATAATTGCCACAGACTTGTCAAGAAATATGTTTGGCCACGTTCACCTTAGGGCTGCTGTTGGGAGCTCTGCATATGTGGGAATGCTGCTGTGCTGCGTGCTCAGGATCACTTTTTAACTGTGGCATTAAAGGCTGCTTTGTTTTGATGACAGGAAAGCAGGGACTGAGCCCGACTTTCCGCTGCCTTGTGGAACGTGGTCAGGCTGACCAGCTGCAGGCTTGTCCAGTGGCTGCTGTTAGTTATTTTCACGTATTCTGATGTAGGTATTTTGAAGTATCTCCGTCGAGGATAGTTGGAGAAGCAAAGTGGCGTATCTCGCTGCTCCCAGGAGGAAAGGAGAGGGAACGCGAGTGGGGGCTCTTGAGCTGTGGAGGTTCATGGCAGGGTCTGTAGGAAAGGTGGGCAAGAGGGTCTCTAAGTGATGAGCAGGGCCAGAGGGGATGGACAGATTGACCCTCAGCCCTCCCATCGTAATGATTAGTGTTCAGGCTTTTGTGAGGGAACATAAAACGATTAAGATTTGTTCATATTCGGTTGTTCTAAAGCCTATTAGTTTAGAGAACTTTATAATAAACTCTTAATTGCTTAAAAACCTGTAATTGGCAGGGTTTAGTCCTTTTAATTCCTTTTTCCAAATAATCCTAGAAGTTTTTGGCATTTTTGCTTTTTTCATTCCTAAAGTTCCTGGAAATACTTTATCTCTAAAATCTGCTCCTGTGTTTTCAACTGTGTATGGATGAAGCTTATAAATATACATTTCCTCTGACTTCAGAGTTGTTGTGATCGGTTACTCACAGTCCTGTTGTGAGTCAGAGCTGTTAGGTGAGGCAGAGAGTTTAATGTCTTTCATCGTCGTGAAGTTTGTGGAGCTTCTGACGTACACTGACGACCTGAAGCACTGCTTAAATGTGCTCTTCCGGGCAGCTAGTCCTCGTCATTAGGTTGTCTTAAAACATTTTATGAATTTAAGGGCAATTTAAAGTACAAGTATAGGTTGAACTTTGAATAATTTATTTGAGGAGCTTGGGAAGTTTCAGTCTAGAAGCTGTTAAAAGTGAATGTGGAACAGGTTTCTGTGTACAATATTTGTTACGTATAGAGTAAATGCTTGAAAGCCTAACTCGGTTTGTGTTGTGTGTTTGTCCTTTCATTTTCCAATTTCTTTCATCTTGCGATAATTTGCTCTGTAGATCTGTCACTTTTTTAAGAAAAGTCCTTGTTACCTATTCCTTTCTGAGGTTTGAATGCTCTTTGAAAACAGTTCATTAATTTGTGAAAGGTTAGGATTTTTGTTCACAAAATGTTGATTTAGTCTTTACATGTTGTTAAATCCTGAAGACTAATATTCAGAAAGGTACCTTTTTTGGCATCTTAACATACATTTCTTATTATACACACTTCTTAATTTCTTATGTAGTAAGTTCAGCTTCCCTTGTGAAGAGAGGTAATCTGGTGCTCCCAGGAACTTTTAAAATGTAATATTTTATGACTAACAGGCTTTTCTGTTATTTTGCATAACTGAGTATATTTTCTGTCAGAGCACTTTCTTCTTTTTCAGAAAAAAATGTAAGGAATTACCTTTTCTAAAAATCTTCTTTCCATCATTCTTTTTGGGAATTAAGATGTACCAAAGAACTGTGATGCCTCAGGATCTTCTGAGATAGACAGCAGGAGAAGAATAAAGGAATAAGGCAGGGACTAACCATTTCCCGGCTTCTTAATACAGAACATTGTCATGGTATTTGTCAGTAGCAAAAGTACAGGAATTAAGGCTTATGTAATGAGTTTGTTTGTAAAACTGTATTTGTCACAAACTTTTGTGTATATTCCATTGACATGGTGCTGCCAAGTCCTAATTCCAATTTACAAAGTTTTATTTCATCTTTAATGATAAAAACCCTGATAAAAATGAAGCAGGAATGCCTGCCCGCCTTCTGCACTGAATGGTTGGAAGTGGTTTGTCACAGTGGGCTTTCTAAGTTCAGTTTTGGGTGGGATGGTAGCACCAGACAGTATTGGAATGCTTCTATCTACAGCTTGGCAAAGCATTGTGTGGAGGTAGGGTGCTGGCAGAGTTACACTTTTTATGCTCTTCTGAATTTTGGACGTGGTTTGTCACTCATAGATGTACTGATTTCTTAGGAAAAATGTATAGAAGTGTGCAAATACTTCTTATTTCTATCTATCTGTTGATATAATGTTTTGTGAATTTTTGACTAAATAATGTTTGTAAACGTCTGCTGAATATTATGAAAGTTCTGGGAGTAAATTGTGTCTTAATTTGCTACAGTAGGAGCTGCTGCCTCAACCGGACAGTGAGCTAGTGGGATCTCATGGTCTGGCACAGAGGTGTTCTGGTTTACAGGCTTTTACTTACTTTTCAACCACAAATCAATATACGAAGAGGCAGCTGACGTTGAACCACCTCAATTTAGAAGTATAGGCATGTTTCTTTTAAAGTTGTCCTTTCCACACATTTGGTCACAGCTCTGTAGTGGCTATGCTCTGACTGTACACACTGGTCTGGTGCTTTGAACTGCTAAAATCTGTGAACATCCCATGTCTGACAGACAATATCTTTCCCTAGAAGTCTCTAAAAAGGAGCGAAAAATTACTTCTGTGGGCTGTAATAATGTGTAGCCACCCAAAAAGTGAAGTAGTTTTTGCAGCCTGTCTACAAATGCTGTCTTAATGTTAAGAAAACAAAGAAATAGGCCTTAGTCATCCAGGAGGATTTAATGAGATATTGCAGACTTGCTCAAGCTTAACATTTGGTGTAAAGTTGCAGCTCGCAGCGTTCAGTCTCTCTACTCCCTTGCCTTTGTGGGGTTTTTTTATTCTCATTGTTTTTGTACAACTGCTTTCTCATGCTCCAGAAACTGTTTCTGTTTGTGTATTTCATTGAAATCTAGCTTTGCTAGAAGATAAAACAACATGTGACAGTCTATACATACAACAAGATTCTTGAGCTTTTTTATTAAAAAAAAGCTACTTTTGTGAGTGCCATTGATGCTATAAAACAGAGTTCACAGAGATAGTACCTTTTAATTTACCTGCTGATACTGTTTGGAGACTTTTGCTTGCATAATATCTTCATTAGATTTGGTAAAGTTGCAAATGACAAGCTAAATGAGAAAGTGTAGTAGCTCTTGGTTGCCTGGTTTAATGGTAGAGGTATCCCTTGGCAATGGGGGTGTACAGGATCCCCATCAGTATCCCCTGTCTTTAACTTCTGCTAATGCAGCCGCTTGCGAGGCTGGAGAAGAGAATTAACCTGGACTGTAAGACACTGAGGAGTTTGTTGAGGGCTCAAAGAAATGCCCGATCCAGCTCCTTCTAATACTGTAATACCATTTGCTATTTAATCCTGCTAATTCCATGAACTAATATGGCCAACAGAATTTTTAATTTAGAGTGGCTATTCTTAAATGTTATTTCAGGTTTAGTATTGGCTAAACAGAGGAAACGCTGTGACCCCATTTGTTCAAAGGCACAAAACTATGTGGTTGTGCCTGCAGAAAAAAAAACCAAACAACAGTTGATTTTGCTGACCTGCCAATTCTGCTACTCTGTATTGTGAAAACTTAACTAAACAAGGTACACATTTAGTGAGTACTTACACCTAGAGTACTGCAACATTGTCTGTAAGACGCAGTGAGAAACCACATCATGAGTTGATGCTAAACTAAGTCTATTACTCAAAAGTCTCTTTCCACCTCCCAGCTGTGCAGGTGGGCTCAGTTCTCTGAGGCTTCTAGGTGAGCCCAGAGAGTATGGAGTTAGTCCCTGAGACGCCCCATGGCTGGTAACTCAGGGTTCTTTCCTCTGCTCCATGGTTCTTGGGAAGAAATTAATGGGGACCCCATATATGCCCTGTGAGGAGATGTAAATCTATCCCAGAGCAGCACAGGTTTGCTGTGCAGCAAGAGGTAAACATCATTAGCAAACTGTTGTCCTCACCTTTGGCACTGTTCAGCCTCAGTCCAGTTGGCTCCTTCAGCATAATTAGGTTTAATTAGGTTATACCTCAGCACTGATGAGACAGCTCCACTCAGGTCTCTGTGCAAGCTGATGTGGACATAGTCTCTAAACTTCCTTCTTAATTCCTAAGAAATTTGAAGTTTTGGGCTGTGCACTGCCACCACGAGGGTTTGATTCGTGAGCGTTCGGTTGTCCTTCCAGACTTAGATGGGCCTTAAGATGGGTAACTGGAGAGCTGCTTTTTAAAATTCAATAAACAAGAAAAGAAAAAGGAAACACCCTATACTTATCTTCAGATGGTTTTAGCAAGGTCTTTCTCCTCTAATCTCAGTAAGTGCTGTAAGATTGTTACTTATTTATCCTTTTTTTTTTTACCTAAATCTGAAATAGCAAGCCGAGCACTTTACAATCCCCTTTTGCCCTTCCACCTGCATCGGCTGACCAGTACACTTAATGCCACAGGTAGGAGATGAAAAATAGGATTTATTGTTGGCTGGTGATAGTCGAAGCCTGGTGTCACCGTCACCAGCAGCAGAGGTGGTTCTGATTCACTTCAGCCTGAACAGAGAAGCGAAGGGGTAAGCCTGCAGGTTGCAAATAGCGTCATTGCTTAATTCATGGGGGTTGTTGCACGTCGTGAGTACGACTTCTGTGGGAGCGCTTTCCAGCTCTGGCTGGCACGCGGCACCGTGGTCCCTGCGCTAGGACAGCGGGGCAGGTAGGCCAGGTTCGATGGAGGAGCTCAGCGCAGGCTGCATCGTCTGCCGACGGGAGGGATCCGTTCGTCGTCAGTGAGCCTGCCCCTTGCGCCGCGCTTCCAGAAGGTGCTTGTGTATTCCTGGGAGCACGACAGGGTAGTGTGAACTGTTACTAACCCTGATAGCTGGCGAAACTTTTTTTTCCCCCTTATTTTTATGTATTACTATCACAGAGCACAAAGAATCTACCTCTTCTTGTTTTGCCTATGTTGGAAGAACGTTGCTAGGAGGTAGTTACATTTCTCTGTTAATAAGCTTTCAGGTCAAAATTAGCTTCATTGTGGCTATATGGCTTAATATAAGAACCACTCGAGTCTGCTTTTTCTAAAAATGAATTGATCAATCAAATGTACACATGATGTTACCAGCGTAGTGCTCGATATTGTAGAGGAGGAATAGATGAGTCACACGGAGGCTCAGGCAGTTCTCCAAATAGTAGCAGGGAGGGGTTTACTACCTTCTTGTCTTGATCACAGCCCAGATAAATACATTTGGATTAGGGGGTTGTTGGAGGGATTATAATGTTATCATGTTCCAAAACAAATAACGCTTGGAGTTCTGTTGCCTCCTCTACATTTAATGTCTACTTCATCCTTTCTTCTTCTGGTGTTGCAAAGGGTGTTGTGTATGAAGTTTATTAACAACATGTTGTAAGAGAGGAAGGATATGTAAACCCAGAAGTTTTCTTTCTGTGCTGCGAGCTGGAACATAATAGCCATCTAAAGAAACTAAATAAACAGAATTCAAATGTCAAGACAATTGTGTTTGTGCCCAAATGGAAATTCTTTTGTAGTCGTGTAAGAGTAGGATGCTTCGCAGAGGGGCCTGAGCCTTGCTTGGGAGTCCTGGGAATGAGCCTCAGTACTGGCTCAGCAAGACGGCAGCTGATGCTCCAGCAATTCGTAGATGCAAAGGAAACACCACGACTGTGTTTTGTTTAATATTCATGCATGCATACATACGTGCACGCAGACAGACATAGCCCAGCATCTGTCTGTGGAATCTAATAAGTGTATGGGAACTTCCGAAAGTCAGGAAAGGCTCATGTCAGCCGTGCGGGCTCGTGGTGTGTGTGGGGTGTGCTCTGAATTGCTGCCTTGGAATGTTAGTGTGGCTCGGGAAGTCATATTAAAAGGACTTTCGGTGGCTTTAAATATACATAGAAAGTTCTTTGAACTGGGTGCTATTGTTGCTAGAACTTGTTAAAATACTTAAAAGTGTTAGATAAATGTCAAGAAACTCAAGATCGCATTTACTGAGCATCCTCCAAGAAGAATCTAATATTGTTGCAGCAAAAATGTTTCATGATTATTTCTGCAAGATGAACGTGTTACCTTGTAACTGGAATATTATGTGTACAATGGAAGGAAAGTTGTGGTTTATTATATATCCTGATCAAAGACTCTTTATTATTCTTTTGGTCTAGTTAGGAGCTGCTTTTGTTGTTGCTGTTTTGATGGTTTACCTACTTTAATAAGAGGATGTTCCACCGGAACAAGCTGTCAGTATGTCTGGTGAACCCAGAAGCTCGTTCTTTTATCTTCAACACAGCACAGACACAACTGTGGGGTTTTTTTTTGGTTTTTTTTTTTGTTTGTTTTGGGTTTTTTTTGTTATTTGTTGTTTTTTGTTGTTGGTGGGTTTTTTGTTTTTGTTTTTTGGTTTTTTTTTTCCCCAGAGACACATAGAGCAAGGAAAACATATGGGTAATGTTTCTGTTTGATTTTGTGCATCAGTTAACTCTGGGTTTGGGTGGCTTTCCTCCTCATGATGATTTATTCAACTTACAGAAGAATTTGACAGTCAACTAGTCCAGGAGCTAAAGACAACAGCTTTGTAGTCTGGGGGTTGTTGTCAGCAAGATTGACGTTTTCTGAGCAACGTGAAGGGTAGCAACTCTTTCTGATGGCTTTGGCTTTAATATTAACGGAAAACGGAAGCAGTTTGCTAAATTTTGTGTCTTTCCCAGTGTGGTGTGATAATAATTTGTCAGATCATATGACAAACTAGGTGGGTAACTAGCAGTGGTGGCATTAGCCTGGACGAATGGAAGCAAACAAAATGGTAGGCTTTATATATATGCATGTTATGTATATATATATATATATATATATATGCATGGTAATTTCTATTGTTAGGAAATGTATTGGCAAAATAATTTTTCATCTTTCTAAGCTTTTATCCTGTTTTTAGCATTTTTAACCACTTCTCTGTCATGTTTTGCTGTTGACCAAATCGAAAGGTTTATTTTTTTTTTTTTTTTTTTTTTTTTTTTTTTACATCTGTTGTTCTTTTGCTTTACACAGTTTTGGGATACGCAAAGTGGAACAGGATCGCCATGTTTCGAAACAGTCTCAAGATGCTTCTTACAGGAGGGAAGTCAAACCGCAAAAACAGGTCCAGTGGTAAGTAAATGTCAACTCCTCATGCATGTGTTTTATTTACAGCCTTTGAAAGTATGCCTTTTATGTGTGTTTCGGTCTTTACTGGGTCTTTCTTCTCTTTAATGAATAGATGTACTCAGTTGATGATCTTGCAGACTCAAAACATAATCATAGGTCATTTTAATATTGTGCTATGATTTAATATTTAAATATATATGTATATTTATTTTAAAATGTATGTAAACAATAATCTGTTTTTATTGGGGAGATAAGATGTAGGGACAAATAAATAATAGTTGTACATAACCCTGTAGTAAATTAACGTCAAGGTCCATGTTTCAATTACAGAAATGAAGAAAATAATTTTTTTCCCTCCAAAATGACTGATAACTTGTGGCAGTGAAGTCTTCATTACAAACAGTACAAGTGATAGCAATAGTGATTCTTTTTTTAATTTTTAAACAGGAGGGAGAGAGAGGAATGGGAAGAGATGGAATTAAGGAGGAATTGCCCACATTTAGACACCATTTCTTTTAGTCTCCTTTTTCCACCATCCCAGGAGAGGAGTTTACAGTTAGTCCTGGTTCACGTGCCACGAACACTGTCTTGATCCATGAAGGGGGTTAGGAGAAATCGTAATTGTGAAGCAAAACATTACAAAAATATTGATATGCTTTAAAAATATTTTTATTTAACTTTTGTATTTATTTCCAAAAATGGAGTGTTGGCAGTGTAAGAGCTTTTAATTAGATCTTTCATTTTTCTTTTTAAAGCCATCTGGCAGCACATTTTGAATATTTCTGGATACAGTGTTTATTTGTGCTGGTGTGTCTGTGTAAATAGTGCATCTGTATATTCCATGGGAAACCACAAGTGAAGATGCAGAGATATAATGGTGATAAATGCAATGGAAAACACCAGCTGCTTTTCCCTGGTTGAAGCAAGTTAATGCATATTTCTCACTGTGCTGGATTACCCCCCCCCCCCTTAATATCTTACTACCCCAACTTTTATTTGGGGAAGGGGAGTTGGTGTTTTTCAGCAGAAAGCTTTGCTGTGTCCTGGAGCTGCCTGGTAGTAGTGCTGACTTTGTTTTGGTCCTTAGATATCGGTAATTGTTAAGTCCGGTTTCTGGTGAGAGTCCCGGATTGTGTTGGTTGATCCTGAAGGTCTTTGCCTTGAAAAGTTTAAGCACTGCATCATGGCGTTGACTTCCTTGCATCAGTTGTTGCACTTGGTGTGTATCTGCTGCAGTGGGGAAAATGTCTGTTTTGCAGAGATGCCCTCAGTAATTTGAGCCTGAGGTCGTGGTTGTCACCGACTGCTTTTCTGGATTCTTCTTTCCTTGTGAACTCCTTAGCCTTTTGTTGCAGGAGGGTTAATCTGAGGGAGGTACCTGCATAAAAAGACAGATTTGGGAAGACATACGAGCAATTGGCTCTTGTGTCTTGTGATTTTGTATCTCTGTGAAGCATCTCATTTACAATTTGAAGCCCAGGGAAAGTACAAGTCCTCTGCTGATAGAACCTTTGGAAAACTGTACACAGACAAATGATCTTAAATTGTCATTTCTCTACAAAGCCCTATCTTTGAACCATGTTCTGTTATCAGTCCCTAGTATTCCTTTCAACTTATCTCCCAAAACACTATTAAGGATCTTGTATATGCAGAGCATTGCAAGTCGTGTTTCTTATTTTTTGAATGAAAAATGTCAGTTCTGAAATAAGAAGGTTTGATATGGCTGTACTTATGTCTTTGAGCAAAACAGAAAGAGATGGGTCTTCTTGAAAATAATATGACAGTATTTAATAAATGAGGATTTCTTTAATGCCTAATGACTGTACTGTATGTTTAATTTGTTGCAATTCTGCCTTTGAAATAAGTTGCTTTATTGAGAAGTTCTGTTTGGCATTCTTCAGGGGAGGAGAGGGAAAGAAAAAAGGAGATGGTAAGGTTTGTTAAATTAACAGTGTGTGAATGGAAAACATCCCTCAACTGAAAATAATTTTTTAGGTAAGTCTTAGTCTGTCAGACTCTAACAAGACATTAGATGAATTCATTGCTGCGTAGATTTTTTTTTTTTTTTAAATATTTAATTCTGTATTTCTTTGCAGCACGGTAAGGAACAAAAAAATAATAAATCTTCCATGTACATTTCTGTGTAGCATACAGTACTAAACCTGAAATTTGCTTTTATTTATTCACTTTGCAATTCTGGTGAACTACAAATTGAATGCTTTAAAAGCTGATAGAAAAGGAGAGTACTGTCTAATAAAATACAGAAGGAGTTTGTCACCCTATCACTGAAGGTGACAGAGCAGTCCTGTGCTGGTCTGAACAGCCTGACTTGATCCTCTTCATCTTGTTTGCTTTGCTTACCCCAAAACTCCGTGCTACCCCTCTCTTCAACCTCCCTGATCTCCTGGTACACAAAGAAAGAGATCTTAAGGGATCCTCCCACCCCCTTGAATAAACCCTGGGTCCGAGCGTTTCCTTCTCTAGAAGGTATTCATGTGGTGAGTGCATACCTTTAGGTCACCTCCGTCACTATTGCCTTTGCTGTTAGGATTTTGTGGGGGCATAGGTGGGGTGCTGATGGGTCTGGATATTTTCAGCCTTTAAAAAGAGCACTAATTTCAGTGCTTTAAAAAGATTAGATATTTATTGATTTTTTAACATGGCATTTATCATAAACATGATGTAGATTACTAATCAGAGGTTGGAAATGAAGCTTCTGTGATGGTTTTGGTGCCGTGATTTGCCTGTGGCCTCAGAAGCTGTCCCACTGTGGGGGACACGGTGTCATCTGGAGGGTAGAGCCAGGGGGAGGGTGCGTGAGCTGCCCCCACAGCAGAGGTGGATGTTTCCAGAACAACCCATGTTCACAGGGGGACAAACACAGAACTACACCCATCTCTGGGAACCGGGAACAAACTCAGAATCCTAAGTGTTGTGAAAATAATCTAATAGAGGTGTCAGGTCTGCTGTTGATTCACCTTCCATGGGATGATTTTAAATTACGTGGGGAGGTGACAGCCCACTCGGTGTCTCTGGTGCGCCTGGGTGTGGATGAAACTGCAGTCTGTGTATCTTAATTTCCAACACTCAGTCATTTTGCATT
The DNA here is from genome assembly GCA_035590215.1 of Microhierax caerulescens. Lineage (NCBI taxonomy): Eukaryota > Metazoa > Chordata > Aves > Falconiformes > Falconidae > Microhierax > Microhierax caerulescens. Next base: position 1,234,486 of record JAVJGJ010000042.1, on the reverse strand, counting down.
CCAGTGCGGGACTAAACCTTTAAAGCAGGGTTAAAGGGGTTGTGGTTTTTTTCTTGGGGTATCCAAGTGGGCACGCTGGCCTTTGAAATGACAGTTCTTTGCAGTTTCTTTCATTTGCAGTAACATAGTTAGCAAACAGGGTCAGTGAAGTCAAGCTAACAGCCCCTACGTGTTGCAATTTGGGTTTGGTAGTTCTTCATGATTAAAAGAACACTGGTAGTGGTAACAGTAAAATGCTGCCTTTATTATTCCTCCTCCAGAAACTGCTGAGCAACCTCTCTGAAAAACTGTGGTTAAAATTTATTTTGACTCAGCTGGGGTAGTTGTTTTTTTTTCCTTTGGTACTCTTTATGGGATTGTGGTTCACACACAAAATATTTATAAAAGAGGAATATACCAAATATGTATGTATGAATGTATAGTTAAATGCAGTGATGCAAATTAAAATAAATGAACTTTTACACCGGCATCAGATTGTGTAATCTCCTGTGGTTAATTTTGTGTGTGTATGTATTTTCAAAACTGTACTGATAGGATTTTTCAGCAGCATACTGTATGCAGTACGACTCTGTGCATGTGTATTTGTGCACATATTTAATCTCTTGCCTTAACAAGAATTCTCTTGTGATTCAAGGGCACTCAAAATATTTTACAGTAATGCCTTGAGGACACGTTATGACTGCAGTAGTACTTTGATTAGGCTGTATTTTCTTCTGTCATAAATGGATGTTCCACAAAGCTACCAGACACCAGTGTCTGTGAAGCTGAAATGTGATCTGAATATGGTTAAATATTACCTTTATTTTTCTAGTCTACATTAATTTACAGAGATATGCAGACATGGAAGTTTTCTGACTCAAGTTTGTATCCAGGGCTAAATTTGCTTAGGATATGTTTGTTTGAAAGTGTAAGAGGACTGTGCTTTGCTCCATCCTCTTTTTTTCTTTTTTCTCTTCTTCTGGCTGAAGATCCATCACTGAGTATTGTGACCAGAAGCCCTGGGCAAGCAGTGGCATTAAAACCTGCGGGCAGGCACTCCTGCCTGCTGCTGCTTGTCAAGAGGTTCTTTTTGAGGCTTCTCTGCCTAATTCCGCCCTTCTGAGGGCACTTCTGTTGTGTTCTCTGCATCCAGAGACATGCATATATAAGACATGCAAAAATAAGGGATTTTGTTTTTCCAGTTCTATCAAGGACCTCTCTCATATTTATCTGCAGTTTGTTTGCTTATATTAAACACTCATTCATCTGGCTATGTATTTAATTAGTCTACATCAAATCAGTCCGCTAATATATTCATTCCAGTGTCATGTTTGTGAAATAGCCTATGCAATGGATCCAATCTTTCCACCTATTACAATTATCCTTGTTTCTTTTCCTAGCAGATGGACTATTTCCTTCTTACATTATCACATTAAATTAATACTACTGTAAGAGTTCAGATTCCCTTCAGAACCTAGTAAAATTTAGCTACAAAACTGCAGATTTTATTTGATTGTATATTTCTCCTCACTTTGTGAGGTGTAAGGTGAGGAAGTTGTGGCTTTGATTTCTGGTGGAGGCTGAGGTAAATTCTTAATGTACTCTTGTCTTTTTTTTTTTCTTTTTTTTTTTTCCCCCTGTTAAATTTATCTGAGGCATGTAATCCTTTATAGACTAGCCCAAAGGATGTGCTTTTTTTCTTCTGAGTTAGTTAGGAATTGTATTTTACCTGTTCTTAACTGATATAATGCACACAATTTTTATCTCGAGCTTGCTGGCTAGGTGTGTGCCTGTCATTCATAATATTTTTGGTGTAGGATTTTTAAAATTTGTTCTTCCCTGGTTCACAGGAGAGCCAATTACCTCTAACTTCCAATGTATTTTTAGAACCTTTTGGAACCTGCCACTTCATATTTTAATTCCAGGATTATAAAAGCCCCTGTCGAATGCTCTTCTCTTTTGATTCTTGCCTTTCTAAGATAAAAGGCATCTCTGTGAAGGTTTCATCACTGCTTTGCCAGAACTCCATGCAGTTCCTTAGCTATCTGATCTCTTTTGGAAGTCTAAGCATAATTTTTGCCCCAAAAGAGTTTGAGGGTCACAGTTGCTTTTTGGATTTAATTTCTGAAAGAAATTGCTTAGTGATGAGATCCAGCTGGTGGGTCCTACAGATGCTGGGATAACTTAATTTAAGAAGGTGTTAGAAATAAGATATTAAAAGATCTATCAGACTTACTGAATGTATTGTGGTTCTGAATGCTGACTGTATCCACATATTCAAGTCATTAAATCCAAATAATTCAGGCTGTCTTCTTCCAAAAGTTTTGCTATTTTTTCATAAATGCATTTTTAAACGAGTCACAAATGTTGACAAATCCATAGTGCCTCTGACCACAGTGAAATATTGTCCTTGAGTTTTACTTATTTTGAGTATTAAGAATGAAATGACCCTTCCTGAAAGTTTGTTTTTCATTTATGTAATTTAGTGTATTTCTTCTTAAGGGGAAGATAATGTGGGTACACATGCACATATTTTTCTTCTTAGTAAGGCGTATTTATTTGGTCAGAATATGTCTTGTTCATATTCCAAGCTCTCTTCCCAGACACACAAAAGATGCGTGGACATCTCTGCCTCTCTCCTCTACAGCTACTTAAAAAAAGACTTTTAGCAGCTAATGCCCGTATTATTGTGATATGTGTTTCTTTACTTCTGATTGCTTCTGTGCACAAATATCTTTTTCCCTTTGTTTTTATAACACCACAGATGTTAACCTAACTTGCTTTATAGCTTATACATAATTCTTATTTGACAGGTCTGTTCAGTCCTTTACTGTGTGTCTTAAAGGTTTTTTTTTTTATTATTAACTGATTCAACTGTTCCGCTGGAGTTCATCAGCCTGTATGGTTTCATGCTCCTGTGTGTGAGCGTGTGGGGACAGTGGGGGGTGATTCAGCTCTGTCAGGCTCAGCCTTGCCAATATTTTCACAAATTTGAACATCACCAGCTGTAAGAAGAGTGTTGACTAAGGCTGCCTCCATCTTGCTTTGAGTAACAAGCAATGGATAGCCTCACCCCACCTCTTGTGTTTCCACAGCCCTAAAAGTGACTCTATTACCTGAAGCACCAGTTCATTGAGTTTTCTTCCTCTTTGTGGCACTTTCCACCCTCTTGAGCTTTAATTTATTGTTTTATTATTTATCTTTTTGTTTTCATCAAATACAGGCATATATACTAATCTTTTTCTGGAGAGGCATTTTTAATCCTTTCTCAGTGTGTCCTGATTGTCAACTCATGTTATATGGTATTCTTAAATTATTTGCATACAAAAAGATTTTTAGAGCCGTATTTTGAGCCTTCCTAACTTCCCTTATTGTGGTACTCTTACAAAACTTTTTTTTTTTTTTGCCCCTGTTTTCAAACCTTACAATATGACTCCTCCATTTTTCTCAATGTTTCAGTTCACCACGTTACTGCATTTTACTGCATTATTTCTGGAATCTGGAATGTTTCAATTTACTATGTTTTCTTTCAGTTAAATCTTCTTGAATACTGATAATCTTGTAGATCTCCTCAGTATTCCCAGTTTTTTGGCTTTATATTTTGTGGGGGAATTGGGAGAATGCCATGTTTCTTAATGTCTGTTTTTTATGATAAAACATCATCTCTCTCTCTTTGAAATGCTGTATTTTGGGCTCTTTACTATGAGGCTTAAATTTGGGGACTTCTAAATCCTTTTCCCCCGGTGACGTTGTATGGTTTTCTTCAATATGTAACATTGTTTGAAAGGCAGGCTCTGTGTGTCAGGTGTATTTAGTGCTTTGAACAGGTGCAGTTCTTATTTAGTTCCTCCCTTTTCATTAAAATAGCCTGTATCGAAGCTCGATGTTTTCTTTTATTTTTTTTTCCCCCCTTCCCCCTCCCCTAAGACAAAATGAAAGAGTCTTCTGACTGTCTCATTTGTTCATAAAGGTTAAACTGTAACATTACATACATGAGTTTGGGGAGGTGAGAGAGATGTTTGATGTATTTCTTCTGTGCCGATTGCTGTATTTGTTTCAAACAGCTAAAAAGGGAGGCAGGCATGCCTCATGTATTTGACAGGATTGTCTCCTTTACAGCTGCTGGGACCTAGTTCTTTTTCTTTTGCTGTTTTTTCCCCATTTTTCATTTCTATCAGCACATCTACAAGCACTCCTTTTTCCTCAGTCATCCAATTTTATTTTTCAGACTTATTCCTACTTGCTGGTTTTTATCCAAGATTTATCTCTAGGTCAGTGAGCCCATTGTCAAGTTCTTCTATACTAGCTTTAATCCTCCTCAAACCTTCCCCTTCCTTAGCGATTCTACAGATGTGATTGCTGAGATTAATTCACCAAAGTCCCTTCTAATAGCGGGGGCTGATTTGTTGTCCTGCTCCGCTCTGACTGCTGCTCCCATTACAGCAGCCGTCTCCCCTTCTGCTGTCCTCATAGGCTGTTCTGAGCTCTCTAACCTCCGATGGGTTCCTTCTAGGGAAAAGAAAAAGGCTTTTTAAAGCGGTCATTTATATGGGCATCCGTTCTGCAAACAAGGGAATCGATTTTTGAAATTAAGGGGGGCAAGGAGCGGTGCTGTTCGCAGGTCGTGCCGTTGCCCCTTCTGAGCTCTGCCCTTGTGCTCCGCTGCCTGCACCGACCACCTTTCCTCGCCCCAAACTCCTCCGCGAGCCGTCCCTGTGCACGCTTCCTTTGGAGCTGTCAGAAACCGCGGTAACCATGATTTGCCTTTGTGGATTATCTGTAATACTTTCTATTGAGTGTTGTGCTGGCAGAAAGCAGTGCTTGACCAGAGCTCACGGAATTCAGCGTCTTCTGTGTGAGATTTGGTTTCACGCAGGAATGAGCAAGATGAGAAAGCTCAGGGGTGCTGGTGGTGGATGTCTGGGGCTGTGACTGTAGCTGTGGAAGCTGCTCTTACTTCTTACTGGGGAAGGAGGGTAGGAGGCTTGGAGGAAAAGAGAGAAACAGTTTTGGGAATATCTTTCTCCCTAATATTACATGGTGTTTGTTTCGGTTGCATTTGCCAACAGTTTTAATGGAGCTGTGTAGTGAATGTGCTAAGAAGTTTTAGAAATAATTGTTAAATCTCCTTGTAGGTGGTCTTTTTTTTTTTTTTTTTTGTCAAAAGGTAATTTTATAAACAGAACTGTTCAGTTGTGCCATCTAGCTGCTTTAATCCCTGTTGATTTACAGCTGAATGCTGCTTAAAGAACACAACTGGCTTTTTACTGTGCTGATAACTGCTAATAAACCTTTAAAGAGCCTAGAGCAGCCTCTTCACGTGACGAATATCAGTGTACATAGTGGAGTATGAGACTGTAATAAGGTTCTTATGAATTGGAGCTCCCCAGTCGTTCTGCAGATGCTTTCCACCAGAACTCGCTTCTGGCATCTCTGTATCTTCCCAGAAGAATGTGGGAAGCTGGAAGGTACGTGCCAAGAAGCATGAGAAGGTCCCCGGGGACTGGGAAGAGGCAAGTGTTACACCCATCTGGGGGACGTGAGGGGGTCTGGGGAAATAATGGGCTTGACAGCCTCAGCTTAGAATGTGAAAAATTACGAAGACTTCTTCAAAGCCATTTCCAGGCATGAAAGATAAGAAGGTCGTTGGGAAAAGCTGACGCAGAAGGATTTATCCAGTTTCAAATTGTGCTTGAGCAGCCCGATTGCCTGCAGTGATGAAGTGACTGGCTCTGCAGGCGGCCGTGGGCTGGCGGACGCAGCTCACCGTGGCCTTAGCGAGGCTTGCAGCTCCGCTTAAGACCCTTGTGGCCAGCTGGAGAGGATGTGGGCTAGCTAGATGGACTGGAGCCTGAGGGGAAAGCTGGCTGGACTGTCAGGCTGGAAGGAGGGTGATCAAAAGTTCAAAGTCATAACTGGTGGCCAGTTATGAGGAACACTTCTCAGGGGTTGACGCTGGCGTCAGTACTACAAAGCAGCAGCCTGGAGAAGGGGTAGAGAGCATCCTCGCCAAGCCTGTGGGCAGCACGGCCCTGGAGGCAGCAGCTGATGCGTCGCAGGGCAGGGGCTGCCAGTCTGAAGGGTCTTGATGGACTGGAGGAACCTTATGGAGTCCAACGAGGGCAAATGTGAAGCCATGCTCATGGGACAGACTAACCCTGTGCGCAGGGGATGGATCACGGGTAATAGATAACGGTCTCTTGGCTGGGTGCTCCCAAGGAGCGGCGGTATCGGGGTCCCAGACCTCCTGACGGGTGTTTATTTACAGTGTGTATAGAAGCAGAAGCATATTGGTAGGGTATGAAAGAAAAGAAAGGGAAAGAGCAGTTGCTGAGTGTATGAAGGAGCAAAGAATGGTCAGTGCTGTCAAATACTGCCTTTAATGATTGAGGCTGAATGCCAGGAATTGGTAAGGCTGTCATCTGTGTGCCTGAGATTTATATTTGTAAAATGAGGATAATACCTCATCCCATACCCTTGCAAATGAGCGGTCTGTTGTTGTACAACGCTTGGATTTTGGATGAGTCCTAAAGAAGAGCTCACAGCAGTTACAGCTTTTGTCAAAAATCTTCTTACTGTGTACTAGGTGAGTCAGCACGTTGAGCTTTAAAATGCAATACTGCACAGGTGCTGAGCAGATCAGAAACATCAATTCTGTTATTGAATCTAGTGGAATTTTGGGGGCTAAGGAAAGTAATAAATCAGTATACTGATACAGTCAGACTGTGGTGTCATAGGTGTGTCAGGGGAACGATATGATACACATATGCTATGTAATTGTGGATACGTCTAGGATTTTGTGGTGTAACTTACACAGACTAACCAGCAGGTTTGTGGTAACCTCCTATAGCTGTCTTACTCTTGCTGAACCAGGAGAGGGAGTAGAAGTTTTCTGACAAATCATCTATCAAAAGCTGTGCTGAAATGCACCATGCCAATATGCAAAGGAGGTAGTTACATTTTTCGATGTCAAATGACCTTGTCTTCTCTTATTAAAAAAAAAAGAAAAAGGATTCTTATACAGAATTCAGAAAGAATACATACACTTGCTTCTAAATAAAATAATCATAATCCATTTGAGGGATTTGTTAAAGCAAACTGATGGGAAAGTGATGTCCTTTCTAGGATGTCTAAGAGAACCTTAATAATTAGAATATCTTTAATAGTTTAAAAATCCAAACAAGGTAATTTAGAAAAAAAGTTTACATCAGAGAATTCAAGTTTTTAATTTGTATGAAAATCAGTAAGAAAACATGATGTCTAATGATTCATCTTGGGTTCTCTCTACTAGAACAAGCCTCGCCCCAGATCTTAGGTAGGCAACAAACTTGGATTCCTTAACTTAAAGCAAGATTTAAATAATGAATAGTCTAATCTGCAAAACTGGCTTTATGTTTTTTATACAAGCAAACTAAAAACAATGTTTTTCAGAATTCCAGAAACTTACTTATTGAATGTTTCTGAATTAAGTGGTTTAGAAATATTCCATATTTGAATGTTGATTTTGGCATTTTACATTAGTGTATTGAATTTGTAATGTCTGTTTTCTTGTAATCAGAACTTGGTGTGGCACAAAAATAAGCAAGCGTGTTCATATGCAGGAAAAATAATTAAAATGGAGAAGTGCTGGAGATAAACAACAGGCTTTGTATTTTTGTTCTTTTTGAATGTTGAAGTTGTAATTTCTGTTTGCAGTGAAATTCTGCCTGCATGAATTTCAAATTAATCTGTGTCAATCATGGAAAGCCATAGGTAATATTCTTTATTAAATAGCTTGTGAATTTTCATATCACGTGGCTTGGCCCAATTTCAGGCAGATTTTTCAAGCAATAAATGCCATTGATAGGTGAACTGGGCAGATCTTTTTCTCGTATAACATGCAAGTGTGCAGTGCTACAGCAGGAGCCTGTGATCACTGGGGCAGGTGAGTTGGATTAATCTCTTAGGAACGAATTCAGCTCTTTGGAAAATGTTCTTTCAAGGTGGCTTTTCACAACTATTAGTGCTAAATTTAGCTTTTTTGGAGTCAACGTTATCAAGAGATTTGTGCAGGGCTTATAGTTCAGTGTCTTTTCCCTGATCGACTTGTAGGAATAGGTTCCATGAGACCACAAGAGAGAAATCTTTTAGTAGCAATACATACTTTTTTTTTTTTTAATGCAGTGTAGGTTATACAAAGAGTATAAAGTAGAAACTTTGAGTGGCAGAGCACATGGCACAGATGCTACAATGCAAAAGTCGTGATTTTTATATTTGTTTGGGGGGGGGAAGGAAGGTTCTAGATATCCTTTAGAGTATTATGAAATAGTGTGGAAGGAGGAAATGTTAATTGCTGTGTGGGATAGGGGGAGCCTGTATTCCCAGTTCTATTGTAAAATCTCAAAACGCAAAGTAAGCCTCTCACCTCATAATTTCATTTTGTGTTCAAGCTTCTAAATGTGATGATGAAAGTAAAAATGAGACTGTAACTGGATGGCAGAAGGTATTAGTAGGTTGTTACTTTATTACATTCCATTTTCAATATGTTTGATTTTTCATCTGTCCAGTTATAAAGTAAACAGCCAAGAATATAGAAAAACACAGGTGAAGTGTGATGACATTCAGGAGAGTTGTAGTTATGGCTCTGAAAGAAGCACCAGGATACCTCTGTACGTCAGTGACAGCTTCGGCTGAAGAGATTAATGCGCTCTGGCTGTGCAGCGAGCTGAAGTTGTGTCCCAAGGTGGTTCTGGCGTGATGGGGTCTGAAACGCAAACCCTGAAGAGCTGCTGTTGCTGTTGTGATAGCAGTTGGAGCAGCATTAGCAAAGGTATGTCAGGTAATCGTGAGGAAGTTACTGGGGCTTCACAGTGCTGATGATTTTTTTTTTTCTTTTGAATTTAATTTTGGAATTTAATCACAGTGAAGAAACAATCTGCGGTTTTGTAACCTTTCACAAGAAGGAAGGAATCCAATGAAACGCAATCAGACTGCACACTGTTTCTCTGCTCCACATGCAACAGATTTTTCATCATGCTCTCCTCAGCATTACAGTCTCAGAATCCTAGGATCATTCAGGTTGGAAGGACCTTTGAGGTCAAGTCCAACTGTTAACCCAGCACTGCCAAGTCCAGCACTAAACCATGTCCCCAAGTGCCACATCTACATGTCTTTTAAAACCCTCCAGGGATGGTGACTCAACCCCCTCCCTGGGCAGCCTGTTCCAATAACTGACCACCCTTTTGGTTGAGAAATTTTTCCTAATATCCCATCTAAACCTCCCCTGGCACAACTCGAGGCCACATCCTCTTGTTCTACCAGTTGTTATTTGGGAGAAGGGATTGACCACCACCTTATTAGTCTGAGCATGCTTTTACTTAAGTTTCCACCAAAGATGTGGGATTTTTCCACATCACCTTTTTTATTTTTTTTTCCAGTTCCTAAAAATAAATATTATTTATATTCACGGTGACTCATCAATGGGAAGTGTTGATACAGATTCTTGCATTTGTTTATTACATTGACAGATGTTGAAAACTTGTTGCTCCATCCTAAACTTACACTCTAGGATGTATGATGCATATTTTTATTTCTGCGGGATTTTTGTGCACTGAAATACTCGCCAGCTTATATAAAACCACTGATCTATGGACACTTGTTCTGTTGCGTGATGTATACAAATACGATCAAATGCAATTCAGCACAAGTTAAAATCCGCTCCCTTCTGCAGCCTCTTCCCAGCCTCCCGGGTTTTGCAAGGATGGCTTTTTTCATGTGGCTTTTTTCATGTGGCTTTTGTAGCTTCCCCGTTGGCACTGTGTGTGTAAAGTTACTGGTGTTGCAAGGCATATGTTTAGCTTCATTCATATAGGCATCTCTTTGATGCATGAAGTACCAGTACTAAGCGTTGGCAAATAGGTCTGTAAAGTCGTTACCACATTCTCTTTTTTGGAGTTGTGCTTGCTCTTCCTTTTTGCTTTTTTCTTAAGGAAGAGTAGGTGTCGAGTACTTCCTAATGTTTTTAATGGAAAAGATACCTTTAAGATGATTGATTTTTAAGCTGTCATCTCTTTAGAAGTTTCTCCTCTTCAGACTGGTTCTGTTGCATGCACAGAAATTTTACTCTCAACATGTATGTAAGGACTTTTTTTTTTTTTTTTTTAATACTGGATATAATTTTAGATAACTCATGGATATTTGTTAAAGTTTCCATCTTTAAATGACCTGTTTGAGGGGATTGTGGAAATTCTTGCTGCAAGATCTTTCTGATGTGGAAGGATTTATTTATATATATATATATATATAAATATACATATTATCCTTTTATATTGTTGTTTTATTTTTGAGGTTGTGATGACCCGTACTCTTTTACTAGTCACCCCCACCCCGCAAATCTGAGCAAGTTAGGGATGTGACTTTACAAGAAGCTTTGGCAAGTTGTCCAGATCATAGCAGATGATGTTTTGTGTCATTTAAACAGTTTGAAAATCAGTATCTTCTGTTAGGTGAGTTATGATCAAGTGGTGCATGAAGCAGTTTGTCACATTTCCAAGTGGTTATCGGCCATCAGCTCTCCTCCGAGAGCTCTGCTACCGATTGCTGACAGACAAACAATAACCTGGTGAGCTGGACCTTTAGTCCATTCTTAGAGTAAGAAATGAAGATCATGGACTATCTCCTGATTCCAATATACTAATTTAAAAAGAGGCATTTAATTTGTATTTAAATTTTCTTTTGTTATGATTTCAAGTGAAGTATTAATACGTTATTTTTTTATTAATACACATTTTTTCTACTGAATACAAATTAGTCTGCTTTTGACTTCTATTAAAACACTTTCACTGACACCACAAGAATTAATAGTGCATTTAAATTATATATTCATCACGTTATTCAGTTTAAACAATTGAGTCATCCACTTCCATTTCTTTTTTTCAAAAGTACTCCTTGAAGTTGTTCGCAGTGAAATACCTCTTTCTGATCACTGAGTTTCCAAGACTGTTTTATTAAAAGGAATAAAAAGCTATGGGAAGCATTCTTGGTGGTGTTTCTGAGTTTTTTAATTTATTTAGAAATTCAAGTTAAAAAATGGGACTGTATTTTTAATTGTATGTTACCTGGTAACAAACCCTGTTTGAAAGTTTACAACGCTGCTGTGTTACTAAATGCAGACATCTAGAAAGGCTTCAGTAGATCAAAGGTCTCAAACATAAGAAAAATTGGAATTCTAGGTGTCTAAACATCCCATCTGCCTTTTAGTACTGTCTGCTGATCCAAATGGCTGATAAATGATCCTTAGCTGGGAAACGGTGCCCTGAAAGCTGACCTGCAAGATAAAAAGCCCACAGTTTATAAGCTGAATATCCAGCTATTCTTTATCTTCTCTTTATTGACAATTAAACAAAGCAAGAACTTTGTGCTCCCTGCATATGCCCGAGACACATCTTTGCTATTAAATGGAGACATTTCTGCTGCTTGTGCTTTGTACCACCACCGTAGCTTACCTCTTTTCTTGCCACGCTCTTGATAAAGGAGATTCATCACTTTAAAATAGATGTGAATTCGTGAAAATAAACCTTCTTCATTTATTTTCCGAAGCAGCTCAGGAGGGAGCGTGCTGCCTGTTCCCACCCGCCCTGGGGAGGCTGAGGCAGGGTAACTGTGGGAGCTGCACCTGAAGGCACTTTGCTAGAATTAGGGCACAGGGAGAATAAAAACCTCAGATGAAGCAGAGGCTACTTTGTAAGTACATAATGACAGCAAAGCAGGCCTCGTCACTATAATTTGCCTATTATTTCAAGTCAGTTTTCTTCATTTTCTTCCTGTTTTCCTAAGAGAAGTATTTCCCACGCTGCATGTCGTAGTACTTCTTTACAGTTACTGTTACAGTTGTGGAAAAACATGTCATGGGCTGACTTTGAGCTCTTTCATTCTATATTTTATAACATCAGGTTTTAACAAAATAGAGGTGGCTGTTTTATTCGCAGTTTGCAAGCTTAAACTGAAGAAGTAAAATTTATTTTACTAAACAAATTGATCCGGTTTTTAATTGGGATAAATAAATTCTTTGGATGTGGGCTGTTTTAAAAAAGTATTTATAACTTTACTTTTGTCAGATTTTCCAGGGCTTATTAATTATCAAATGAGGAGTACATACGCTTCTTGGACACTTCTGCATTTTTAACCTAGATTAGGTTAGTTTGAAACCTGAAACCTGGTCTTCTACCAAGTTCATTTTAAATTCTATAGGATAGCAAAAAGGCAAATCAAAGCAGCGTCTTTTTTTCTGATTCATGCAAATCTAATGCATTTATGTTGTAGTGTACGTGTTACAGGGTAGTTTCTTGGTTGCTTTGTCAGTGGGTAAGAGTTTTGCTTGCAGGTTCTCGGGCGTCGCAGTGCACGAGAGGTTAACGTCAACCTTGGGTTTCTCCTTTCTTTTCAAGACAGAAAGTCTGTTAGTATTTTGTAACTACGCTTGGCAACAGTAGTGATTTATCACAGGGTACTTTTTCCAAATGTGTCTCTTTAGGACACAGCGCATGAAAGAAATCCGGGCGGCTGGCCTTACTCCAGCTTCTCCAGCAGAGAGAATGAATAACGGAGCAGCTCAGGGCCAGGGAGCCTAATTAATCTCGTGTGAAAGGAAGAGGTCTTTTGGGCTTTGGAGGGGAGAAGCCAAGGAGTGGGGAGACGGGTAGATTCGCCTTGGCTATGTGCAGGGTATCCTCCTGGCTTGTGCTGCTGCTGGCACCGCTGCCTTTGCCATGTGCTGTGGGTACAACAGCGCTGACGACGGAGAGGTGGCTTGGCCGTTAGTCTTGGCCAGTACAGCGAGAGCGCTGTGAAAGCTCCTGCTTTGAGTTCCTGAACTGTAAAAGCGCCTTTCAGCGCGTGTGGATAAGCTTCCCTGAGTCAATACTGTGTACTGTCAAAGATGTCCGTGGATCTTGGCTGCCGGTTTGATCAAGGATTAAAGAACTTGGTCACAGAGCACGGTCTCTCTGTGCTGGTGCCTCACTTCCCTCGTGTTTGCAGGTAAGTTGGGGAGTATCTTTGGAAGTTTGTTGGCTGCATCCTAGAGGTGAGTGTCTTTACAACAGCAGAATGGCTCCCTCTTATTTCTGAGCAGGAGGGATCTGAATAAATCTGATGGGTTTTTTTAACTTTACAGGCAGCTGGTTTGCAAACAATTCTGTGTAAGAATTGTAATTAAAATGAACAAGCTAATGTAGGTCTACGGTCTTCTATTGATGTGCGTGTAAATTTCTCCTTAGGTATGAACAAAAAAAATTGTAATTACCAAGTAACCAGTACATTCTTGACATAAAATCTTACGATCTAACTAGTGTGGGTTCCTTGTTCATATAGTATTTAGCATATTTGTGAAGTTACAGACAACTTAAAGTAGCATTGCAGAGTTCTCCAAAGTCTTAGCATTTTAAAGGAATTTTAATGAAATATCAGTATTCTGAGTTGAAGTTAAAAGTCATTTTAAATTCCCAGTGCATTTTCCAGCATTAGAAGTCAGTAGTATTTCATTATGTTACACATTTGTGCTCATCATGTGTTCTATTTGTAGTATAAATGCTCAGTCACATGAGCAGTTTTTCAGGCTGGAACTGTTCTTCTAATCAGCGAGTGTTTTGTGCTGCGATACTTGGCTATGGTTGGGCAGTAATGTAAAAATACATGTAAAATAATGGCAATGAGGAGGTAAACCCATAAACCCGAACCATTTTCATGACACAGATGATAACAATTCACCAGACATCCTCTCTGGAAATAAATTCAAAACCCCATCTCCTAATTTAACCTCTACATTCTAGAAAACATTGTGATTTTCGGATACCGATGCGAGCTGTGAGACAGGAGTGAAGCCAAGAAACCTTTGCCAAGAGTGGTTTGCTGCCAGCTTGGTCGTACTCAAAGACCCCTTTTATTTTGTGTCATGTAGTACTGATGTTAAAATTGCAGCCGTTGCTTATGTGTATCAGTGCTGCTGGGAATGTTCATAAAACGTGGAAGATTACTTTTACAGTGATTTAATGGAGTGTAAATAAGGTGCAGGCTGACTAAAATGACACTGCTGCCTTCTTCAGCCAGTGCCCCAGACCTCTGCAACCGTTGGGCAAATCTGTAGCCCAGAGGTTGGGGAGTTCTGCTCAATAAAACTGATGGAAAAGGAGTTAGATAACTGACACAAAAATGAGATTTAAAAAAGTTCCTGAGCTGCCATTGTGTGAAGTGCTTAATAGATGAGTCTATGAGGAGCCATACCATTGTGATTAATTTAAAAGTAGTAATTAAATCTCTGTAAATCTGCTTTATATGTAAAGATCTTAACTCAGTTATCTAGTTTCCTGTTGAATTTTGAAAATCAGTGTTCCAAGTTAAAAATTACTTATACAGACTTACATTACAAACTTTTAAAGGGGAGGTTAAGATCAAGCTTGGTTTCTGAATTGCATGTGTAGGCTTGAGCGCTGGGTGGGTGGGTGGGTGGGTGGGTGTGCTTCAGCGGTGGCAGTGCCATGTACGGAACCAGGAGTTTGCTGAGGTTGGTCACCCCAACTCCTCCTAGCACAGTGAGCAGCAATCCATGGCAGAGAAATGATCTTTGCAATGTGCA
>JAVJGJ010000042.1:1181464-1196894 GCA_035590215.1 Microhierax caerulescens | reverse complement strand
TCCCCCCCCCCCCCCCCCCCCATTTTTGATTATAACATGTATTCAGATTGGAAGGTGTAAAAATTCATAACTCGTTCTCCTTCTGTGTGCTAACACCAGATTTAATTCTGTGTTAATTCAGTTTGAAAGTAAAACCTCCTTGTCCCACAATACAGGAGACCCTATCTCCAAATGGCTAGAATGGTATTTTGCTCTCCTGCAAGAGAAGGAACAATTTGTGCTTTAATAGAAACGAAAACATGTTTGTTTTCATATCTTGCTGTTTAACTTTTAGCTCTAGATGATGCCTCAGAGGAGCTGCTGGGTTACCGAATAAGGATAATTGAAACTGTTTCCCTGCTGTGGAAGCTCCTCTGGGCTTTGTGTCTGAGGCACGTTTGTGATGAGTTGGCGAAAGCCTGAGGCGTGTTTGGGCAGCGCGGGAAGGAGCCCACGTGCCCGTCGGAGCAGCTGGGGAGGTCCGTGGGAGGTGGCAGGGCTTAGGGAGGGGGGGAGCAGGGCTGGGAGGGGGGCCTTCTGCTCTCCAGGCAGTTAGGAAGGTGGGTTTCCATTTCGCCACGGCTGAAGTGTCCTAGGGCTGGTCACGGCGGTGAGGGACGAGCTGTACGTCGGAGAGGGCGAAGGGCTGCGCCCATCTCTCTTCTCTCTGCACCAGAGCAGGGTTGACATGGTGTCCAGGTGTTAACTGCTTCAGGTTCTTCCCAAAGACCAAATTATGGGCATCGCTACCAAAATTCCTTGTAAAATAACTCTTAGTAGCTCCAAGCTACGAACTGGAGTATGTGAGATGCAGATGCCCTGCTACGGGTCAGGCTGCTGCTGGCTCGGTACCCGCAGCGAGGAGCGGCACGAGCGCCCGCATCGCCGCGGAAGCGGAGTCTTTCCGTACCAGCTCTCCAGCAGGAGTTGTCAGCACCGCAGATATTGAAAGTTTGGATTCCAAGGTGTGTTCCTCAGGTCGGAGTTACATTTTTGTTGTATGATATAAGCTGGTTTGCTAATGAAGAGCCTGTCATTTGTGAAAGAGAAATGCTTGGGAAAGACCCCTTGGGCTTAGAGAAATTGCCGGGGCGGCGGCAGTTGGTGCAGTTCGCTTTTAAGAAAGAAAAATTCTGGGGAAAGAAGGTTATTGTGGAGGCAACGTACCTCATTTAGCTGTTAACCTCATTTATCTTCTGGGTGTCACATGATTTGTTAACAAAAGGTCTTCATCTACTTGTCAGAACAAAATTAAAAGTTGGAAGTAAAATGCAGAACGATGCGGTAATAATGCTGTGCTAGATGGAGGGAGCTATCGGGTCCTCTGATTGTGATAGCGAAGCAGGTATTTTGTGTGGAATAAATCTCTTATCATTGACTGCTTTCCGTCGCCTATGTATAAGGATAAATTTTACATTTACTCCACAACAGTTACCAAAATATTATTTGAAGTGTTTGCTCACAAATTCTGAGAAAAACTTGCCTTCTAACATAAAATGAGTATTATGTCCAATTATTAAACGTATTAATTGTCTTGTCTTGTAAAATAGATAATGCTTACATTTAATCCCACGTCAGGGAAATTATTTTTGACTCAGGTGGTTTGATGAGCTTTCTCCAAGGCATCCATCAAGGTTCCTCAGCCTTTATTGAGTGGGTGGATAAAATTCCATCTCTTGGATCTGCATTTGTGTTTCCTTACAATGACTTACGAAGAGGCGAGCACTTTATATTTTTCTCCTCTGTGAAAGTTTTAACTGTGGCTCTTTTATCTGCTCATCCTGGGTGACTCTGTATTGCCCCTATAGGAGCTTGAAACATAATTTCAGAAAAAATAATTATAAGTTGATGCACGTAGATTGCTGCAAATTAGTACCTTTCTGATTCGGTGACAGTAAACATTACATTCAGCTGATTACTTCCTACACTGCCCCATTAACTTTTATGTAGTTTCCAAAAAGACCAGCTTTACATTTATTAAATGATTAAAATAGTGAACAAGTGAAGCTATTTCTACCCCTTTTAGCAACTAGATTGAAAGATTGTTCATGAAAACAGTTTTTAGGGAAAAGTACTGAGAATTTGAACAGTAAATCTGTAGGAAATTGCTCGAATAAATGCAGTGAACCAGGATGGCTTATTTGCCTGAATTTTTAGAAGCATGGATGTGATTTAACCCAAACCTCATTGACAGAAAATGGAACTTCAGGACTCTGAATGAGTCCAATTCTTTTAAAAATTTGCTACACTGATCTTAATTTTATATTGATTTCACAACTTGTCATTTTTTCTTGATACCGTTTTTAAACAATAGACCTTTTTTTTTTTTTTTTTTTTTTTTAAAGGAGAAGAATTGCAGTATATATCTGACCCACTTAGGGGTAGTCTATATTAGAGAAATTGAGTTAAGGTGAATTTTAAGTTCTGTTCTATGTAAAATATTGTGGATGTTGCAGACTTTTTTTTTTTAAATAAAAAGGCTATGAATAAAAATTAGAAGTCACTGAAATCTTCAGTGTGAAAAAAATGCTTGCTTCCAATACACATTTCTGAACAACCAATCTTGATTTTGAATGGAGTGAGGGTAGGTTGACTTCTGGGTGATCTTTTGTGTTCACCTTGGCTATTCAGGGTCCCTGGCTGGCTGCTTTTCCCCTTTCTCCCAGCCCTTTGGGCAAATTACAGAATGATATTTTCCCTGCAGATTGCCTTACCCTCTTGAGATTGTTCCTTAATGAGCTGACATCCAGCATAAGTACTGAAGGTAGCTGGCCTTTGTTTATAAATTTAGATAATGTACTTGTTAATGCCATTTTAAAGTGCACAACGTATAAAGTGCACATGTATTTTTATAGTTATGGATAAAATCTGTAATGTAATTTGGTAAGCTTTAGTGGAATAAGCCAGCCAGCTGTGGACTCGTATTGCGGTCTCTGGGTGTGCTAACAAAGTGGCAGTAGTGCTGGGGCTCTGCGCTTCGCCGTGCCCAGTTACAGCCACCACTCCAGAAATAATTTGTTCGTAATGTTGAACATTTTATGATATTCAAGGTTATTTTCAAACCAGGAACTCGGTCGGAGGCAGCACATGCCTTATGTCAGTACAGCCGCCGTGTTTGCTTACTGCTCCACTGTCCAGTGGGACTGTATTTAACATATAACGAGGTAAAAACCCTTACCTGTATTAAATCTGTATTTTCCACTTCATCTAAAATATTTCAAAACACAGCCTGGCATTTCCATTTTCTTAAATACCAGCATTTTGTTTGCAAGAAGGAAGAAAGTTGTGATGGCCCTTGGTTTAACAGTTACCCAATGCAATATCGTATTTGTGAAAGCTTTGCTGTGACTTGCATCTCCCATAGCCTTCCGTAATTAACTATGCAGCTGAACAGCTTTTATTATTTTCTTGGGTGTTTTCCATTTTTTTTTTTTTTTTTTTTTTTTTTTTAATCAGACCAGTGATGTAATTGAGATGGGCTTTTTTCTTTTCGACATTTTGAAATTTCCCTGCTCAGCTTAACTCTGAAAAATACCTGGTTTTGGGATGTGCTCTCTGCTACCGAATGAAGATCTGTTTATCTAGTGTGCATGGAAGTCTGGGAATTTGAAGTAATTTATATAACATCACCTTTAAATTAATTGCACAAAAATAATTCTGCACTGAAATAGTATTCCTTGTGTGCCTTGTTATGATTTGTGTGAATTATCAAAGCTGTTCACAGGGGATTCGATATGATGGAAAGCGGTCAAGGAGGTTTTTTTTTTAATGATATGGGGATCAATAAGACAGATCTGCCCTGTAGTTCCATCAGTAAAAGTCCTCCACCCTCGACACCTGCAGCCGTGCACCCCCAGCCCCCCTCCCCGAGGTTATTCTGGCAGGGGTAGGTGCTTTGTTCTGATAGTAAATTAATGCAGTTCTTTATTATTATTATTACTATAAATAATTATAATAATAATTTTAGCACAGTAATATTTATATTTGTTTTCTGAAGCAGAAGACCCCCTCACAAACTAAATAACCAGGAAGGATTTTTGATTTAAGTCACTCTTTGAAGTCCCAGGCTCGGTGCATGCTCCCTCCCAGCTCCGCTTGGGTACGTTGCGCCCCTCTCCAGGCACAGAGCCCTCCTGGCAGAGCAGCAGGCGCTTCGTTCGGCACATGTCATTCCTCAGCCCGGCTGGAATCCATCGGGATTGCTGAGAGCAAGATTTGCAACTACCTCTCCTACGCCCGAGCCACAGCGATGCCGTGAGGTCCTGGGACCAGCCCGGCTGCCGTCACCGCACACGTTGATCCGTCGCCGCACACGTTGATCCGGTGTGCTTTCACCCCCGGTGGCTGTGTGATTTATTTTTTTTTCCCTTTTTTTTTTTTTCTTTTCTGTTGGTGGTTTTTGCCTGTGTCTGCATTTTGGGAGCACGATGGCAGTGGGGAGCCACATCGCCTTACGTTCCGCCGTGCACCGGGCAGACCTTTCCTTCCGCGGGGATGCCAGGCTGGGCTGGGAGCGGAGCAGTTCCTAAGTGCTGGGCTGGCTTTGTGTGAGTCTTCTGTGTTTTGCAAATACAATTTTGGTCCGGTGCAGATGTAGAGTATCGATTTCTAAGCTGTTACAGCGGAGCACACTCTGTCGGTCGCTGTTAGAGCAGCGGCACATCTAATGCAGTCGGTTCTTGCAGCAGATTTCCCAGCATGCGTGAAGCAGGCTGACCCACCCTTTTATTTTTCTGTGTTAAAAATCGCTTTGTCAGATAAAAGACCTGACAAGACGTTTAGTCACGTTGTGTGATTTAGACGCTGTCTGCATGAAATAGGGGAACGGGAATACTGGGCTGTGGGCACGTTATTTTATTTAAAACTTGTTGTCTTTGCCTTGAACGTGAACACCTGGCAGCGAGGTGGTGCTGAGGGTGCTGGGCTGTGTGCTGACGGCGGGTCGTGGTGTTGCAGATGCATCTTGCTCGTATTTGCAGACCGGTTTTACTAATTGCGCTGCAGTGCTTTGTGCCGTGGATCTATTGGGCAGGGTTGCTGAAACCCTTGGGATTTTCTTTTCCCCTGGGGAGCGGTCGTTCAGGGGATGCAGTTGCTGCCTGTATTGGGGAGGATTTGTTGTGTCATTGGGTTTAAATGGAGAACTGGTGGAATGGGGGTGGGGGAGGCAAGCAGGCGAGGGAGAGGAGGGGGGGAAGCAGGCGTTTCTCAGCCCCCTTTACAGCAGGAGAGGCTGCTTTTCCGGAGCTATTGCCAAACATGATCGTTGAGCTTACTTAGTGTCTTTGTAATTGAGAGAAGGTATTAATAGCTATTGCTATTTGCTGTATGCTCACCATGTAATCAGCCCCTCGGACAGCCCTTTCTGGATTTCTGACCCCAGTTTCTGTCTAACAGCCCAGCTGGAGGGATGTTAGGTGCTGATGAGGCAGCATCTTTCTGAAATGAACGTGTAAATTTTAATGGACTTTTTAATCACTGAGATTTTAAAAAATAAAATGAAAAAACCACAAAACTTTTCCTCCCTCTTATTGTTATCTACAAGAGAACACGGATTACTGAGTCAATATTTTACTATGTCATTCACCTCCCTTGCGGCATTTACAAAAAATAACTGTATTCTGTTTCTCATGGCAACTTCTGTAGAAGCTCCTTAACCAGGTGTATCTCTGACTGCTCTGATCTTTATTTTAAATTAACAGGGCTATCTGTGTTTTCTAGCAATTATTTTGCAACTGATTTACTTTTGGTGACCTCCTTTAGATGTTGCATCTGAGGCTTTGTCAATAACTGTGGTGTCTCACCACGCTGACAGTTGTCACAGCAGCAGGGTTGATTGCACTTCCATCAGTGATACTTTCTGCAAACTGTTGTCCAAATAGTAGCTCATGCCTATAAATCCTAGGTATTGCTAAAGCAAATACTAACAACTACCTAAAATCACGCATAAATAAAATAACTGTAGCAGTATCGTTAGATTCCATCAGAGCCCTGAGAGGCATGCAGAGGTGAACGCTATCAACCTTAAACTTGAGCACTCAGAAGTTTGAAAATGTGAGAATTAATGTTCCCTTAGCAACAGTAATTTCCCCTTTTTTTTTGCACGTATATTAAGATAACTCTTTAATTATGTATGGTATTGTTCCCTAGTAACCTTGCTCTTCCACTGCAGGGAATGGAGTGTGTTCAAAATGTTGATTTGTAGCAAACAGAAGAAAAAATTAAATAGTTCTATCGTTCAGCTCTTAACTGCTGGCTGTTCCTCACCTTCCTCCAGCCCTCTTGCCTTTTCTCCATACATTTTAAATCCTGCAGGTACCAGCCTTCTCCACTACCTGACGTTGATTTGTTTGTATTTCTTTGTATTCTGCTGTATTCATCACGTCACGATTCCTGCCTGCGAGGGAGAAGTGCCTGCGCTGCCCTGGGGGCCCCGTTCTGCCTGGGATGCTCCCTGTTCTCCGCTGGTCCTACTCGGGAAGGGTGGGTGGTCTGCAGGGTGGGGGGTAAGGGGCTTCCTGGGGCAGCCCCCTGCCGCCAGGTTGCCTTCGTTAGTACGGCGAACCTGTGTTTCGTGTGTGCACGCTAGGTGTGCACGTCTGTGCGAGGGACGGCTTTGCACCGGCCGTGCTCACGCTCCCAGCGCCCCTCGGCCAGAGCCACGGAGCGCTGGGAGAGCGCCCGGTGGGTTGTGCCGCGTTTCACCCGACCGCACCGAACGCAGCAGCGTCGTGAGCGCAACCGCGTGCCGACCAAAGTCGTAACATATGCCGAGTCATCAGGTTTCCTTTTTCCTTTCCCACCCTCCTGCGCTGATTCGGGCGGTTACCTTACTGTGATATCTCTCCCCCTTAATATAGCGTGTAACTTGCAAACGACCCGAGGGATCTGTCCCAGGCTGCGGCTTCCGTGCGGAGGTTCCTCTGCTCAAAGCCAGTGGCTCTGGTGGCCGTTGCCCCCCGTTCGCTCCCCACCGCGGCGTCCGAGGGCTTTCGGGAGCAGGACCGGTGGCCCTGTGGCCGTCAGCTCGGTGGCCAGGGGTGGTGCTGGCTCTTGAAGCACGACTACTGGTTCTGTTCCCGGGTGACCGTGCAGGAGGAGAGGTCTTGTCCTTCCAGGTGCTGTGAACTGGATTAATTCCTGCTTGGCCGTCAAGTATTCCAGCAGTACTGCTGCTGGTGGGCTGGCACCGTGGCTCTGGAAGCTCCCAGCGTGTGTTTTTTCAATGTACTGCACTTAGAAAATACCTGCTTTGCTTCAGTAGGGACGCTGACCTCTGAGAGGCCCAAACCTACTAATTTTGGGCTAAAAGCTCTAATAGATTTTTCTTTTAAAATAAAGAACATGCTTGTCTCTTAAGATTTATTCCATTGTAGAATATCCAAGTAGCGTTTAGAATCTGTCTTCCAGGCAGCAGCTGGCTTTTCTTCCCTACTGAAAACGGTGTCGAGGAAAAACCTTGTTGCTCCCGTTAGCGGGGGAACGAGGTTTTGGAAGAGCTGCAGAGCAGTCGTGATGAAGCGCGGGCTGACGCGTTGATGCTCCGCTTCCCCTCTTGCACCTCGTGGTGTCAAAGCAGGCGACACTCTCCTGCTCTCGGTCTGCAGCCCAGCCCTGGGCGAGGGAGGCTCTGGTGGCTGAGATGGTTACAGGTCCCCAGGGAATGTTTATATTTTTTCCCTGATCTTCTGAGTGCAGCAGGCGGGGGAACGGCGCTGGGTCGCGTTTGTCTGCAGCAAGCAGGTGGGAGCGTAAGCCTGGCTGGGTGCGGAGGGCAGACCTTAGGAGATCTGCAGGAGTGGGATGGGGCTGTGCTACGGCAAGACCGTGCTGAGGGCACGAGGGCAA
The DNA here is from genome assembly GCA_035590215.1 of Microhierax caerulescens. NCBI lineage: Eukaryota > Metazoa > Chordata > Aves > Falconiformes > Falconidae > Microhierax > Microhierax caerulescens. The sequence continues at coordinate 1,189,067 of JAVJGJ010000042.1, read as the reverse complement.
TGTGACTCTTTAAAAGAGCCCAGTTATATGGAAAAAAAAATAAAATAAATGTAGGAGTGAGCACGGGTTCACGCTTGGTCTGTCCCTTCATCTCCAGAATCCATCCCACCCAGCCGCACTGACCGGGGAGGTCAGGCATCCCTACGCTATTAGATTTTAAGCCCAATTTAGTCCTTAAAGTCCTTTGCTAATTTGTTTTTTCCCTAAATTTCAATGTCTTCCATCTCCGTCAGGCATATATTAGAGTTTTGGGGTGTTATGTAGCTCTTTCAGATAATTGGAATAAGAACATTTTAAAGTTCAGTTGGAACATCTGTTTATGATAGTGAAACTGTTATGACCACGATGAAATATTAGCTGCCTTTGGTGTTCGGAAGTATTGAACTGGAATGAGAGTTAAGCTGTTGTCTAAATCTTACTGCAAAGCACCATGGAAGAAGTTGCTCTCTGAATTCAAGAAAAACTTAGAAAGCAGTTTCATGTCACCAGACATTCCTTTTGGTTTACCATAGTTTTAAAAAACAAAATTGCATGAGATTTTGAAGTCTTTATTTTAGAGTTTGGTGTTTTTTTGGGTTTTTTTTTGTTTTTTCTTTTTTTAAAGAAAGTGGTTTAACCCAACTGTGTAGCATCATCCCGTCCACAGGGACCTCTGGGTTATTCTCATGGCAGGAGGGGCTGTGGGGTGCGTCAGGACCCTCGCACGTGTCAGTGCGGCGAGGGCGCGTCCTGCAGCACCCCCTCCAGCAGCACCCACCTCCATCGGCGCCGGCTCCACACCGGTGGGGAGAGGTTTGCCAGGACCCGCCTGTGGGTGAGCTGGGCTGTTCCGGCGAGGTGTTTCTTAGAGCATTGCTTCCAACAACTATAAAAAATTGAGTTTGTCTTTTGGTGAAGGTTACGTGGCTTTTGATAAATACAGCGTTATACTTCTGGCTTTATGACTGTGACTTTGTTTGTAACCCTCGTCTTTTGACACTTAACATCCATACAATTATCTTGCATTTATTTGGAACTCAGGGGGTTGGTTTTTTTGTTTTCTTCCTAACTTAGAGGTTGTCCGCGTGGGCTCATAGCCGGGGGCCTCTAGCGATGATGATTATATCTGCGCGCAAAGCCGTGTTCAAAACCAACATTGCGTATTACAAGCGAAAATACCGAGATAGTGATCTATTAATACTCTTTCATGCCAGCTGGACTGTAGGAAGGCTCCATGCGACTCATCCCAAGAGGGTTCCTCTTCCTCCAGGCTGACATGGCTCCCGCGAGCACGTCAGGACCGCAGTCGTGTTTGCAGTGTCGCGTCCTTCTTGCAGCCAGGGCAGGAAAGCGAGGAGGGCAGGTGTCGTGCTCTGAGCCCCCGGGACACCTGGCAGTCGTGGTGGCTTATCGGGACAGAGCCGTTGATCACGGGATTTCTGGGTGGCTTTGGGTGCCGTTGCGGGGCTGCCCGTGCCGCGCGGCTGCTGCGTGAGCAGGGCGGGAGGCAGAGGGACAGCAGGACGGCACGCTGCATTGCTCGCAGCCGCGCAGGTGCCTGCACGGTGCTTCAGCTGGGAGCGTTTTGCCAAGGGAAGAGGGAACAAACCCCCCTCCGTGGCCTGGGCTGTGGCCCTGCTTTTGGGGGCGCTGGGGGTGGGCTTCAGTTCTGGGTCACCGTAGCAGTAATGCTGTGGTGCCCCCATGCACGACTTGCCTTTGGAGCCGGGCTAACAGATGTAATTCATCTGAGTTATAAATCATATGAGTTGATAAAGTCGAATTAATTTATGGCGTAACGGGCCCACCCAACAAATAACGCTGGGGATATATGGATATAAACGTATCGGAGTGCAGCTGCTTTTAGTATAATCAAGAAATAAAAATGCTAAAATAGACTATTGAGTTTTTAAACAGCTATTTAAGAATTCAGTTACTTCAAAACTATTTTTAAAGATTCTAAAAGCTTCCCCTTCCCCTGCCATAAGGTGTAATAACTGCTGAAATAGATCCTGCGTTTTAAATGTCTGGTTTTGCTTTTTCACAATCTGCACAGCTAGACTTCTTTTTGCTTTCAACTGGCATAAGCCCTGTGTACTCAAGCATCTATATTGATGTGCGTATCTATTGTTTCTAATCTGGTCAGTTGATCAATGAAGACCAGCATGTAATTAATTCTATAATATTGCACACAATGTCCCACTCTACATTTATCCAGATGGATTTGTTATTTGTTAACAATAGCTGCTTTCCTAAACAGTTTCAAGAGGATATAATGAGAGTGGCTTTGTTCTTCCTAGCCTTCCCATTTTTTAGCTGACAAATAATTTTGAAGGGAAGCAATTTCAGAGAATATTCCCCCCCCCCTTTTTTTTTTTTTTCTCCTCTCCCCTTCTTTTTTCTGGATCTCTTCAAATGCTTAATATTTATTTATATTTTGATATAATAGTCCAAAGTGAAGGAACTAACTGAAGATGCACAGTTTGGTTACTATTTCATTCAAATATCTGTGGGGATCAGCAGGAGAAGTTAAAAGCCTGCTTATATCCTGAGGACCTCACAGATCTCATTTGCAGTGAGCTGGGGAGAAACTGGAAGGGACAGCAAAGGAGTCAGCAGCTCGCCCCAGTTTCAGTCTGCAAGAGGGACCTTTGGTTCTGCTGCTCCTACGAGATAGGTGATGGTACTCAAGGAAAAGTTGAGTCTGCCTGACCTGTCCACTATGATGTTCTACTTCTGCTGTTTTGGTTCTCATGCAGATGGAGGGAACGAGGAGCCACCAGACCGAAGACAGGCAAGTGTAGACTCCCGCCAGAGCCGATCTGGGCAAGGTAAACGTTAGTGTTGTTCTGCCTCAGTCACTCGTTTCTCATTTGTTGACCTTCTATATATAACGTTTTGTGTTTTTCGTAAGCCTGTGTCAGCCGACAGAGTTTTGTAACCATCGTTATGATCCACGTAGCTACAAATTTACTAATATTCACGAACCAGGCTAACTTTGTGTAGTTTGAAGGCGTTGAAACCAACCCGTGGGGCGGCACAGGCGTACCTGTAGGCGTGCGGCATCGGCGTTTTGCAGACGGAGGGACGGAGCTCTGCACGAGGGTGGTTGTTGGGGCTGGTGTAAGAAGCGTTCAGCATGTACCAGTGCAGACCAACAGGTCACTCGGTGGCCACTTGCCATCCCTGTTGATTCCAAAGGGGAGAACCTGGCAGGTTCTCAATAGCCAGGTGGTCCTTCCCCCGGAGCCCGTGGTGGGATGGAGAGGGGGGTCCTCTGCGCTCCTGCCCGGGGCTGAACAGCCACGTGTTACCTCTTCTGCTTTGTTTTGTTTCACTCTACAGCAACAGGGCAAACGGTCCCAGGAAGAGAGTAGCAACAGCAGGTTTTATATTGTTTAAGTAACGATTTGACAAACTCTTGTTGAGTAGCCATCCTTCATGGTAGGCTCGGTGTCAAAGCCCCTGCCAGAGCCACGTAAAGGGGTTTGCTGTCACTGACAGCAGCAGCATTTCGAACCCTGCTGGCTTACGTGTCCTTTGGAGTAGCTTACTTAAAGTTTTAAGCATTTTCACATTTGTGAGAGTTGTGAGAACGCTGGTGTTTTCGCAAAGCTCTTGAAACTAAGAAGCATTTTTTTGAATTAGGCTCTGGTCGGTGCCGTGTTGACTTCTTCTCTTTGGGATTGTGGCAATAATTTTCTTTCCATTTAGGTTCAAGTCTGTTGTTGTCATGGTGTCCAACTACACAGACACTTTCTCCAAAGCAGTGTTCCTTTTTGGCAATTTTCCTGTGTTGCCCGGGCGAAATTTTTGCAAGTGATTGAAGCCTGCAATCAGAATTTAGAGTTAAAACCCTGAAGCCCTGTGAAACGTCAACAGCTGAAACTGCTCTGTTAAGATCTTTGAATTATCTTTTTATTACTATTTTAAAATGTGTTTATTTTAAATTTGCTAATTTCAAAACGTAAGAGTTAAAATTAGGAAGGAACGAGGGAATTCAGAGCTGCCCGTACCCCGTGATAGCTCGCATACACGTAGCGTTTCTGTGCTTGGAGAGCACAGGATGAACGGGGGCTCTTGCCCAGACACTGGCAGCTCCGACGGTTCTCTTGTGTTACTCTCTTGTGTTACTCTCTTGTGTTACTCTCTTGTGTTACTCTCTTGTGTTACTCTCTTGTGTTACTCTCTTGTGTTACTCTCTTGTGTTATTCCGGAGGCCGAGCCTGGCCCGCATTTGCTGCTGTCTCTCCTGTGATGTCCTTTCGTTTGTCAGGGCTTTGTCCCTTGCCTCATCGTTACGAAATGCAGGTGCTGGTGGGACTTCGCTGCTGGGTTTCCCTGCGCTTGTTTCAGGTGCTTCTGCTCTCTCCCTGTTTGTTCAGCATCTTGGCTGCTGTGGAAAAGTACCGGTTTGGGGCAGAAACCGTGGGCTTTTTTTTGCAAGTACTTACTTGCTGAAGAATGACCAGCCTGTCCCTGGTTGCCTCACGGAGTGTGACCCCGGGAACTGCAGTAACTAGCGAGAAGGGTCGGCGTGAGAGGGAGTAGAGGGGCAAATGGGTAAAAACTACTTCCAGCTTCTTGGCGAAACAAGCTTCTGCGCTAAATATTTCCGTTTGGATCAATGATGCAACTGTAGACGTGGGATTTCTGCGGTGTGGAAGAGGTCTCTGTGCTCCATAAGTGTTCTCTTTCACTTGGCCCTGGGCGGTCCGTCAGCTGCGATCCGCCTGCGCATCCGACGGCTGGTTTTCATGCGGACGGATTAAGGGGTTCGTTATGGTCACATAAACCACCCAGCTGAAATGAGGCGCTCGTCGTACTTCTGTTCAAATGTCCACTCGCCGCGTGTGATACCCAAGTGTTACAGCTGCCTGGAAAGTTACCATCTTGGCAAACTTCAAAAAAGTGTTTATTAGTTCAAATACGCACTTTGCAGTAACATCTTAATTGTATTTTATAGACAAACCATCAAAGTTCCAGTTCAGCTGGGAATGATCCCTAATTTGAGGGTTTGAGAAACCCAATATTCTTTCTGACCGAAAAATTGTAAGGCTGTTTCAATTTACCTTGTTTGCGTGTTTGTTTGCTCTGTCGAGGGTGAGAGAGGAAATTTTGTTATCTGTGGAATGAACGTAGTGTGTTTGGGTGTTTTGTGAGTTCACTGGTTTTGTTGTAAAGCATTTGAATTTTAAGAGGGAAAACACTCCTGAAAACTTTGCAAAGATAGAATTACTTTTATTTCTGTATAAAACAGTGCCCCCAGTTGCCCTTGGCTTTAGGTAAAGATTGGTCAGAGATACTGGGAACTTGCACCACAATAACCAGTGACACGCACACTGACTTGTGGGTCTTTCTCAGGCCTTAAGTTGCGGAAGATGCCTGAAGTTCATAGTTCAGAACTTGAAATCTGGCCTGAGGAAATCTGAAGTTGATTTTTAAGAATCAAAATCAATGACGGAAAATCTTTTTTATGTGCCTGCTGCCAAATGTATTTTGAAAAAACATCGTAGCTTGTTTTTGTCGATGCTGATGCCAGTTTTGGCACCGATGCTGGTTTGTCTTTCCTGGCACTTGCAGGTGATTACGAATAGGCTTGCGGAGTCAGCAGAGGTGTTCAGCTTGTGATAACCCTGGGAAAAACAAGGTCCTTGATCAGCTTATGTCAAGTAAGCTATATCTGGAGCTAGTAATTGCAGCTGGCAGTGCAGAGCTGGAAGAAGTCAGGGTGGGGTTTTTTTGCTACATTAGCAGTGTGCTATCAAATTATGCCCTCCTGGAAAAATTATGGGCAACTTCCCAACTTGGAGCCACTGCACCTTTTGGATGATGAGCAAAAACCCATAGAAACAAGACCATCAAAGTTGAGTTTGAGCTCCGCTGAGCAGTGGTGCTGCCCTGTCTGTGGTGTGTGTGCGAGACGTGGGCTTGCTCTCCAGCAAACCTTGTTTGTCCTGTCTGCACGAGGTGCTGCGTCACGTCCGAGGGGAAGAGCCCAGCGAAGTGGCACCTCGGCAGCTGAGGCTGTCGTGCGTGGCCGTGCTGGTCGGATGGTGTCAGGTGGGAGACCCCGTGGTGGTGCTCGGCTGCTGAACCAGGGTGGGTGGCTGGCTGCTGTCACCCTCGACTGCTTTTGTAGTCCATGGAGAGGTCGTGGATGGAGTCAGGGGGGTGTCCAGAATGGGGTGGTTCTCTTCCTGAAGCAGAACCTAAACTCCATACCTTCTAGACGCACTCCTAGGCTGCTTGCTGGGTTGTGGACACCGAAATTAGATGAGCAGAATGCACTTACAGCCCGTGCAAGTACTGCCGGTGTGTGTGACTGAAGACAGCCGGTGGGATGCTTTGGAGATGGAGATGAGCACAGCTGTGATGTCGTAACGAAGCGGTGCTGGTGGTCAGTGGGTTGCGGTGGCATGCGGCAGCTTCGCTTGGATGGGCTGGGGTTGGGGGGCGAGGCTGAGCCGCTGCTCGTGTCAAAACTGCAGGGGCACGTGAGGCAGGAGTTCTAGTTTTCTCTGACTACAGCCAATTTTTTTTTTAATATATAAATATCTATATATACTTATCTATTTGCATGTGTATATATATAAAAAAGGCATGATATTGTCAGCAGCAGCATCTTTTAATTAAAATAAAATACAATGATCTGTTTCCCCTTAAAGGGATGTACTCCGTTAGAGCATTCATGTGCACGCTTAATTAAAGCAGCATGAAATGAATAGGAAAACATCAGTGTCTGGCTCACAGTTTGTGGCAATAATGACAATCTCCGATGAATAAAACATATCGAACTGTAGTGTACTTACTAGAGCATACTGAAGTTAAAAAAAAAAAAAAAGCACAAACCACCTCTGCAAGGATTAGGCTTTCAATATATATTGAGTCAATTGCTGTGGATGTGCCAAGTGTTCAGTAAGCACGGGAGTAAAAGTTGTATTTTGAACTGTCAGAAAAAGTGCACGTGTAAAGTGTGTTAGAGTTTTGTTTTGGTTCCTTGTAAAGAACGATACAAAAACGCGGAGAAATGTTCCTGAAAGTTGGCAGCAGCAAGGGATGGATTTTAGCCACAAATGCCGCTCCTCCGAGCACGCTGCAGGAACTTGGCCAAGTTTTTTGACAGTTGCTTCAATATGGGTTTTCCTCCGATCATAACCGATATGTTGGGTTGTTCCCGGTGGCCTCTGGATGTCTGGAGGGAAGTTAGTCCATCGCCTCCTCTGGAGTACCCCGTGTTTGAGGCATTTACTCTTCCGTTTTCTCCCCGCTTTTGCCTGCCGAACCTTCCGTCGGGTGGTTAATTTCTCTTTGCAACACCTTCTCGCCAGGCACTGCGAGCAGCGCGGCTACCGAACGGAGATAACGGAAGGCTTTGTGGGGGAAAGTAGGCGCTGAAAGCTAAAATCCATCTCTTAAAGGTGTGGCACAAGTGTAGCCGCCTAGCATTATCAGCAATGAAATATTAACGTGAACAGCTTCAAGTTGTTTTTGCAGATGAATGATTAGCTGCCCGTGCTAGGTTGTTCATCTTGCCGGCTGGAGGTGGTGAACCCCGTGTTCTTGACCCAGGGGGTTGGAGAACCCCGTGTTCTTGACCCAGGGGGGTGGAGAACCCCGTGTT
>JAVJGJ010000042.1:1151870-1176517 GCA_035590215.1 Microhierax caerulescens | reverse complement strand
TTTAATTCTTAAGACCAATTTGCAACAAAACATGAATACCAGCATCTGCACTTACATTTTCTAGAATTCTTCAGAGATGAAAATTTAAATACAAAAGACTTTTCAGGCTCTTCATGAGACAATTTGCTCACATTTAAGGACTAAAGTATCTGGCATCATTTTGGATCTGCACGGTCCGTCCCAGCGTCAGAGAGTGGGTTTTCAGCTCCGACAGGGGGGGAGAGCAGCGACTGGGTTGGCCCCTTCTCATGGGTGTCACGTTCATTTGGGGTTCGACTTTGCCCTCAAAAAAGGAAAAGAAACCTGTATGGTGCAGAGAAACTTGCCCAGCAGAAACTGTGGTGCTATCCATCTGTTCCTTTATTTATAATGCAATCGTTTAAAGTTCTTAACCTGGCGGAGTTGTAAACAAGCCAGCTTTTCAGCTGCAGAGAAGTCAGAATGTCCACTTTTGGTCCAAAGCCGTTGGAACACGTTACGCAGAGCGTTAGTTTTCTTTCCAGAGGAACTGAGGTCACTTGCTTACATGTTGATATCTGGGTTTTCTGTGTATGGAGACTTGGCTGGATTCAGAAGTTGATAAATATTCAGTATGGTCGCAATTTTCACTCTGCTGAATAGTCTGGTAATTAAGAAAAACTGAGGTCATTGTGGCTCTAAAGGGTGAAGTAATAGTAAGCATAAGTAATCAGCTCTCCCTCTCCTGCCTGGATAACCTATTGTTTAGCAGTGGCTAAGGGCATATTTTAAATCAGTGTGTTCAACCTCAGTTTATGCTGTTTAATAATTTATTTCTTTTTATAATGGTGGCTTTATTAGCAAATGTCATGTGAAAAATATATAATAAAAAGAACGAAGGAAGACCCAACCCAAACCCTGCCAGCCCAGGATAAGTATGCAGAAGGCACCATTTTGATTTCTCCCTGGAATAAAATTAGCATTCAAAAGTTACCATGCTTGCTGGGCAAAGAGAGGAACCATTTTCAAAGCCATTGGGTTAAATATTGTACTGCACATCAAAAGTGTATTATTGATGACTCAAAGCCATGGCCAAAATGAAAATAATGCAGTTGCATTGTGTGCCTTCATTCAGGGAAGCATCGCTTTTCAGGAGGGTGCTTACAGAGATGAATGTATCTAAGTGCTTTGCTGAATCAATGCCAAAAATAGTACCCGGTGTCGTATTAGGTTAATATATGAGATACTGGGCTGAAAGACTCGGCTGCCGATGCTTATTCTGTTACTGTGGAACCCGCCATGTGCAAAGGCTTTGCACAAAGCCCTGTGCCACATCTAACTCCTCCTCGGGACAGATTTTTTCATTTGCATGCTGTAAATTTATATGCGCAGGGATAATTTTATTCATCACCGTCACTTGGCTATTTCTGTTTTTTTTCCGAAGGAATGGCAGATTGCAAGCTTTAGGGTTGTTTTGGAAAGAGCGTGTGTGTGTGTGAGTGCCCATGCACAGAGGGGGAGGGGAGAATATTATCAAGACATTTAGGAAAGAAATCATGTTTTTTCTAAAAGTGGCCTAGGCATTTAGGTTTGTATTCTCAAAGGCCTCGTTCCTCCTCTATCCCACGTGAATTAGATGCTTCAGCATCTTTGAAGACATGGGCCCGAGGAATTGGTTTCATTGCAAATCCCCCACTTTGAGAACATTCCTCCCTCGTGCTTCGGGAATGCAAGAGCTTTCCCTAACAATAAACTTCATAGAAACAAGCAGGAATGTTCCAAGGTGTGTTCAGGCAATGAATAGCATCCTCTTTGCTAAAGAAAACTCCTGCTCTTTCGCTAGATCCTTCAAAGATGGTCAGGGCAGAGCCAAGCAGGATGGAGACTCTTCCCTGTGACACCAGCAGGACCCACCATCACGGTTCTCAGCACCCTCCAGATTCAGCCAGGCTGGGGACACCCATGGGCGGTGTCCCCTGTGCCACCATCACCCCTGTCATTTGTAGTGCTGGGGTCTTAGTGTCACCCTGTCCCTCGACACCTGCCTTTATCTCTTGGGAGTAGCCATAGGATTATATTTTCTTCCTTCTCTGTATCTTCAGCAGATGGTTAAATGTTCTTGATTTTAATTGGAATTGTGGGAGTAAACAACCTGAGATCTCTCTGCTTGAAAAGTTTGTTTTTTGTTTAATGGTGACAAACCCAGATTAATAATTGCAGCCCTCTGGGACCTCTTATTCTCTGGAAACTAATGCACTACCTCAGCTGGACGCGGAGGTGAGGGGTGGTGGGGCTCTTGCTTCGGGTGTGTGCGCAGGAGGGGAGCTGGCCCTGCTGGTCCATTTGTTCGGATAAAGTACGGGAATCCACCGACAGGATTTCTAGGAGTTCAGATGTTGATTCTGAGCAGAGATCTCAGAACTAGAGTGTTGTGTCGGCTTTTGGCGAAGTAGTTGCCGTTCTCCTGATCGCGGTGTATTGTCTATTGCAGCACGTGCATTAAGTGAAAAGCGCCTGGCGATGACTGTGTACAATGACGTGGTTTGCGCTCTCTGTGTTGCAGCATGGGATGTAAGCCTTGGGCTCGTTTGTAGCTTGCTATGGCAGCTCTGTGTAGGGGTTGGCTTTGACCCCACTGCTTGGTCTGGAGATGCTTTAGGGGCACCGCCAGCCTCAGGTGCATTTGGGGCTGTTTTCCTACCTGCAGGAGGAGTGGCTGGAGCTCTGGTCGGTGGCACTGCCGCTCAGGCACTCAGCCACCTGATGGTGCTGCAGTTTGTTCATCTCAGGCAGACACAGCATCTCACCTGCACGGAGCTGCAGGGTACCCGCGGGTCTCCTTGGTGCCCTCATTTCTCCCAGGTGCTGGTTCGGGTCATTGTTAGTGGCCTGCCATTGTTCTGACTTAAGGATTTCGGTTGTCTCAGTGTCAGTTATTTGAAAATGCTGCAAAATCGTGTTGTTTCGTTGTGTTTTGGCACAGCACTGCCCATGCAAACGCGTCTGGGATTGCTGCGATTGTGCGTGCGGCGATTTGTGCCGACTGCTTCAGCCTGAACAATGAAACCTGTATCCAAGTGAGAAGGGGATGCTGCTGCTTTAAAGCATCCGAGGGCTTTTAGTATAAATTGTTCCCAGAATCCATGTCACAACTCCTTATATGGCGCTGCTTTTTTTTTTTTTTCCTCCTCTTGGTTGCCATGACAACAGCAGCACTGCACCATTCATCAGCTCTGGTCCTGGGCTGCATCGCTAGCCCCTCGGCTTACTCCGAAATGTTCAGGAGAGCATCAGTGAATCATTCACTCCGGTGTCTGCACCATTATTTACCTCTTCTTTCCCCAGTTTGCCCTAACAAAAGAGCAAATTAAACTGCGCCATAGAAAGAAACTGTAAAAATACTTCACCCCCCCCAAGGGAGGCGTACAGCCCGCATTTGCTGCAGCGTTCTGGAAGGAAAGGCTCTTTAATGTCGGGAGACGTAAGGAGGAGGGAGCGCTCCGTGTCTGGGAGCCTTTCCGAACCCCCCTCCGCGCCCGCTCCCTGGGGACAGAAGATGCAGGAGTGATGCTCGCTCGGGGCAGCCGGCGCTGCGGGGAGATGGTGGCTGTGCTTTCGGGAGCCGAGCCTGACATCAGCAGCGGGAGGTGTCACCTGTAACATCATCCTGACGTGGGGAGCAGCAGTATGGAGCTGGTGCTGGGGAGAGCTGGGCGCCGGGGGAGGCTCTGCCCAGGGGTGCTGTGCTCCAGGCATCGCTCCCCCTGAACTCCGCGGCTTGCTGCCCTCCTGCTGCACGGCTGCCCGCGCCCAGGTGATGGGGAGAGAAAACAAAACCTCGTGAGTATTCGGACGATGTGTCTCGCATGGGCTTTGATTTAAATCGTTAGGCGTTCCGCGGCCTCTTTAACTCCGCCGAAAATCAATGTCGGCTCAGGGGTTCTGATGCTCCTCGTTTACAAGGAAGCCATTATTAGTAGGTTCTTGGTGTCGGTGAGGGTTATGCTGCTTGGGTTATTTTTCTTTCAGTTGTTGTTGCAACACTTTTACATAATCGGAGTTTGTCACCTGCTCGCTAGGGTGTGCGGAATTTCACGTACAAAATGTAAAATGAATGTGGAGCGAAAAAAATCCCTCTTCTCAGCACTGCTAAAATAGAACTGCTGAGGAGCGAGTTGAATACTACAGATATCAAGAGTGTTTTGTTTATAACGTTTTAGAACAATGGCATTGAGATAAGGTTTTCCTTTTGTATTGCAAAATGACAACAAATTAGGTTTGAGTGGAGTGTAAAACTCCTGTGTGATGAGGGGGAGATACATTAGCTTCTCGCTAACAGAATGAGATTTTTAATTCAATGTTACTAGGATAAATACAAATTTATAAGCAATCCTTTGCAAGGTATTATTCAAGGAAAAGCTATTCAAGTGCCTATTGCTCATGTTGCATCTAATTTTTGAGGGATGTTGTGTTTCACATCGTTAGTGTCAGGACAGACCTTCATCCTTTTTAGGTATTTTTATAGCATGCTGTTTGCAGTATGCTTACATTTCTTTTTATTGCTTTCCTGAGCTGTCATGCTGTCAGCGTGACAGTGATCCGAGACTCATGTTTTTCCTGTGGAGCGGAGGCTGGTTGGAGGCCCACTCCTGCATCTCTGAACTGCACAGCGCTGACAAGGACCGAGTTATCTCTAAAGTGTCGTGAGATGCAGGGAGGTTTTGAGATGCATAACGCGTTTTTTTTCTGGGCATAACTAATTTTCCCTGATGCATTGCAATCTGTGGCTATCCAGAGGTTTAAGAAGTAGAAAACTTGCTTTTTGTCAGAATTACAGAGTTGTCCCTTTTTAAAAAAATGATGTAAAACACACACGCAGGCAGCATTTCACCGTGGTTTTGGCACCTGCGTTTTTCAGTCCTGTCGTGTGCTCCAGTGTGGCAAAGCCTAATGCCTCCAGCAATGAAAGCTGCTGAGGAGGAGGATCCTCTGTCATTTCCAAAGATGTATGCTGAATATTTTTTTCCTATTGTGTCAATTCTTACTATCCATTTTTGGGGTGCTTCATTGATTATTTTTTGACTTGTGATTTGTTTTGACAGGCGTATACTTAAATGGAAACCAACTGGGCTTGCAGAAATAAAACAGGTGGATGAACGTGTCTCTGTGCTACCCACATATGTACATTGATCTTTATTAAACTACATAATGCTTGACGTGAAACCGGTGAATTTCCTGCTTAGGTTTTCTGGGGTTCCAAAACTGTCCCTGAAATTTATACAGATAAATAGTGCGTCTATTTATAACTTTTTGGATTAAACCAAATCCAGTGTTGAGGGCTTTTCTTTTGTTGGAAACCTGTCAAAACTCTTGATGTTTCTGCATTAATTTCAGGATAGTTTGGATGTAACTCTTACATTTTTTTTTTTAAATGGAGGGAAGGAAAAAAAAAAAAACGGGCATGTCATATTTATTGGCTTTTGAAAGTCACTAACCAGTTTTATTAGCATGGATTTTCCCCAACGCTGCTTTACAAGATGAGCCCTATTCTGTCTTGTTTTGGCACATTGCTGCCTTCCGTGTTGACAGAACAGAAATTGTAATAGAGAGGTGCCGAAAATCCCCCACGCTTCCCCTGGTGCTTGCGTGCGGTGGGCTGCCTGCCCACCAGGCACGTCAAACCTCCCTGCTTTGCTCTTCCCCAGGATTATTTTTTATTTTGCACCGAGGCTGTTGGGACTGCTTGGACTTGCTGAGGATGGGCTAAAGGTGTCATCACAGCTCTGGAGCTGGGGAAAGGTGTTAATAGCTTTTCATGGCAGAGATTTGCATAGAAGCCCAAAGGGAGAACCCCGAAGGTTTACGTTTGGTGCAGACGGCGTTAAAAAGGCAAACAAAGTAGCCCTGAACCTCCGTGGCTTTTCGGAAGCTCCGAGCTGGAAGTCTGTCCTTATTTCACACTGGTGCTGCTCAAAATGGAGCATCTGTCACGATTACACTTCTGGTGTGTGAGAATTTTAATTTTTAGACATAGCTAAGAGGTTTCTATAGCGAGAGGAGGTGGTGTAGGAAGCCTCCTGTGGAGTTAAATCAGGCCATCGCTCTTCCCTTGGCCGCATCCTCGCCCCTGCTCCTGGAGCCGGGTGCGCGCTTTGGGAGTGAGCCCTCGCCTCCAGCTGCGCCGCTCGCTTTCCCGGCCTTTCCTACTTCTGCAGCGGTGGGACAGCCCGTTCTGGGAACTCTGCTGCGTGGTCCCGCCGGGTCGAGGGGTTGGGTCACTTGCCCGAAGGCCGCTAGTCCCTGGCACACGGTGCTGTTGCCGAGCTCGGGGCGCCGCCGCTCGCCAGCCCCTGCTCACGGGACCACTTGCTGCAGAGCTGCATGTGCTGGGGTTCGGTCTGGCTCTGTGACCGATGCCCGGAACAGCCAGAAAGTTGAGATTTGGGATTGATCTTGGCTCCGGGCTGTTGCCTTGGCACTTGCTGTACCTTTCCTTGCTCTGCAGTGACTTGCCCTGAGCAGCTGTTGGGGCTCTGTAATGCCGTTCTGGATATCGTGCCGATTTAACCCCATGCCTGTGATTTGGGGTTTCGTTGAAGATGTCTTTGGCCAACATTCAGGCTGTATTCCTGTACACCTGCCTGCTCTTGCCAGAAACCTTTACCGATGGTCCTGGCACCTCAAAATACGCAATAGCACAGCCCATCCCTCTTCCATGCACTTCATTAAGAGGTAACATATTGTTTGTTACCAAGAGACGATTCCTGATTTATTTCCAAGTATATATTGTGCATATACGTTTCTGAATGAGCTGCTTTTCTATTCCAGCATCAGCTTTTTTAGCAGTTTAAACAAAAGCTCTCAGAGTACCCCATCTGTTGAACCACAGCCTGAGGTTCTTACACTGCGCGTGGAGACGGGCGCTTGTTCTGTCAGCAAATAAACGTCCTGCAGCTAAATGAAAGGAGAAAACAAAGTAACCCAAACTGGTTTGAAATGGTGCTTTGACTGAAGGGAAAAAAAAATAAAAATTATAATTTCCAATATTTATTTGGTTCGGAACATTTGTATTTATTAAACCATGCTGTAGCTGACCCCGTGGGTCTGGTCCATGTCTGTCACAGCCCGGCTTGGTGGGGACGTGCGATGGCTGCCCGAGCGCCGCTTCCCACAGGATTCGGTCCCGTGCCGGGACTCCGGAGCGGCTGTGGGCGGCAGCTCAGCCGAAGGTTGCAGCACCAGCTCCTGGTTCCACACGGGATTTGGAAGCGTTCCTGCTGGCTCGTTTGAAGGAGCTCTGTGTCTAACAGCAGCTGCAGGCTCGCTGAGCCACGTGCCTCACCACGAGCTACTTTACGTCTCGAGAGTCAGTTGTTCTTTAGGATGTTTTTTTAAACACACAATTATAATTTCTTTATCCCCTTCCTCCACACCCCCCAGTCAGAAAAGATGCTTTGGGAATCATGTTCCCAAATCAGCCTGGTTTTATGGAAGAGAGGCATGACAATGGGAAATGAAAACTTTTTGAAGCATTAGAACGCTTCTAAAAGCTTTTCTGTTTTCTTGTGTTTTGTAAAAGACAAATGAGTGATGTGGATCCGTACCTGTTGCTAGTACTGCTCTGGAAAATAAGCAAATTCTTGCTGCCCGCTGAATCTGAGGGCAGGTTGCCCAAGGAGATGAGGATGGCTGACTCCGCGTTGTCTCCCAGCGAAGGAGTGACTGCTGTAGAACATATGGGCTTAGTTTTCTCGTGCAATATTCGTTAAAAGTTTATATTTGGACGGAAGGCACTTAGCATGTATAAATACAGTGTTGTGCTGAAACATTCTTTCTGATTGCCAAGGACCCAGCGCTGCTATGCAATCACCATCTAAACGTTGCAGGTTTGATTTGTTTATACACACAAAGATTAAATTTCTGTTTTCATGTTTGCTTCAAAATAGTACTTAGTGTATGGCATTGTGTTACAGTTTGATTTCATAAATAAGTGGTCTTGCACTATAAATATTTCATTGCGTGATAATCGTGCAGTTAGAACGTAGCTTTGTGTCAAGTTTGTTCTGAAGCTCTAGGGCCCTTTGTTTTGCACTGTCAGAAAGCATAAAATGCGAGCAGAGGAAATGCGTTGGTCAGCTTTTGTAAATCTGGATTAGCAGATGCTAATTGAAACCTAACTTTGCTCTCTGCCAGTGCTTTAAAATTTCACCTCTTGAGAAAACAAAGACTTGTTTATGTGCCTTTGTTTTCAGCAGCGTGTTTGAGTATCAGCTAGTTCATGCCGAGGCGAGAGGTGCGGACTGCTGCTGGCTCCTCTGCGTTCTCCTGGTTGTGCCTGGTCCATCCCTTTACGGTGTTACTCTGAGTTTTCTCCATATATCTAACACAGACCAATTGTTTGTATACGGATTCCTGTCTACCCTATTTCTTTAGGAATGAAGACTTACTCTTTTCTTTCTGTTCAGTGGTAGAATCTTGTTTTAGATTATTTAAACAAGTTGATGCGTTTAAGTTTTGTGGGGTTGGTTTTTCCCTGTTAGAATGCCCGGGTTTTGTACTTAATGAGATAATGACTGCAGAGAATTTCTGAGTGAATTTAAGCTTCAGCTTTTGTCAGAGGTTTGTATCGTCATTTTATTTCGGGGTGGGGTGGGGAAGATGACTAAGCACTTTGCTTTCTGTAATTGTTACCAGGGCATGCTTTGAAATTTCTAGAAACAGTTTGAAGAGGTGAATAAGCTTGTCCAGCACTTTGTTCATAAGAGCAACAGTGATGTAAATGATGTACATCTAAAGGAGCTCTACCAAAAGAACAGTAAATCCAACCTCTTGCCAAGCTGAGTTTCTACTAGAACCACTTATTTATGGACAAAGCAGTGGCTTTGTAAAAATAACTAAATGCAAAGAAAAATCAGCTTCATCAAAACCAGTTGACTGTCCCCCTCTGAACCACCCCCAACCCCATCGTTGCATAAATTACGATGAGCGCTGTAATCCCGTGTGTTCCAGCTGTTGAATTACGACTGTTGCCCATGCCCTTACGGTGGATGGTAGGAGCTGGGGAGGGTGTCACAGCCACCTCCAGCAGTGAGCACACAAACCGCGGTGGCAGATGCCACCAGGATGCGGCACCGGCAGCGGTGGGTGCGGGGCAGGTGGGTGCTGCAGGAGCCAAGGGCCAAGGCACCCGCTGGCGGACACGGAGGGCTTTTCCTCTCGCCTCAGCAGCGGTTTTGGAGCTTTTCTGTTGAATTTCTGTCTCTCTGTCGTTTGTGCCAAGTGTCAGACCTGTCGGGGGTCTGTAGCGGCAGGGTGCCCGGCTGGCCACCCCGGGCTGCTTTGGAGCCCTCGAGGTGGGCAAGAGGACAGCGAGGGGTGGGGGGTGGTACGAGAGGGGCTGCCTGGAGGGCGAGAGCATCAGCGTTGTGAGGGGACGGGGCAGCTGGCAGGTCCTGGGAAAGCGGGCTGGGGGGAAAGTGTAGATGGAAAAAATGAAGCTTCAGCTCAGAGGAGGGGAAGGAGCGCTCGGTTTGCCCAAGGGTAACGCTGAAGCACCCAGGGAGGACGCGGGCGGAGGGGAGCGGGGTGGGCGCCAGCCGGGGGGCGGCAGGCTGAAACAAGGGTTGGTTCTGGGGCTGCCCACGTGGGAAGCTCGTGAGGAGGCGAGCGTGTCTCTGGTCCTTTCGTTAGAACACCCCGCTGTACCAGTTCGGGGGGGCAGCGAAATGGCTGGGCGGAGGGATGGAGCAGCAGCCATGCCGGTGTCGCCGGCGGTGCTCCGGCTGTCGGAGCCGGACCAGGCGTTGCCCTTGAGGTACGGGCTGGTTTTTGAGTCGTCGTGGTCCTGCGTGTCTGTGATGAGGAGCACAGCTCCTCCTCGCAACTTGTGGAAAGTTGGAACTTGGAACTTCTACGAGGCTTTTCTCTGCAAAGATGAAGCCAGGCTTAGGAGAGCA
Source organism: Microhierax caerulescens (assembly GCA_035590215.1). Lineage (NCBI taxonomy): Eukaryota > Metazoa > Chordata > Aves > Falconiformes > Falconidae > Microhierax > Microhierax caerulescens. The sequence continues at coordinate 1,166,603 of JAVJGJ010000042.1, read as the reverse complement.
CAGGTTATTTTTTACCCCTGTTTTGATAATTTTTTTCTTACCTTCTCAGTCGTGGAAGCAAATAGGTCTAGGTGAGAAGATGTTTCTTGAAGGGAAGGACCCACGTGCCACCAAAGCCATGCAGAGATCGTTGGGGCTTAAATCCCATTGCCCCGAGCAGCGTTGCTCTCCTGTGTCTGCCTGCACCGTTGGCAGAGGCAGGCCCAGTTGGTCTGCTTTATCTCTGTGTTCACGCAAATAATCACATGTTCGTTAGATATTTTAATTAAATCATTTAGGCAAACACTGTTTACTTGTCCCGTTTCCTCTGTGGAAGGCAAGGCTGCTGAGCAGTCACGGCTTCTCAAAATGGAAAGTTCTAACAGCATATTTACCTCTACAAGCAAATAAAAAAATTTAAAAGCAAAGAATAAATTACCGAAAACTAAAGGTGGTTGAATGGTAGCAATTTCCTTGGATAAAAAACCACTGTGTAAACACAGCATAATAGTTTTTCAACTGTTAACAAACAAGTTCAGCTAATTCAGGCTTGTGCCTTGCCAGATAAGCAGCTTCATTTTAAAGATGTAAGTGAAGCTCCTACCAGCAAAGAAATATGGATCGTAAATACAGTTTTGTATCAATTGAACATTTATGCATACATGTCAGTGTAATTACAGGTCTGCCTTTATCAGCTAAACCAACTAAATTAGCTTTAGCGTAGCAAAATTCGAGTGACTGACACAGAAATAACATCACCTTATCTATTCACATCTTTTTCCTTCATTTTAAATGCTGCTTCCAAGCAATGAATTCATATTCACTTCTCTGCCATACAGTCCTGGTCGTAAACAACGGTGCTGTATAGCGAGCAGGATCTGGCCTCGCACGCGCGTTAACGCGGCGTTGCTGGGGCTTTAGTGGTGGGGTGTTGCACGGTTTAGCCTTCTCTCTTACCAAGGCTACAGCACCTTGCTGTGATCTCCCGGGCATGGTGGGAGAAGGAATTAGATTTTGGTGATGTGCAGCTTAGGCTTACTCCTGGCCTTCGCCCCTGCCACTTCTGTTCACGTTTAATTTGGCTGTGTAATTAATGCCTACCCTTGGTCGTTCTTGGCTGCTTGTGAAATACTTCAACAGCTTTCTCGCAGCAGTGTCTAGAGTGAATAATTCCTTTTTGTCGTTCTTTTTCAGACCCCTTCCAAGCCTAGTGCAATTCTTAATTTTTTTTAATGCTATAATAACAGGGGAGCGCTAGAATTCAGAGCAGCCCAGCATCGCGGGCAGCGGGTACCGACCTCGTCGGTGCAGACGCTGCAACAGAAGGAATTGCAGAGAGATGTGTCTGTCTGGGGTGGTAGAGCAGGTCATAAACCCAAACTGTGACAACACACAAGGACCAGGAGGTGTTCAGGGATGCTGAACTACTGTCTGTGCTGGGTAACCTCTCATTTCTGACGTCCTGAACGCCAGGCGGCTGGAAGGTGGTTGTTACAGCATCAGGTACTACAGAGGGCTCCGGGGGAGCTCTGGGAAACCACAGACCGGTTGGCCCGACGTCTGTATGGAGCAGGTTAACGGCAGGCGGCCTGGAGGGCACGGTTAATGCTCACCTGCATAAACAGCACGTACGAGGAAAGCGTTCACACGGGTATTGCGTGGCGGCGTTAGGCCCAGCCAGTCCGTCGCCGTGTCTTTAGGGGAGTCGTCACCCGTGTGGAGGGGAACCAGGCTGATTTTCCCCTGAGTTTTCAGAAACGAGGTCAGCAGTGCCCAACTGGGAAGTGGTTTTTCAAACCGGTTCGTTGATTTGTAAGAAGCTGTGCCGCAAGATGTTGTGAATGCCGAGACTGTCTCAAAAAGGGCCTGGTTGCATTAATGGGAGATTCATTTTGTGTGGGTTTTGGGGAATAACGCCTCTGGCTCAAAGCCCCTGCATCGCGAGGTGCCAGGGACCGTGCCCGGTGCTCCTGTCCCCCCGGCAGCGTTGCAAGCACTAGGAAAAAATGTTGGTGGCGTGGGGCAGGACAAGAGCGGTTCTGAACGTTCCCAGCTCCGTGTGGCTTCACAGCTACACGTTGTGATTTGGATGTTATTGTAGTCAAATCTCCGTGTAGATAAAAATGGAGAGAAGAGCTGTGCAAAAGAGGACAGCATACGCTACCAGGAGGATTAGCCTTATTTTGGAAGCGGTTATATTGTGCTTGCTCTTTTCATCTGTGGGAAGAATCTTCAGTTAAACATATTTCCTTTTTTTTCTAGTGACTTGAGATAGATTAAGCTGTGTTAATGTTTCTACCGCCTGACTTGTTCAACATACACAATTTTTAAAAGCCCCCTAAAACTGAAGTCCCTTCTTGGGGACATGGCAGCAGCCGGGCATTTTTCCCCAAGATCCGTCTTATAGAAAAGAGGACAATGTTTGCCTCACTGATTGTTTAATTAGTTTCTGATTTCTCTCCTGAAATTTATCTTGAAATCTGAGCATTGTGTTTTGAGGAGTCGGGCTTTATGTTTCAACAATGGCTAAGTTTTCTTTCTAAACAGCGAATTAACGGGGTTACCTATAATTTGATTAAAGTGACCAAGCTCTTTCCTGCTTTCTTTAGAATAGATGTCCTTTATGGTATAGCTGCGTCTCTTTCACAGTTTTTCTCGGTTTTAGTGCCAGTGCAATATTTGAGTCACTGAATTGCTGAAAGAACAACTCCAGGACGGTAGGAGATTGAATGGGAATAATGCGATTCAGCACTTACGTTTTGTTGCATTCTCCTCTCATCTGTTTTAAATTTAACATTTAATGAAATAAAACTGTTGGGAAGAGGGATGTGAGGGGGGTGAGGAGTGCTCTCCCCTCCAGCTCTCCACTGTCCTGTTTCTGCCATTTGGCTATTTGAGCAGACCTTATGTAGGCCTAAAATGTTGATGATGTGATTTCGTCCTGTAGTCCCAGGTCTTCTTTCATTCTGTGTTGTGGTGGTTGGTGGTGTGTGGGTTTTTGGTTTGTTTGGTTGGGTTTTTTTCCTGAAAGTATAACCAAAGCCTGAAACTTGAAAAGGAAAACTGACTGCAACAGAAATGTATGAAAAATGTCAGTGGGGATATTGTTTATTTTCATAACAAGGTGACTTAGAAGGCAGGAGCAAGTGATGCTGAGTTCCCTTCTCTTCTTTCCTCATCCTCCTCTCTACGCAAGGTTCTGCCTTGAGTCACACATGAGGAATTTCTGCTAAAAGAGGCAACTTTAAAAAACTTTAGAAGATGCTGAAAAGAAGCATTTTGGATGGGAAATGACATGGAAGAGTCTACTACTGTGACACAGCTCCGAGGAGTCAAAAGCAGTTTGACGAGTTTAAATGGGAAGATGAAAGTGCCACATCCTCCTCCTGCCAGGGCGATATGTTAATTAAACAACTTGCTTCTCCTCAGAGCTGTCTCCCCTACGGGGATAAAGACTTTTTGGCAGCCCACGTTGGAAATAAACTTATCTACAGGGAAAGAGAGGGGTTGGGTTTTTTTTTCTTTCTGGAATCATTAATAGGAGCAACTTTTTTCTTAAAGGCTTGCCAGAGTATTCCGGGCAACAGCTGCTCAACAGATTCATGCTGGGATGCTCTGGCTGGTCTCACCCGCAGCTCCAGCGCTGGCGCTGACCCGGGACAGGGCTGGTTTGCTCTCCGTTGGCTCCAGCAGTGATCAGTTTGGTAACAAATTGCTATTCCATTTGCCCCAAGTGACAGAAAATAGCTGCATAGTCATAAGCAAAATGGGAATTGAGCTAGTTGTGTTTGCTGGAAGGGCAGATGGGGGTACGGGTTAGTATTTTAGGCAAAATTATTTTCTTTCTGAACACACAAATTTGTTGCAATCATCACTGTATTAACCGTTATTGAACACTTCACACAGAAATCTGTATTATTTGGTTCTGTATATATTTAACATAGATACAAGCCTTTCAAAATCCAGTTATTTTCTCCCTTGAAAATTGATTAGGAGTGCCTATTCATACAGAAGTTGCCTTTGATCAATTATTTGATTTTATTTGGGAGAGGTTGTAATAATTTAAGGTGAGTTATAATTTGGGTTAATTAAAATACTTGTTCAGAAGTCTCCTTGCTTTCTGATGTCACTGGACACCTTGTAACATTGCTGCGGTGTCTTGCCCTTACTTTCTGGGCTTTGTACGGAGCGTTCATCTGGAGAGGGACAGAGGGTGAAACAATCTTATAGTAGGTCCCTGTGGTCCCACGGGACTGCAGAATCCACTCCTCTGGAGAAGGTTATTCCTCATTTTTACAAAAAACATTTTCAGAAGCGGTATTAGGCAAAACCTTCATGTTCCATATATCTTACGGTTTTAAAGGAAATTTTTTAAGTTAAGGCAGTTTTTGATAGTTGCTTATTTTAACTCTCCTTTGCCATTGCTGCGCTTCCATGACCAGCTGGCTACAATCTCTTCCTGATTTTTTTTTTCCCTCTGTTCCTCTTTCCACCTTCATTTCCTTCAATTTTCTTGTTTCAGGACCTTATCTCCTAAACTAAACAAGTTTGCTGAAAGTTTTGGAACAAGTAGGATGTTTCCAGACAACACATTGTTCTCCCTGCTTGTCTGTTCTGCCCTACCCCCGGTGCTGCGATAACCGTGTGGTGGAAGGCGAGGGGCTTTAAAACACGATTAAAAAACTTTTATACTCTCAAATAACAGAAGGGAAGAAACTGTTAATCAATGTTTTCCGTAAAATAGTGCTGCGTTATCTGAAGAAAGATGTTATCCTGTAATTCTACATATTTAATTTCAATGATTTTTTTTTTTTTAATACCTAAAAATCCTCGTTAGACGTAGCTGGTATCTTAGTGCCACAGCAAAAATAATCATGTGGTCTGTGTTTTTCTCTTTTTATGGCCCTTACCTCAACAAAATAAGGAGTCACTTGGGATCAGAGGCAGCACTGAAAGCTACATCTCTCATGTTCTGGGTGTAGTCCAGCTGTGTTGAATCTGACAGTTATTTGTTCCAGGAGCTCCGTGGATCAATAGCACTGCAGCACTTAAAACATTTTAGTACGAGGGAGACTTCAATCAAGTCTCCTCTCCGCAGCATTACGTAGCCATTGGGCAGCTTCCAGCACGTGAATCAGCCCTTGGCACGGCACCCAGCGTTATTAACTAAAGATGGGGAGCGGGCGACGTGCAACGCGCCCACTTTGGCTCTTTCCAGACGAGTTCCCCAAGTTTGCTCTTCGCGCCGGTGCTCGGGCGCTGCGCCGCTCGCGCGGGGTTTGTACGAGCTCGTGCGTTCTCTCCGCACAGAACCTGTTGTCATTGCGCTGACCACATGAAAGATGCACCGCTGAAGGGCAGAATTCAGCTGCTCTTGAGCTGAGCCGGGCACGTAAACGGAGCGGTTTTGCTCGTCGTTCGTGGCAGCCTTTCCCCTCTCTAGCCTGTGACAAACCCGCTGTTTTTACCCAAAGATAGCAAGTTTTGATAGTTCAGCCCCTTCTGGCAGAGGGGGGTTCGTGGCATGGTTGAAGTCCAGCTGTACCTGTGTGCGTGAGGTGGGGAGAGGGCAGAAGTGGGGAAAAGCTGATGTGGAGCAGCCTCCACGCGGGACCTGCCCCGGAGCAGCGCCCAGGCGGGTGACCGGGCCGGTTTGTGTTTAGAACGATGAGGGGTGCGAGTCGGTGCGGTAAAATCCTGCAGTGATCTGTGTTAAAGCCGTTCGGGGCGCCGTACTTACGCTCCTCTGACGCTTGGAGGGAGCCTGGACCAGGAGAGCGCCCCAGTACCCTGGGATGGTCACTCCATCGCTGGTGCGAGGGAGGAAGCGTTCCCGTCTCCTCCAGCATCCTCCCGATCCCTCGGTAGATCGCTTTCTCCTGCATCTCTAGGGCTGTGTTTATTCTTTCTGTATATTATATATATAATATATTATATATACACTGACAAAGGTGTCAGTGTATATATATTGCAGTCAGTCCATGGAAGGAATTCAGATCTACTGAAATAACTGCCTGAAAAAAACACTTTATTCAACCAGGTCATTAGATGTTAATAACCCTTTTTTAGTGAAACATTTCTTTCAGAGCTGAAACTTAATTTAGTAGATGAAGGCTTTTGCTAATCCATGATAATTTCCTTTTATCAATGCCTTTTAATCTAAATAAAACCTTTTTTTTTAATTAAAATACTAATTCATCTATAAATTATGTGGCAATGAAATGGTAACGTAGAAAATACAATAGAATTAGGAAGCTCAGTGGGCTGAACTAAAACACAGTGCTAATAAAGATGAAACGATTACTCTGAAAGAATAAACACATCCTGTTTTTTCTTCAGTTTATCTTTATGTGGTAGATTAGACGCTTGGTGTCAATCACGAACAGCACCAGAATTGATCCCGGTGCCCCACGTGATGTGCAGAAGGACGAAGCGTCAGTTGGAGGTGCCTGCCCCGTCGGTGTCGGGGGGCCGCGGTGCTCCCGGACGGCTCCTTCCAGCCTCCGGAACAAGAGCGTCAGGAGTGACGCGGCTGGGCATGCAAGCCCGAGGAGTATTATGGGTTGGGCTGTGATGGCTGCCCTCCCTTAGGTGGGCATGCTTCCCGACCACTCTGAGCCTCTGGTTCTAAAGAGGCTGAAGGAGCCAGCCTGCGGGGCGCCTGGCACGGCGGCCTCTGCGCACGGGTTTCCCCCCCCCGTTAGTTTTAACGGGGTTGATTGCAGCCCTGCGCGTCTGCTCGGAATAAGCGTTGGCTGTCACGTGCCTTTCGGTTCCCACCTGGCTGCAGAGCTGGGTGACGAGGCTGCTTCTCCTCTGTCAGCAAACGGAGCATCTCCCGTCTCCGCTGGTGAAGGAGCCTCGTGGGGGCTCAGGGGTCTCTGGATTTTATCGGCTTGTGGCTTCCACTGCTCGCGCGTCTGGTGTAAGCAGCCGCCTACGGGTTCGTAATCCACAGGCAATCCCGAAACCAGGATGGCGGAATTCTTCCTTTTTAGAAGAGAAGTTGCTCTCAAATGTATGCTTTTCCAAAAAATACGTGATACACAGGTTTTAAACTGTTTTGTGTTCCTGTCTTGAAGTGCTCAGCCACTGGTGACAGCGCAGTGCCTACAGTGTCTGTGCAGGCACTAAGAAGCAGCAGCACGAAAGCCAGGAAAGAAATGATTTATATCGCTGTCCTCGCTGGAAGATAGACCACCTGCTACAGAAAGTGTCATAAATGAGCCATCTAATTAAACTTCCTCAGTGCTTGCCCTGGTAATTGTTCTGCATTATGTGGCTAATTCCTACCCTGGAATTAGCATCGCTTTTCTTGCGCAGGGAAAGTTGCTGTCGAAGTTGAATGAGAATCTTGTTGGTACTGAAGGACGGATTTTCAGTTTTGCTCTGCTGGCTTGGATGCTGATGGGGATTAATCTCAGGAAGAACTGCAGGAACTAGCCCCAAAAATGAGCACTGTTCTTTTTGTAAATAACTGCTCTAGCCATTTAAATAGAAGTTGCTACATGAGCAGTAGCAAGTCAGTTCCCGTGTGACGGCAGCGTCCCGTGTGTCACCGAGCCCTTGTGACCAGGACCAGCCCAGGGACCCAAGTGGTGACCCTGGGGCTTCAAGCTACGCATAATCGGTGGGCTTTTCTGAATTTAACATGCATTTTGCAGTTCTAGAAAGACAGTGTTACTAACTACAGCCATCTTCATTTAATCATTTACATTTTTATAACTGGTTATTGCAAATATTCTGTCTTTCCCCCCAGTGTTTTTGGAAGAAGTACTGTTCTCTGCTCAAAAAACTGCAGTTGTGCAACAGGAAAGGCTCTTCCGATGCTGTTTAATGCCTAAAGTCCATTTGTTTTGTACAAAAAAACTTAGAGAAATAACAGACCTAACAGACTGAGGGAGGTATAGAATACTTCAAATAATTTTTTTCATGCTTTTGTTAGTTTTCATAGTATGTGCCAAGCGCTTATCCCGTGACTTTGGTCATGAGTTTTGCCTGTGCTCACGGGAGGACGTTCAGGTTCTAGGCAAACTGTTGCACGTGAAAAGTCACTTTTATAAATGGATCAACATTCTCCTTTAACACTTGGCTAAAGAATGGCAAAACAGATTTCTAAATGTATGGCATTTCCATTTGTTATTTATTCCGGTAGAAGACTAATGCCCAAATGTGAATCTGTCAGGATAATCTTCATTTGGATGGGAGTCAGGAGTGCTTAATTCTTGCTTGTGAAAATCTGCCTTTCACATCATGGGGTTACACGTGAGTTAGGAGGACTCTCTGTCTTTTTCAGGTTCAGAATTCCTGAAATAAACTGTTTCTCTGTGGCTTTTTACCCATCTGCAGTTACACCGGGAAGACTGTGTTGACTTGAGGCTTTTAAAGTGAACGGCTGTCTTTTAAGTCATGTTGACATAGTGGATCTCGTTGGGTGGTTACGTGTTCTTAGGACTGAAGCCATGCCTTCCAGGGAGCGAAAATACAAACGCTGTACAGTGATGGATATGACTGCACTTGTGTACGTCGCGAATTCACGGTGCCGGTAGCGGGCAGTTCTTCCTGGCCCTCCGAAGAAGAACTGGCGGCTCAGCGTGGTGGATCCGCGGGCGATCGCTTCTGCTGTCGTAGCTCAGGTGTGCGGGGAAGGCAGGAATTCATCTGGCGATGGGGTCAGCTCCTCGCTGGGGAGCAGAGAACATCCAGAAGAGATGCAGGAATAAAACCCACGCTGGAATGGGAGATGCCGTATCCATCCCTTCCAGATGGGAGCTGACCCGTTGGGTGCTGGTCTGTCAAAACGGGTGGGTTCTGCACCCTCCGCAGACTTCCAGGTCTGCCCATCAGCCCCTCTTTGGTTTTGTTGGGGTTTTTTTTCAATTACTTCTTCCTCTTCGGGTTAGTAACTCCGATACTCTTTAGTGCCGTACCTTCTGGTGGCAATCCTGCTGCAGTCATTGGCACCTCTAACTACAAAACCCCTGTTGGTTCTGTATTTCAGGATAAAATGAGCGTTGCCAAGCGTCACGTCGGGTGATACATGGGTGTAGCGTTAGCCAGAAATGATAAGGAAAGAAAAGATGAGCTATTTCTAATGCGTATTACAGAAACGGCTGTTCCTGGGGCCGTGGTAAGACTTTGGGAATGAACGTATTACGGTAGATGTTGTAATCGCAAATGAAATATTTAGAAGGTTGGCCGGTGCAGAATTATTCTTCTAAACAACTTCCGTGCCATAGTAATAATCTTCTCGATATTTACATGTTCTCATTAATCAGTATCTGGCACGAGACCATCACTGAATAATTTTTTGAGCGGGGGCTGGTGGGTCGCCGCTGTGTGCCTCGGGGGGGTTGCGCAGTTGACCCCGGGCTCGTGGCGTGTGGCATCAGGTTGTGTCGGAGCCGGGCTGCGCGCCCGCGGGTCCTGTGCCGGTGGGATGGCGGTGGGGCCGGGGGAGATGGGCGTTCAGGCTGCGCTCCGGCCGGGCTCAGCGCCGCAATGCCAGGCTCGGCACCCGCTGCCAGGCTCAGCACCCACTGCTGGGCTCAGCACCCGCTGCCAGGCTCAGCACCCGCTGCCAGGCTCAGCATCACGCTGCTGGGCTCGGCACCATGCTGGCAGGCTCAGCACCGTGCTGGCGGGCTCGGCACCGCAATGCCAGGCTCAGTACCTGCTGCCAGGCTCAGCGCCCGCTGCCGGGCTCAGCACCCACTGCTGGGCTCAGCACCCACTGCCCCTGCACGCTCAGGGATGTGGGGATGTAGCCAGTGCTCGCCCAGCACCCACCTGTGCAATGTGGCAGTGTGTGGCACCTTTATCCCTCGTCTCCCACGTCTCCTGGGGGGGATCCCGGGCGAAGGCAGGAGGGTGTTGATTTAGCACCTATTTTGGGGCAGGTGGCTCCTTCCTTGCCTCTGTTCTGCTTCACAGGGACTTCCTATGGGAAAAACACACCCTGACCTTTATCTCTGGTTTTCCCACCCCTTTTTGGAAAATTCCTGCGATTGTTTATGGGCGAGCGGGTTGAGTGCAGCCTCCCTGGTCCCTCCTGGCTGAGCCCCCCCGGCTGCGGGGCCAGCCGCCTGCGCAGGCTCCTGGCCGGCAGGAGATGGATTGCTGCTGCCGGGGTCACCGCTGGCCATGGGGGGCTTTTATGGCAGGAGATGCACGAGAACAAACGTGTGTGTGTGCGTCCCATCTTCAGTTTCAGCTCCCAAATTTAATTTGCAGGACAGACAGCTATAAATATCAGTGATGTGAGTCAGGGCTATTGTGCTGGGAGAGGCACGAGGCGTGCTGAACCGCTGCGGGGGGCTTTTCAAATTAGCCTTTCACTTCCACGGGCATGTGAGTTTAACTGCAAAATGCAATATAATAATCTCTGCATATAACCTATTTGCTAGCTCTGTTTCTCTGGTCTGGCAGAAATACCTGTTTAAAAACTTTTTATTAACAGAAGTGTTTTAGTAATTATTTTATTACAAACAAATGTTGCACTTTGTGTCTTAGAGTTCAGACTGTTTAAAACGTGGGAAAATCCTGTTTCTCTACCATTGGTGGTCAGCACTGCGTTGTTACAGTTTTACCTTTTCTCTGTTCTTTATTTCTCTTGAATCTTTTCTGGATTTGCAAGGTTGAAAGCGGAGTACTTGTTTTTTGTCTTGGACAGCAATAGCTTTGCTCTGATCTTTTGTGTCAAACACCAAATCTGTTTGGTCAGACATTCAGAATGTTTTGAAATTGAAATTTTATGTTCAAAAGAAACAACTGCCAAACACAGAACTTGTGTGTTCATTTTAGATACTTATAGTTAAATATCTTAAATGGTGATGGGCTCTGTGTACCTCTCTGATTTCTACAGTTGCTGAATCCAGGCCCATTTGCTTCCTATAAAAAAAATAAATTGCTAAAGTAGGAAAAAAAAAAAAAAAAGGAAGTGTTTAAGAGTATCAAGAATGTGCCTTAGTTTTTGCACGCTTTAAAGTAAGACTGTATGGTTTGAAAGTTTTAACAAGAGCCACCTCCTATGTAAAGAATGCAGATAATTTTTTTTCCTGGCAAAAAAAAAAAGGGGGGGGGGGTAACCTGATATGAGTCTGACAGTGTCGTTTAGTTAAGTGCTTCCATCTGTTGCTTGCTATTTCCCTTACTCATGACCTCTCTTTCTCTCTCCCCCTCCTTCTCTTTAGCCCCTTTGAGGAAAGCAAAGTTTGTTGAGAGCCCTCGAATCCCAGAGTCTGAGCTTGGCTCACCAACACTTTCTTCAGCCCAGAAACTGGACGTTGATGCGTACTGCCCCGGTAAGCTGCATGCAAAGGCTCTGCGCTGAGAGGGGGAGCGGGCAACCCCAGCCCCCGAAGTATTGTTAAATGTCGTACGGCTCCTTTTTCTAGATGGTTGACTAGACCTTCCCCAGCCGAGTTTCATTGACTTGGAAACTTGAATAAATATTGGTTTCTAATTTATACCCATTTCTGTTGGTTACTTGCAATTTTGTGTGTGGCCGCTTTGCCCTCAGAATAATTTAGAAGTAGAGAGTTGCTTTTGAAAAGATAAAAACGATCCAATAAACAGACCGCTTTAAATTTAATTTTTAATGCTGGCCTTCAGAGAAGCTGGAATAAAACCACATTTCAGAAATATCATTAAATCAACTAATGCAAAACTACGTGATCTTGTTAACCTGCATCCAAGAATATTGCTTTTTTGATTTTTTTTTAAAGGAATTTAATTTATATATCCTGTAGTAATTGCTCTTAAAAGTATAGATCTTGCTGGAGGCCTCTGGCTGAAGCATAAATAGAAGCGGGTTGTGTCCCTCCTTGGCTTAACCCCGTCTCTTGGTTGGGGCAGGCAGTTGCGTAAATACCTTCAGGCTGGGGCAGATGTGCGAGCGCTGTTCAAGCTTTCTGTAGCTGCGTTCCCGGCTTCTTCCCAGCCTGGAGAGGGCTGGAGGCTGTGGAGGTGCTGCCCTCGCACGAGGCTGGGACCGGCGCCGATTTCAAACAGCAGCAGCAGCAGCAGCAAGTGTTGCAGTGGATTTTTTTGCTCAGTCCAGCAGTTTCCTCCGCTGGCTTTCCCTAGTTGATGAACCAGAGGGACCCGTGTTCAATACAGGCCTTGGATGGGGGTACAAGGGCACTGACTGTTTTGAGATGGCGTGTAACTCTGCGACATCTGCCTCCTGAATCTGTAGCTGCGGTAGAAAAGGTCGTATTAATAAATGATGCTCTGAAATCAGGAAATCTTTTATTTCTGTGGATGGCGAGCTTTCAGAGTACTCACAATTGGAGGAGAATTAATTGAATGTTGTCCAGATTTTGAATGTGGGCTTTCTTTAATGTATTGTGTTTGAAAGAGGAGTTGTCTTAGAGAAGAAAAGCCGGTCCCTGTGCTTGGAAATGCCTCCTTTGAGGCCATGGTTGCTGTGAAATTGCTGCTGCTTTTTCAGTCGTCATGAATTACAATTAAAATTTTGCTGTTGCAGCCCTTTCTTCTTCTAACTAAATAGCTTCTACTGTCATGTTTATAATTGTTAATAATTATAAACTTATTATGAGTGCATCCACAGAGAATTATAATTGAATTGTAAATTTGGCTTAAAAAGCATAAATTCCACATTCCTATGTCTTGTGTTATGTCTTGCAGGCGTGCTTGCACGTGCGGCTCCGCCTGCCCCGGCTTCGCGTGCCAGGGTGTTCCGAAGGGCAGGACTCTTGCCAAGCCCAGGAGCGGGTTCTGGCAATGGAACCTGTGATTATTTTTATTTTTTTTTCTCCTGCCCCTCCCCCCTTTTTTTTTTTTCCTTTTTCATCTCCTCCTCTTGCTGAATACGCTGATAGCGTAGGGATCTGAAAGGAAAGGTGTAGCTTCCTACTGCCTTGAAGCGTCATTAAAGAAGCATTGTTAGGGAGTGAGGAGGAGGGAGAGGGCTCTGGTGGTACCCACTGGTGCACCAGTGAGGGGGGGCTTCAAGGTGCCCAGGACCACCTCTCGCTGGGAAGCCCGTGCTTGCTGTGTCCAGGGAGTGTGGCTTCTGCAGAGCCCAGCCGGGCTGGCGGGGTGGGAGACGCGCTGGGGAAGGCTCCTGGCGCTGTTTGGGGGTCGGTGGCCGCGCGTTTTCTCCGTGCGGCGCTGCAGCTCCTCCCTTGGCTGGGCTGGGCGGGTGGCTGGGCTCGGGGATCCGGGGGGGCTTCGCCCACCGACACGACGCCGGTTCTTGCCCCGCGCAGAGCTGCGGCGAGGCGCTGCCCCGCTCTCACCCCGTGGGCATTGACTCGTCTCCTGCGGCAGAACCGGGTTATGCTTCACCCGCCTGGATTTATGGTTCCCGCTGTGAAAGCAGCGGCGGCGTGAGGGCTGGAGGCTTGGTGGGCTCAGGCTGGATTGGAGGAGCTCGGCACATGGAGGGCTGGGCTGGGGAAGCATCCTCGGGTAAAGAGCCGCAAAGATGGGGACAGCTCCTGGGGACCAGAGCACTGTGAGCCTGGGCGCAGCGTCCGGCTCCTGATGGGGGAAGAGGGGCTGAGCCCGCTCCGCGGCAAAGCCTGCAGGCGCTGCCTGTGATCAGTTTTCCAAGGAAACACAGCTCCTTTCTTCGGCGTTAGGCTTTTTTTAACCCTCTTTCAAACGTGTGGATCCTGTGAAGGATGTAAGCGCACAGTGTTATATCCCAAGCGTCTCCAGGAATGGTGATAAGAGTTGAAAGAAGGAAAAAAATAAGGCTGAAGCTGTGCTAGAGCCTAGCAGTTGAGTGGAGGTGGAGTGGTGTGTAAAGTGATCCCTGACAAGTGATGTAATTAATTATATGCTTAAAGGCAGTTGAAAACACTAAATAGCAATGAGGAGAGAACATTATCTACTCTGCATATAGAAATGATTATTTTAATTTGAGGTGCCTAGAGATGAAATTCTGCTCAATGCTAAAATGTTTATTTTAAGGCTTTGGGCAAATTTCCGCACATTCCAGGGAGGAGGTTTCCTGAGCAACCACCGGCCACCGCGTGGCCTCTCCCGCCGGGATCTTCGGGATCTTGGCTTTGGGCATCTCGCCGTGTGACCGGTGTACGGGGGATGCGCTCCAGGCGTTTTCACTTCCAGGCAGGAGCAGGAGGAACTGGGTGGTGGGTATCTTTTGAGGGAGGTGGTGATAGCAAGGATGTAGTAAAGCTTTAAGCTTTTGGAGAGCTTTTTTTTTTTGGAAATTGTATTCTTTGTTTTGCTGAAGAAGGCCTTTAAATTCTGTAAGATGACTTTAAGTGAAAGCAGAAATTGGCCCCCACTTTAGAGTTGTTGTGTATAAGATGATGACAAAAAAAGCTGGTTTGTGGCTTTGAGGAGCCCGTTTGTATCAGATTTGTATTTCTGCACGAGTTTTTGTGACTGCGGTGGTCACTCAGAGTTCAGTCGAGCCCTTTTTGACTCGGAGTGTCTGTGGCAGGGAATTGTTCCTTGCTCCTTGGCTCAGCGGTGACTCCATTAGGAGGGGCTGAAAGGAACGTGACCCCCCATCCCTCCCCGTCTGCCACCACCCCCCTGGCAGAGGCGTTCGCCGGTCCGGGCTGGGCAGGCTCCCCAAGGCAGCCCGGGGCGCGGGGACCATCGTGGCCATCGTCACCCTTGAAGGGGGGTGACATGGAAGAGCAGGAGGTGACCTTCAGACTTCTGTTGTTAAACCTTTTCTGTAATGGTTTGCTGATTCCCAATTTAACGCGTAATTCCCCCCCCCCCCACTTTGTCAAACCGCGCTCC
>JAVJGJ010000042.1:1139729-1151770 GCA_035590215.1 Microhierax caerulescens | reverse complement strand
TAACTCCCCCCCCCCCCCCCCCCCCCCGTTTGGCACAGCTCGCTCCTGCCTAGTGGCACTGCTCGTGTAGTGGACGGTGTCCTGGCTTCGTGGCTCTGCGGAGCCGTCTGTCACGGAGGCTTCTTTGATCTGCTCTTTGGTTTTAGCATTTGGTTTTAGTAAAACACGTTTTGACTTGTAAGTGCTCAGGAAACCTATGGAACGGTCCGAGATGGACGGTGCTCCCAGGTAATCGCCTTTTCTCCTAGATCCGTGTTTGCAGTTGCATTTCGTGTGATTTATTACCTCGTCATGACATTTCAAAGGCTAAGTATGTTATGACATTATCTTTTAATTTGATTAAATTCTTCTCCAGAAATTTTAGGAACACAAATCTTCAATGTCTGGTCGGGGAGGTTTGCGTGTTCCACGCGAGGCTGGCAGGCATCCGTTGCCATCCCTAATCGAGTTAGGTACCGCAGCGCTGCCGCCGCCACGGACAGTGATTTACCATCGCAGCGTCGTTTGTGCTCGTCTCATCGCTCCTTCTTCTCTTTTCTTTGCTTAAAAGAATTGTTGAGGTTGACATCTGCTTACTGCTGCTGCTTTCTTTTCATCGTGTGAGATGCATGCTTTTTCATTCCACACAAACCACACGCTTCTCTTCAACGCAACTGAACATTTCTCAGGTGTTAGAAAAAGCCCTTTAACAAGGGATGCGTGAAACAGCGCTGTGCTCTGATTTTTCATGGTGAAAATGTGGGCAGTGAGCCAAAAAAACCCACAAACCCCCAGACAAATTCAACCAGCAGGATCCTTGTCCGCCCTCTGTCGTCTTGGACAGTGATGGATTGGGAGGAAGGCAAGGGAATAATCAAACCAGCCACGGCCTGACAAATGATTTTACTGTTGAATCTCGTGGTTGTCCCGGTATTGTCAAGCCCACTGACCTGAAGGGAGTGGGAAATCGTTGTGATCAGCCCCAGCTGCAGCAGAGCCGTGGCGACCCGGCACGCCGGCTGCTGTGGCAGAGATTGACTTTTCTGGCGCTTCACTTGGGAGGACGGTGCCGGTGTCTTCTGCCGTGTTGGGAGACGGGGACAGTTTTGGAATAGCTTCTGGAGTTAGCCATCCAAACCTGACCCTTCCCCCCCCCAAATAAAACAAAACAACATAACCCCCACCCTGGTCTGAAATTCGGATTCCAAGAGGAGGAATGACGGCACGTGGCGGGTTCGGTGTGTCCGGCCGGGATTAGCCGTGGGCCACTTGCCATCGGCGGCAGTTGGCTTTGCCAAAAGCTGGAAGTCGCAGCTCTGGGGAACAGTGGCCAGGTTTGTGATTTAGGGTTTATTGAGCCTTCTGCTCAAAGGGAGGGTGCTCAGGAGAAGAACTGAAAATAATACGAATTCCCTGTACTGTTTAACTGTTAAATAATTTCAGATAACGCTGTTCTTGAAGCTTCCCGGTGTGATCTGTTAACAGCCAGCTTCTCTTCCCAACCTGGGTCTTGGTTTTATCTCTCTGGGGGAAAAACAGAAAGGGAAAAGAGGAGGGGAAGGCTTTCAGTGATCCAAATTATGTTTATATGAATAACTGCCCAACTTTGAAGCATCGTGGCTGCTGCCAAAGCGTATAACCTAGATGGCCCCCGAAGTGCATCTCACATCAGATGCTTTAGCAGCAGAATTTCCAGCAGCCGAGCACCTTTGGCTGCCCGTCCGGATGGACCCCGGGGAGTCTGATGAGCTGTTTTGCCTCATCAAACAGCAGTGCTCGCTTTCAGCGGACCTGTCGGGAAACAGTAACTTTTTTTGTGCTAATACTTTGGCTTATTGAATGAATCTTCATAGCTTTCTGTCTTGCCAGTGAGTAAATACGTACGCAAGGAATGATGACTCTGGAGCTGTCGGTGCTGGGCCTGGAGGGCCAGTGGAAAGGCTCCTTGCCTTCCTCGTCTGAGCAGGTGTGACTGGGCGCTTGATAAGAGACTTTCTGGTAGGGATGGAGCGTTGGAGACCTTCCCTGCGTACTTACCCTCTCCACTGCTGACGGACAGTGTCAGACAAGGTCAGACTCCTCATGGAATGAGTGACTCCCGGCAGAGGAGTTTCCCCTTCTAGTATATTATTTTTAAAAACAAGGGCAGCCTGCGCTGATGCTTCCAGACATCCCAGCTGGGGCACTATGGCTGCAGCATCTCGAGGAGGGTTGAAGCCTGGTGCTCCGAGTTAGTCAGGATAATGAGGATCAGTCAGGAATCGGTTGTTGGGAAGCTGATGCACAGGGTTTGTCTTCACAGGTCCCTACGCGCTGCGTGGGTCGCTGCCTTACTCCAGGGTTGCGCCGGTGGTGGCCAGCCGTGCCGCTGGGCCGCCTCTGGCTGTAGGACACGGTGCTGTGGCTGCGAGCAGAGCCGAGCGCGGGGCGAGCTGCGGGGCTGCGGTGGGCAAGGCACGTGGGGCGGCCGCAGGGCTCGGACCCTCAGCCCCCCGCAGACCCCCCGCGCTGCCCCGGTGGTCCTGGCACGCTCAGGTGGCCTCGTACCGCCTCGTCCGCACGTGGCTCCCCCCCCAGCCCCTTGCCTGGCCTAACGACCCGTCCGTGGAACAAAGTCACCTCCGAGGGGTGGGACGGGCAGCCGCGTCCGCATCCCGTGCGGTGACAGGTGACTGACCTGGCGTTTCGGTCCGAAGCAGCTCCAGTTCTGCCCTGGGTCACAGGACCTTGATTTATCTCTAACCCAATGCCTTTTGCAGAGGTACAAAGTATCCTGTCTCAGGCAAAGAAATCATTCATATGGAGAAGTTGGAATGGATTTATTTTTTTTCTTCTTCTGCCCTGTAGGTAACAGATAACAAATCTGTCTCCGTGCTTGCCTTCTGCTTAATTTCCCTTGGACTATTTATTATCCTTGGTCATCAAAGGCATCTGCTGCCAGCAGCATCTTGCTGAAACCTTCAGCTGCTTCTCCACCTTCGGGTTCTCAATTTATTGCTGACAGAATTGGTGAAATGTGCCTTTTGAACTCCCAGCAGTGCCGCTCACTTGTTGCTAAAGTCTCTGGTGTTTCTCAGCATCTTCCCGAAGTGTCACAGGAGCGCTGGTCTGCACTTGCCTTTTATAATCATAAACTCTAGCCGAAACAAAATCACTGTCCCCAGATTTTCCTTTCTTTGGGAGAAAAAACTTGTCAGTAGCTCCAATTCGGGGAAGATACTACCTGTCAAATTAGATTTTGACCGTGTCAGCTTTGTTCATCTTGTGGTAATCCTGTTTCTGCTCAGCACCTGTCAGGCTGAAGTAGCTGCATCAGCCGGGCTGCGGTGGTGGCTGCAGGGGCAGCGTCCCAGGGTCCCATGGCGGTGGCAGCCCTGGCCTCTCTGTGACAGTGCTGTCCTCGCTGCCTCTGGGCTCCTGCCTTTGCGATGCTGCTGATGTCTCTACACAAACCTATCTTCCTTCTTAGCTCTTGGAGCTATTGATTTTTTTCTATTTTTTTCCTATTTAGGAGCTCTTTTGGCTGAGTTTAATTTGAAGTTAGCCTTCACCTTACGTTTATGCCAGTCATAAGTGGAAATACTGGGATGCTAAGTGAGGCAAAAAGGAAGGAATTGATGGTTGCTGGAGTTCTTTGTCATGGTTGTGCTGATTAGTCTTCCCTTTTTTCTTCTGGCCCAGATAGTTATTCCCAAGTGCTTTACAATCTAGAGGAAATGGTCAATAATTATTTCTTTTTTTCCTGCGATGTTTTGAGACACTGTTGCTTTGCTTCCACTCTTTATGGGTACAGAAACCTCAATATCCATTTTACCAGCTCCAGCAATAGCAGGGAGGGGTGTAAGCCTGGCTCCCACGTCTTACTGCGTACCTGAGGCCACTGGATGATCTTTTTTGTCCTGTGCAAAAAGTACTTGAACTTCTGCGATGCTATGGAGAGCTTCTCATGAGTGAAAATATGCAGTGCTGTGAAAGCCACCCCGTTATTTCTGCTCTCTTACCAGTTGCCTTGACTTCCTAACCCTCCTCAGGACTGCAGAACAAGTACTTCTTTATCCTCATCCAGCGTGAATATTGTTTCCCTTGCTGCGATTTGTCTGACCGTCGGCACCCCCCCACCCCGGCTGTTCCTTTCCCTCGGGCAGCGCAGCTGCACCCCTGCTCTGACGAACGGAGGTCGGTTTGCCTCTAACCTCCCGCGCCTACGTAGATGGTCTCCTTCATTAGGCAGAATTTTTGGCGGTTTATGTCACTAATTATTTGACTCCTCATCGCTTGAAAAACAATTACTTTGAATCCAAAGCCAGGAACGTTTTGGCCAGCTGCCAGTTTGAAAGTTCAGCCTCGCTGGGAAGCACCGATCATACCACCCTGTCTCCAGACTCCTCCAGTGGTCGGTAACGTATCGCGGGGTCCAGAAGTGCAGGATGCGGTGCGACCCTGCGGCACCTTCCTCTCTGGTTCCTCTACTTGCTGTCCCTGTTTTCTCTCAGCCACAGCCCCGCTGGCTCTTCTGTGTGCTCGGTGGGGATCCCGGTCCCTCCGGGGAAGCCGTGTCCCACCGCACAGGGACACCTGGAGCAGGGCTCTGGCGCTGCTCTCCGCTGCCGGCTGCCTGCGTTGGGTGCTGTGGCCTTTCCGGGCTCCCTGCTCTGTTCCCATCTCTTCCTGGCATCTCTTCTGCTTGCCTGACGAGAGGAGATGTGGTGTGCAGTTGCTGGCGGGGCTGTGCCTTCCCCCCTCGGGTAGCATCAGTGCCGCATTTCTACCCAAGTTACGTGGGTGACATGGCCAGCCGGGCGCTGTGTACCTGCCGCGCGCTGTGAGGGCAGTGTGGTTGAGTTTATTTTTGAGTGGTGTAAGATTTTCATTAATATGGCTTACACTTTAGAGAAACAACAAGTTTTAAATGGATCTAATCCAAATGGACAGCAGTTTTCCCTCGCTCGTCACTGAAGGGGTGCTAATTAGCAACAGCCCTGGACGTTGGTTCTGTTTGAAAACAATGCTGGAAAGCTGAGAAATCGGTGGTTGCTACTAGAATTGCCTCAAACAGTTTTTCAAAAGTCCGTGCAAGCACTGGAAGCGATGGAGTTGCTGCGTTTTAGCCCACTGCCACATCACCCAGGAATATTTCGGTTTGCCGTTGCACCACGTGGAAAGCGTGCCCGGTCCTTTCCCTTCCCATGGCGAGACATATGGTGTCTCAGCTTTGCAGGGTTTTCTTGTGTATGAATTAATTTCTTGCATAGAAAGGAAGAATCATCCAATAATGTTTTATACTTGATATTCCAGTAAGTGGTAACAGTAGATTATTACATCTGTGTCTTAATTTTTATATCCAGATGGTAATTTTGAAATCTTATTTAGGTATATGATAGTAGGTTTGAGAGATTGTTGTCCGTGTTATAAATCCGAAGGTCGTAATTTAGTCTGATTTGCTTTTAATAAAGTCCACTCTGGGAATGTGCTAATATAACAGCTCTAGTAAGGACAGGCCTTCACACTGTTGCTGTCTCTTGCTCAGTTATAAACCCACGACCTCCCGTTTAACGGGGCCTAAAGGCTGGGTAAAGTACAATCATCTGCATTACTCACGTTACATCTCGTGATATGCCAGCTGCGTTTTGACCTGGCAAAGCTATCTCGGGAGAAAAAAAGGTACTTGTGAAAATCCCCTTCTCCACAGTTTTCTCCCCAAGAAAGTCAAATGCTGAAATTGTGGCTGGTTGCTGCCTTGCGGGTACGATAAAAGGGTCCTCGGCCGCTGTCGTGGCTGTTGAGGATGGAAACGGCTGTGGTCTTGGTGGATGAAAACCTAAACTGATCTTATACAATAATGGGAATACTACAAATACGCATGTGTGTGTGTGTATATATATATATATATATAAGAAAAGGCTCTGTGGGGACCTTCCAGCAACCTTCCCGCACCTAAAGGGGCCACAAGAAAGCTGGAGAGGGACTTTGTACAAGGGCAGGTAGTGGTAGGACAGGGGGGAATGGCTTTACACTGGAAGAGGGGAGATGCAGATCAGCTATTAGGAAGGAATTTTTCACTGTGAGGGTGCTGAGGCGCTGGCACAGGCTGCCCAGAGCAGCTGTGGATGCCCCATCCCTGGAAGTGTCCCAGGCCAGGTTGGACGGCGCTTGGAGCGACCTGGTCCAGTGGGAGGGGTCCCTGCCCGTGGCAGGGGGGTGGAACGAGATGGTCTTTAGGGTCCCTTCTAACCCAAACCATTCTGCAATTCTATAAAAAAATGAGTCTCCCCCCAAAACAGCAAAAGGGGATAAGACTCAGCAGGTACACAACTGTTTTTTGTTATAGAAACATAAAATAATTCAGGGTGGAAGGGACCTCAGGAGGCCACCCAGGCCATCACTGAAGCCAGACCTATTTTCTCCTTTAATCAAGTGAGAATTCCGATTTCTCTTTATGATCACTGGTTTTGACTTTTGCCCATTTCTTCCATGGGGATCACGGACATCGAAGCGTAGTGGTCAGGACCTTGCAAGGAGTGTTCAGATCAAACCCGCAGAGTGGCTTACGGCAGCCACATCATGCTTTTCCACAGGGCATCACTGGTCAGAAAAGCACCAGGGTTCTGCAAGAGGGAACATCTGGGAGAAGGTTATTTATCATTTGTCAAGAAGTCTCCAAGGGGCACTTGCATGAGGTGTATGGAAGAAGCTCAGGACAAGCTGTGTTGTCCCAATTGACCTGTCCAGATGGAAACCATGCTGGGTTTTTTATACATTCCTTGTCTTTCCTGGCATTCACTTGCAGTTTTGAGCATGACTGGATTTAAGTCTGGTTCATATAGAAAAAGCACCAGCACTTTTGGATGCTTTCCATGGTTTCACCCTTCACCCACTGCAGACAGCAAGCTGTACCCAGGAGACCCCCTTCCAAGAGAGACCCTGTGAGATGATGTTGGCTGTGGAGAGCCACGGGCTGAGGAGGCACCAGGGCATGGTGGCTGGAAGACATTTATTTATCATCCTTGTTCTCTGCTTTTTTACAACCTTGCCCCTCCACAGCTTGCTGGCACTTCTCAGTGCCTCTCTGGGAGAAAGGCTGTTCCCCCCCATTTTACAGGTAGGAGAGTTGAGGCGCAAGAAGCTGGACTCGGAGGTACTTCCAAGGCAAAGGAAAGCCTCATGCAATTCCCAGGAAAATTCTGATACAGTCTCGCAGCCCCCAAACATCTCCTCTGCCCTTGCAGCTTTATTGACATCCTCTTGCTCAGCATTTCTTCCCCATCTCAAAGGCAGCGTTTGCACTTTGCTGCAGCTCCAGGTGCCGTTTGGAGTGCAGATCCCTCGGCAGATGTGGTGCGGATGGGGGGGACAGAGGAGCTCTGCCCTGGCCTCCTGATGAATGACTCTGATGAATGGGAATCACGTGGAAGACAAGAGCGGCTCTTGCGCTCCTTCCCACAAAGCGGCCAGGTGCGTGGCAGAAGCCGAGGCCACGGGCAAGGGGAGGCTGAGCCCACAGCTGGCTCTCACACACGGGATGCTTTGCCTTTCATCCTCCAGCGCCCTCCTTGTGCCTCATCTCCCTTTGCATTCAAAACCCTCTGTTCTCCTGCTGTCCCTAATACTTTGGCTGTGAACATTTCTGCGATATCGCAGATCTTTAGATTATTTCCCATCTCAAATCCCTAGTGAGGGATGGGAGTGTGCCTGGTGAAGAAATGGCTCAAACCAGAACAAACCCACAGATCTTTTAAAAGACAAATAAGGAAGAGTTCATCAGTGTGCTGCTCAGGTCTTGAGTCAGACCGATGCCTCAAATGTAGAGCATCAATGTCCCAAGTAAATGAGCTGCAGCCACGCTTCCGAAGGCTCTGTCCTATGGCAGCTGTTTCACCCAGGGTGAATATTTTCAGATTAAAGGGCTTAAAACTGGGTTTGCCATGAAAAGACCCCACTGAAGTTCTACAGCCTTCTCTTCGTTAGATTTTAACTCCAGTAACCGTTCAAGACTCAGGAAGTTTTTTTTTTCACAAACAGATGTTCATCCCAAATGGCATCCTCCCATGAAACTTTCTGGTGAATATTAAAGCATTATCCTACCATTTTGTAATAAACAAAGGAAACACAAACCCCACCAGCACCACGGGGAAGAACCACCACACTCATTTTACAGCTAAATGCTTAAGGGAGAGAGAGAGAAGGGAGGCAAACGCTGGGTAGGACAAAGGTCTGCATTTCTCAAGGGCATGTTTGGGTGTCAGCCAAGATACGTGACCCAGGAACAAGGCACTTCATGTCAGACACCCAGCTGAGAAACCACCAACAGCAACACGCTGACCCTGCGCTGCCTCCCGTGCCAAAGCCCACTCGCTGGAACGCAACAGCCCGGGCAAACTCCCGATGTGTATCGTGCAGACTGCGAAGGCTGCACAAGGATGTGGTCTCCTAGTGGAATACCCATCTATTCGTGTAAAAGGTATCACAGAACTGCAGATCTCATTACGGCATCTCAGATTCTGGAGCAAACTTTGGAAAAAGTCACAATTTCCCACAAAAAAATGCTAAAAAGAAGGAAGTAATATTTTTCCGAATCCAGCAGCCATTACCCTGTTGGGTTTTTTTCTTGATGAAAGTGGAAATTGCATCACAGGAGATGAGAATGGACTAATTAGCCCAAAAAGCAAAAGCTATTTTCTAAATGCTGTCCTCACGGGCACACGAGAGAATGGGAGGGAAAAAAAAATGCATGGAAAAAGACAGATTGACAGAAACTTGTGCCTCAGAATAGGAATATTCACATGAGATACTCTCCATTATGCGGACACTGTCTGTCAGTAGGCATGTGTATTGAAAATAAATGAGTTATGTCCTTTGATTGTCATGGCCACTGAAAATAAATAGACATCTGGCAACTAAGGCATAGCAGGCTTGAGCTAAGTTATTGTGCTACCTCTGAAATGAATTGGATGTGCGAGGAAGCACACGCTACACATTCCATTTAGCAAATGACCCAAGTGAAAAGCACGCTCGTACACCAGGACGCACACCCACTGCCATCACCCGAGCACCCCTGGCAGGGCTCCCCTGCTGCGGCTGATTTCCTCAGCCAGGTGGGACTGAGGTAGCCCCTTCCCCTGGCTGCTCATATTCTCAGCATCCGCTCCCAGTTCACCCCATCGGTCATTCGACATTCACCCCACAGGCTAAAAGGGCTTCCACAGGCTTTTCTCCCCTGTTGCCCCATGCGTTTGCTGTGCCACACGCACAAATCAGTCCCCTGCCATTGCCCAGTTCACCCCACGCTGGAGCAGCACAGGAGCACAAGCCACACCACCAGGCCCAGGGAAGGGGCTTTGCTCCAGCAAACCCACAGAGATCCCCCGAAAATCCCAGCCACGCGTCTAGGGCTGACAAGCCACAGCTTTACTGCGCTCAGCAGCAGTAGGATGGGATGACCTTAATGTCATGTCAAGCAGCATGAGCACAGCTTCTCCTGAAAAATGCCATCTGCGAGGTCAT
This sequence comes from Microhierax caerulescens, assembly GCA_035590215.1. NCBI lineage: Eukaryota > Metazoa > Chordata > Aves > Falconiformes > Falconidae > Microhierax > Microhierax caerulescens. The sequence continues at coordinate 1,142,290 of JAVJGJ010000042.1, read as the reverse complement.
TTTCAACCAAAACCTCCTGGGAGGAGCAATGCAGAAAAAAAGGAGGGGATTTCCTCGGCCGCTGCTGCTATCAGGTTTCCCTGCTCCAAACGCTCGAAGGGAATGGGTTTGCTAAAGCGTGTTCATGTTCTGCCAATTTTCTATTCTTCATTGCTTTGCCTACAGCAGAGGTCTGCATTATCTTATCTGCTGCTCAGCGCATCGCAATGCCAGCGCAGGAATCTGCACATGCTCTGCTAAGACCTCGCTGTTCCCTTCGGATGTATCTCTGCAGGAAAGCTTAGGGGACTCACTCCTCAGAGCAGACCATAACATGGGGAAATGCCTGAGAAGCATTAGACATTATCCTGGGGAGAAGGGACAGGGAGTGTAAGGAAAGCACAGCTCAAATCCTGTTAATAAAGGGGTGACAGAGAACTGAAGCGGGGAAGCAGAGGAGGAAGGAAGGTAAAGTCACGTTTTCGAAATGCCAGGACGTTGCCATTCCAGCTTCTGCTTTCCCAGGTGGCAAAAGCAACCTGCGCATTGTTCAGGGGACACGCCGCACACAACACCCCCCGCCACATCCAAAGAGACCGCTGCCCAAGCCGGCAACACTGCCCTAACCTCTCCAGCAGTGCCTTGGCGCAGAGCTAACCGCTTTGATGCAGCCTCCCGCTGCAAAACTCCTGCCTCTTCTGCTCCCGCGTGCATGAATTTAGGGAGTACAGAAACAGAGCCGGAGTTCTTCACCACGATGACGTATTACAACACTGCTCTGGGATTTACACCCTCTGCTTCCTGACAGGAGAGAAACCAGGCTTCAGTGATGCTGCTTCTCCTCCTTTTCCAAGGGGTAACGCAGCAGGATGGATGGGCTGTCAGCCGATATGCCGTTGCAACAGGTCGTTGGTGATGAAATGCAAAATTCATCCAGGACATGAGGTTCTGATTCAGCCCGGAGGCAGTTCAAAGACCTTTACAGCATGCTCCCTGTGGAACGACCTACTCATCTTTCAAGCACTTTTTGCTGCCTTTTATCTCTGAGAGCTAAAATCTGGAAGGAAAACAGGGTGTTGCGTCCCTTTTGACGGATGCTCCCTGGATTGCCATAACCTGGGGGACCACCTGGAGTCGGTGAGCCTGAACCACTTGGCTCTGCTAGAGGCACCACGGGCAGTGTGGGGAAGGGGTCTGCAGCATCAGCTAGGGGCTGCTTTGCAGCGTGGGCTGAAGTATTTCACGCCCTGTTGCTGGATCCCTACAGTGCTTTGACAAGGACAAGCACTGTCAGTCTGTAATACCCTGTCTCAAGCTGGCCCTAACCCGCTTTAGCAGAGCAAGGATTTATTCAGCAGACCGGGAATGTTTAGTCTTTCTGGAAACTACTGTATCCCCCATGGAAAAAAAAAATAAATAAAAACATTGTTTTAGAAGCCACTCCCTCAAAAAACTAAATGGCCAAGGAGATGACACCCCACCATGTTCCGGGGAGGCTGGCAAGAGCTCCTGTCTTATCTGAGAACAGGACCTGCTTTTTTAAGTCCTGCAGATGTTTTGAACGTGCTGTTTGCTCGCTGGCTGGGGGGCTTTTGCTTTTGGCTGGTGTTTAGTGAATGATCGGGAAGCCCCCTGGCAGAAAACTTCCCTCTGCCCGCACCCCCCTAGGGTTAGGGGGACACCTGTCCACCCTGTTGGGATATGTTCTCCAACCCCTTGGGATATGTCCTCCACCTCCTTGGGATATGTTCTCCACCCCCTTGGGATATGTCCTGCCCCCCAACTCTGCTGTCCCCTGGACTTTTGCATGTGTTGCTCCTTTTCTATCCCATTCTCCGGACTTAGTCACACACGGCTTTTCTTTACAAGCTCTTCTCCTGGTGACTTTCTTGCTACCTTCCTACGACTCTCATGACCCAGCCTCTGCTCAGACCTGCCCAGGGAGCAGAAGCAAAGGAGCAGTTTGCCTGGATATCCAGTTTGAAATGGGCAAGGCATCAGGATTATGCACAGGCAATAACTGAGGCATGAAAGTATGTATTCCTGCTCAGACATTGAAGGAGAGCACAGCCCGGGTGACGGCAATGACTTTGTAGCATGAGTCAGTTGGGCTGATTTGCTGAGAGATCCAAAAGCAGCAGAGCAAGAAAATATTCCCATCTCCTAAAACCAGACGAAGCTCCTCTGCTGACAAACCAGACCACACCACAAAACCTGTCATGGACCTGCCTGCCCGTGCAGGACGTATAGCAGTGAGCAGAACAAGCAGCGTCGCTCCCAGAGAAACAACCGTCTGAAAGCTGCAGCGTTGCTGACTCCAGGATTCCCGACCCCCCCAGCCGGCACAGTTGGTGCAAAGGGACTGGCCAGCGTGCAAAGGGCAACTTAGCCCAGTCCCCAGCCCGCACCCCCACATCTCTGCCAGGATGTGACCCAAGCCACCAGCCTGCGGGGCGCAGACCCCCCCCTACAGCCAGTCACCCAGCCCCCTTGCCGCCCCAGCGGCACACAGGGGGCATCACTGCCGCCAGGCAACCTACTTCTGATTTTTATTTTAAGCTGATACTTTTTGCCAGCCAGAT
>JAVJGJ010000042.1:1113925-1125782 GCA_035590215.1 Microhierax caerulescens | reverse complement strand
CCCCCGCCCCCCCCCCCCGAAAGAGATGTCAAACCTGCTCTGCAGTTTGCAAGCATGGTGCTCTCTGTGGTCACCTTGGGTTCAAATGACATGGAAAGAGGAATGCAAATCTGTACGATTACTAGGGAAATATTCACACAGAATAAAAGAAACCTCATTTAAGCAAATTCCAAATGGGGAATTAACCTCTGCTGTTCCTTCTCTTGGGACCAGTATCATTTTACAACAGTGAGTAAGATGCTGTCCGCAGAGGCTAACAACAGCACGCAGCTGCTGTACGAGAGCATGGGGACGGTGTCCTGCAGCGTCCCCTGAGAAGGGGGAGATGGGGTCACCTCCCCTCTGCAGAGGCCGAAAGAGGAATTTAAGGGATGGTCACATGCTCAGAAGCCCATTTTTTTTTTTTAAGAGCTTTCTCTGTGCACCCTCATCCGCGAGAGGGAGGTGGGCTGCTGGGCTGGCCACGGTGAGGGTGCCCGCTCCTGGGTGCTCGCACCCCGGCAGGGTGCCCGCGCTGGGGCACGGGGGCTTCGTTCTGTGGGAGGCAGATGCTGAAATTGCCCATTTTAAGGTGATTTCCAGGTTCTTGCTCCGCAGCCCAGCCTGAGGGTGATGGAGTTGCTGTGCTGGGGGAAGACGAGCATCACCCCGTGCCCTGCGGATGCTCTGGGGCTTCCCTCCAGGGAGGAGAACGTTTTGCCGGGGAAGTTCCTGTATCCAGTGGCCTGTGGTTAAAACAAGGGCACTGTCTTGTATCGCAGCTGCTCTCAAATTGAATTCAAGGGCTTTATTTTCTTAATAAACTAATCTCTGTGCACAGCATCACCTGTATAAACTTTTGCAGGTTTTTTGCGCGCTGTATCTTACAGGGTCTTTTCAAAATAACGCTGAAAGCACGAGATATTTTGTGCTGCTGCATTTTTTTTATTATTTTTTTTTTTTATGCTCTGCCTTTGGAGAGCAAGCCCCATTACATTTCTGGTGGTTTTTCTTTTTTTAAACTTTTATCTGGTGGGGAAGCCACACCTGGGCGGGGAAGGGCTGCCTGACATCTAGATGAGGGATTTCAAGCTTCCTCCTTGCAAGGATATAAACCCACTGTTGTTTTTCTTGAATGGAGGAAACATTTACAAAGCAAAATAAAAGTTGCAGCCCCACGGAGGTTCCGGAGCAGGCGGAAGGGACCCAGAGGGCTTTGTAGGGTTTCCTGGTTATGCTGGTTCTTGCCCTCGGTGGAGGTGAGATCGTGCTGGGTGCTTCCCCGCCCTGGACAGAGGCGCAGAACGTACCTCACTGTAACGTGATTTTTGCTTATTTGTGCTTTTGCTTTTTAATTTTTTTTGCTTCCAGTTCAACACTTAACAAAAGGATTGCAATTCCTAATAAAGGAAGGAATTAGGCTTTTGGTAAATACCGCTTTATTTACGTTTTCTGTGTTGCCTATCGAACGTGGAAGCTGGAGTCTCTAAGGCACGAAGCAGCAAACGAGCGCAGCGTCCGCGCTTTCCCAGGTGCGTGGTGGCACAGCGGGCGTTGTGCACAGCAACGCGCTGTTTAGCTCCGCCGTACCGAGCAGATCCTCGAGCTATAGCGAGACGTTCCCCCCGCCCCGCGCCTGGCTGCCGCCAGTGACGTGTTCCCCGTTGCCGTTTTTCAGAGCTCGGCCGTGACGCAGCGCATCAGCCCCTGCTCCACGCTGACCAGCAGCACGGCCTCGCCGCCGGCCAGCAGCCCCTGCTCCACCTTGCCGCCCGTCAGCACCAGCGTCACGGCCAAGGACTGCACCTACGGCGCCGTCACCAGCCCCACCTCCACGCTGGAGAGCAGAGACAGCGGAATCATCGGTGAGTCCTGCCACCTCCTCCCCCTCGCTCTGCTGCCCGGCCACGCACTCATCGGTGGCACTGGCTTAACGAGTTGCTCTAGATAATAAACGCGTGTTTGCTAATTAACGCCATGGTTTTGCATTAGTCAAGTTGATGCTGCGGGGACCGAGGTGGCTGGTGCCCCTCCATCTGCTATTCGGCATAGGGAAAGGTGTGTAGGGTTGGTGGAAGTTGGGGTGGATGAGGTTGGTAAGTAAATTAATCGATGCAAAATGTTGGAACTTGTTTAAATGGTGAAAGAGGAAGAGTTTTATCTTTCTTCTCCTATTTTTGCATCGCATCTTTACCTTTTTGTCCCTTGCAATCTTCCTTCCCAATGCATTTTTCCCTCCTTTAACTCTAGTGGGGTTATTGGGGCTTTTTTTTTCTACCAAGTTTTTTTTTGTTCTGTGTCCTCTCCTTCAGCTGCTGTCCATGCCCATTTACGACCATGGAGGTTCGTATTTAGAATCTTCTGATTTAAGAGAGATGCCAGCTTGTTCCCCCAGCATGGAAGACGGGATGGTCTCGGTGCCAGGCAGTGGCTGTGTCTGGGGCTGCCATCCCCTCCTACTAGCTCAGGGAATTTTAGAGGCGGCTGTTTTTCAGCGTTTTCCTTCCCTTAATGTCATTTAGTCCATAGCCACTGTTCTTTGATGTCAGAGGAAAGAGAATGGATGGTGGCATCACGTTCATAGTTCAAATACGGTTGGATTCCATTATTATATATATAAAAGACTGATTACCCTCTGTGCCCCGTGAGTGTCACTGCCACCCTCCCGGTGACTCTGTGTCTCAGAAGTGACCTGCTGCTCTTAAGCTCAGCCTTGGGCAGGAGCTGGGTTAAATTAATGCAGATTTCAGTGAACTTTTGTAGCTGCTGTAGCAGGTTTTTCATTTGAGCGGTCTGTAGGTTGCAAGTGTAAAGGATCTCGGGAAAATAACAGGCACTGATTAATTTCTGATCGGTGGCTGTAAAGGTACAGCAGGAGGAGAGCAGTGTCGGTGTCACGTCAGGCGGGATGGTCCTCCCTTGAGTTGTCCTTGCCACGTGTGAGTGTTTCTACAGCTAAGAAGATTTTACTTTGCCAACAGTTTATGTAGTGCTTAAAAAAACAACAACAACAACAACAAAAAAAAAACAGAAAGGAAGGTTGATAATTTAGGCAGGTTAGTTGTACTAGTGATTAATATTTTCCTTGGCTGATCAAGAAACCTGGGCTTAGTTCAGCTCCTGTACGCCACAGCAACCTTTGTAGCACTTCTGCCTGCGTGATCTTCAAATGCAAATATGTGAGCTATTCTGAGCCGCATGCCGAAGTAGGTTAATGAATTCGGGGAGAAGTCCTTGCAGTATCGCACACCCTTCGTTCTCTGCTCAGGATGCCCCATGGCAGAGCTTCACCCCGTCCATGCCTTGCCGCCGGGCTGGGCTGGGGGGGTCACGCTCAGTAGAAGTGGATGCTCGATTCCAGCCGGGTCCTGCCTCTGGTCTAAGACCTGAATGAAGCCCAAAGCGGAGCGGCAGAATCGGTTAAAAAAGCGCGTGCTCTGCTTTTTGGAGCTGCTCTTGCCCGTGAGACCCGTGGGTGCGAGCAGTGCAGTGGCGTGGGGCGCGTCAGCTTGGCAGAGCCGGGCGGCGGGTGCTGCTGCGCTTGGGCTTCCTCGGGACTTGCTTGTCCCCGTGAAAGCCCGAGGAGCTGCGGGGGCCTCTGTGCTGCACCGCTGCGTCACAGAAGCGTCAGCGTGACCCCGAGGCCTGATGTGGTAAAGTATTGAGTCTCTTTGCTCAGGCTTTCTGCCCTATCCTTTTTTATTTCAGTAGCTCCATAGTAATTAAGTCTGGAACGTACACCCCACCAGCACCGCCACCCCAGGACGATTCTGTTTTCGAGGTTCTTCTGTCGGGAACTTGGATTTTCCCATGGAAACTTTGGAAATAATAGAAGGTGTCTTATCCCAAGGCTATGTTAATGTATCCCAGATGGAAGAGTCATGTAGAAATATGTTTGTGTGGAGTAGGGGAAGGACTTCTCACGGCTTTTCTCTGCTGGTGTTTGTGCTCAATGGGAAACAAGAGCCTCCTTCTCCCCTTGTTTCTCTCCCCCTTTAATTTGACAATAACATTTTCAACACCTTCTTATTCTGGCATTTGATAGAAGATGAACAGCTGTAACAAATTGTGGGGAAAACAGTCTTCTCCCGTCATACTTTCCAGCAGTGAGAAATAAATAATTGGGAGGTTTTCCACAAAGTCTGTTTTTCTGTACCTCCACTGTCTTCTGCAAGCGCGAGGTCAGTGGAGCTGGGGGGGCCGTTTCCCGGTGGGAGATGGATGCTCAGTTCGGTCATTGCCCTCCCGCTGGGATGGGAGCCGGGTGTGCGGTGATGGTGAAAGGTGCTCTCTGCACGACAGCAGTTCCCTAGAATTATTTTCACGGCAGAGCAGAGCGGACAAATTGTCCGCATGCAGGGAGCAAGACCCACCTCGCGCTTCGCGCTCCCCTCGGGAACAGATCGGCTGCGTCGTTTCTGGAGGGTCAGGGATCAGGTTTCCCTTTCGGTTGCGTTCCTCGATTATTGGATACAGATCTTGGATGCATGTCCCTTGCTCGTGTTCGTTCCCCGCAGGGCTGGCTGGGATGACGTGGCTTTTGTTCTGAGCAGCTTCGCGTGGTACCTCAGCGGTGAAAATCTGCTGGAGATTTCCCTGTCAGAGCTACTTACGGTTTGGTGTGTAGGAAAAGCGTGAACGTTTCCCTAGGTGTTCTGTGTTTCCTGAGTCATGGTCCCTCCTGCTCCTCCCAAAGAACTGCTTGAAGCTATTACATGAGCTCCCAGAAGGTGCATTTTTCTAATAGGCAGCTCCAATATATTTCTTATTCACTCTCATAAAAGCTTTGGTTCGGGGAAGATCTCTTGATCTCTGCCTGAGCTGCAAGGAGCATCACCTCCAAATCTCGCAATCAGGAGTAGCCACCAAATTCCGTATTTTAAAAACACGGAGGCTTTAACACGTGTCCCAGAAGGTTAACGTGCCCTTTGTAAAATATTTGAGAACCAGCGAAGGGCAGAAAACCATTAATCAAGGTGGCAAGCTGATCCTACAACACTACACATGCTTGCATCTCTCAGTGTGATTTCGCTTAGCACAAAAGGGTTGTACATACTAAGCTTATTTTACATGTCTGTATCGCTAGACACAGCGTTAATTGGTCAACGTTGAATCAGAGTGTGGCTCCTTGGACTCCGAATTCCCTGCGTGAAGAGTGTACGTAGCCACTAAGGCCGTTCTGGTGTTCCAGTCTGGATGTGGGTACCAAATTTTAACCGGTCAGGTTTTCTATGATGACTTGCCCTCTCGGAATTTTTCCTGTCCATTTGTATGTCACCTCTATATAATTCCCATGATTAGAGAGCAAGTGTGTCCTGTCTCTAACGTGCGCGGCACAGGGACTGGTTCACGCTTGCTGATGACGTTGAGAAGGGCATCGCTTGGGTTAGAACCAGACATCTTTTGAAATTTTAGGTCCTCTGCAGTAGAGGGAAGTTCAGTCTATTTTGAAAGCGAAAGAATAAAAAAATGTTACAAGGTCCAGATCTTCAAATTCAGGCACCCTTATTTTAAAAGAAACAAAATGGGGAAGGGGGGAGGAGGAGAGGGGAGGTGAGCCAAGAGGAGACACAGGAGCAAGTCAGCCCTTTCTCCTGGAAGCCACTAAATCCTTTTCATGTAGAACAGAATGGCTGGTGAAAGCGCTGACCTGCCTTTCACCTCGGCATAGCTTCCAGGGGGTTTGGCTCTCGCTATGTAGAAGCAGCCAACTGTTAATGTTCAAAATCTGCTACTGAAAAGAAAACTGGTCAAGGAATCGTGTGCTGCTACGGGGGAACTTTGCACTTCACGTCCCTGCAGAAGTGGACTGTAAAGTTTTGCTGTTTGAACGCAACAGAACAGAAGAAAATCTCCAGCAGTCGTAGCAAGCCTGCAAAATAAACCAGAAGACATTTCTCGCCAGCAGGTAAAGCTTACCCGGGCACTTGTGGTCTTCAAGCGGCGCTTGACGTCATCTCGCAGCAGCCTCCCAGGGGTGCTGAAGGAAGGGCTGTTTTCCATGGGGCATCTTCCCAGGGAAGTGCTGTAATTTACTCTGGTATGAAAAGAGCCACGGTTTTGTGATGATCTACACCATGTTCCCCACCTAATTGTTAGGGGAATCGCCTTGAGCCGGGAAATAGGTATTTAAGGTGCTAAAAGCAGCTTAAAGGGCAGCCAGCGAGCTGCGTGGATCCTCTTGCCCCGCGCCGCAGTGATGCGGGCAGCTCTGATACTGTGCCCCGGTTGCCTTCGCTTAGATTTTGTGCAGTTTTACGATGAAGAGCAACATGGAACGGACCCCCATTCCCTTCTGGAGGCCTCTGGCATGTAGCTTTTCTCATGTTCTTTTTTTGCTGTTTTTCACTCTGGCCCCTGAGCTTTTATCGAGTTGCTGCTTTCTACAGGTTTGTGTGTTTGTGGGTTAAAAACAGGTTTGTTAATAAATTCGTCTGGAGTGTGTGCTAAGCAGAATAGATGCTGCTGAAATAAAACAAGATAGATTTGTTTGCAAGTTAAACTGCTTTGAGAATGGAAGAAGGAGCAGCTCAGAAGGCACATCAAGATAAATTTAACTCAGGGTAAATATTTTTGTGATCTTACAGCTAAAGCATTCGTATCAGTATTATGAAATGCTCTGTTAATAATGAATGAGATTTCTAAGAATTACAGATCTTTTTTTACCTCTAGCCAGCTTCCATTTGGACTCATTCCCCAAAGGAGGAGCTCCCTGAAAAATGTCTAATATTGATGAATAACGAGCTTTTGTTCACTGATGCATCTGCATGTTGCAGGTGACAGGGCTGATGGTTTAGGAGGTGAGGAGGGAGGCTGTTTATCAGCGTCTCATCAGCTCTTGAGCAAAATTAGTGGGCTCACAGAGTCCCAACCAAATGAATTACAAAAGGACACCATCTCTGAATCCTGATTAAATTCCTTCTCCATTTCATTAAAAGGACAGATTAAGCAGAAAGCGGACGTGTGCGTGCACACATGGGTCACGGTTGGTGTCAGGGGTGAGAAGCCATGAAGTCATGAATCAACAGTTCTGCCTCCCCACCCCCACCCCCCACCCCGTTAAGCCACTGAGGCATCAAGGGTTGGCTTTGGCACCAAAATGTGACCCTTGAATACTGGATAGATAAAGGGTCAGCTACAGGTGTTTGTTGTGTTACTGGAAAGACGTAAGGAGAAAGACGAGTGTTTAAAGCTGAGGGAAGTGGCCCAGAACAGATGTTAGACTCAAACTGTGAATTTTGCTGTGGTTTATGGTCCAGCCTGGTAGATGGAAAAAAAAAAATAAAAAGAATGAAAAATTGAAAGAAAGAATTAACTGAAAAGACCAGATCAGAAGACAGCTAGAGGAAAATTCAGTGTTGTCAACTCCCACGGTGTTATTTTGGATACTGTGGTAAGTGACTTTTCTTTAATGTTTTAGCTGTTGATGGCGTGAGATTAGATGGGACTCTCAGCTTTTATTTTAAGACCAGCAAGATTTAAATCTTCGTGGTTATGAAAAGCTGCACAGGGGTCCAAGCTTGCCCAAAAAGTTGAATGCCAAGGATAAAATAAGTTCCCTCCCCTTGTGCACACACCCCCAGACATGCCTCCTTTCTGCTTTCTTGTTTAAATCTGAGAATTTTAAAACCAGTTTCAAGACTGTTGTGGACGTAAAAAAAAGAAGAAAAATTGTCCTTACTGATGCTAAAGAAGGACAAAAAAAAGGTGAACTGATGCTGATGAGACGGGCAAAAAGAAAGAAGGATCCAAAGTGGTAAAAGATGGAGAGTACAGAGAAGGCGCTGAATCAAGAAGGCGATGGGAGTTGATGTAGTGTTGAAGGGATGTGTATGTGCATTTCTTCTGAAAATTTAACAGCCTCACTGTTAAAATCCAGTGGTTACCTGTTAAAATCGTGGTTAAAATCCAGTAGCTGGCTGTCACGGTTCCACCCCCGGCAGCAGCTGAGCCCCACGCAGCCGCTGGCTCCGCACGGCACAGTGGGGGAAAAAAAATGAAGGGTGAAAGTGGGAAAACTTGTGGGTTGAGGTAAGAACAGTTTTCTAACTGAAGTCAAATATTAACAATAATAAATTGTAGTGAAAAGGAAAATAACAAAAAGACGGAAATAAAAGCCAAGCAAAATAGTGATGCTAAGGAAATGCAGTTGCTAGCTGCCAGCTGACCGATGCCCAGCCTGTTCCCCAGCCGCCCCTGGACACCTTTCTCCTCGTTTATTGAGGCAGCACGATGCCATATGGTACGGGATATCCCTTTAGCCAGTCCAGGTCAGCTGTCCTGGCCGTGCCCCCCAGCCCTGTGCCCCCCAGCCCCCTCGCTGGTGGGACACGGGAGCCTGCAGAGTCCTCCCCGCTGAGCAGCGCTTACACCGAGCCAACGAAATCATCAGCGTGTTATCAACGTTGTTCTCATCCTAAACCCAAAAAAACTAGGGAGAAAAATGAACCTTCTCCCACAGTATCCCACCTGGAACCAGGGCACGAGGGGAAGGACGGCGGCCAGGGTTGGTGGGCAGGCGAGGGGCGTGCAGCCCTTGTCCGTAGCATCAGTGCGTCGCTGTCGCAGAGGTGGTACCCCAGATGCGCGTGTGTGGTTCTGTGAGAGGGAGACGTTTAAAATAATAGCACTTCGGAGCATGGGGGGAGGGGTTATGATGCGTTGGTAAATCAGCCATCGAGGTTGCTGCACCTGTATTAGATTTGGAACCTTTTTAACAGATTTCTTTAATGTCTGTAATAGCAGACCGCGCCCAGAAACCTTCATTACCTTATTTCCGCAAGTGACAAACTGCAGTTTATTAACTAAAGCTTCGCTGCTCTGCTCTGTCTCACCGGCACGGCATTTCTGGGTGTTGTGCTCTGACGCGGAGTGCCTCGCTCTGCTGAAATGCTTTTTACCCAGACCTTGCGTTCCTGCTCTGAGCAGCGCACAGGTACGAGCCCTGCGGGGCATCCGAGCCATCCGTCATCCCGCCTGTCAGCCGGTGCAGCGGGGAATTCCGATGTGGAACAGAACGGATACGGGCTCAGTACGATGCTACTGTCGGGGTATTTTTCATTAGGTTTCAAGACCTTTTGTGCGTTTGCCGTGATTTATAAATACCTTGAGGCTTGAAACAGAAATGGGTTTACCTGTTTCATCTCTGTCTTTCTACAGGATTGTTGATGTGAATTAAGCGGGTGATTTCCCTGCCCACCCCCCCGTTTGAGGCCAGTGTTGTAAGAAGTAAAATGTACCAAGAGCGGCGTGAATTTGGTCCTCAGCCTTGAGCAGGGCAGGCTGAAGGTTTTGGGGGCTTTTTTTTATTTTTTTTGAACGGAGAAGCCAACTCACTGGCTGATGGTGTGTGGTAGAGAATACAAAGCCCCCCTAAGCCCCTAGCCTCCCCCAAAAGTCCCAAGTGCTGCCGGGGCTGGGGGGGCACGGGCAGGGCTGGGGCTGGGGCTGCTCTGCTGGCCAAATCCTGCTCGGCAGCCGGGTGCCCTGGAGCAGCCCGGGCTGACACAGCTCTGTTTAGGTGTATCCTGCTGTGGCCAAGTTTATGAAGGCTTATGCAGATGAGGGTAAAAAAATCGGTTTTACCCCTCGCCAACTGGAACGCGTTAGCTAGATCTCTGCTGCGGCACGGCAAGTCGTGGCTCGGTCTGGCTGTGGCAGGGATGAGGTTAACGTGCGGCGCTTGCATCGGGGTTTAGTGCCGAACTTCAGTGCAACGTATGAAGCTCGCAGCTTTGCTGCCATTACTCCTTTAAAGCAACAACCCCCCCATTTCCTACTTCAGACGTTATAAATCTTCACCTATAATTAAATTAACGTTGCAGCGGTTGGTGATCATAAAGGGGTGGCTAGGGAGAAGCGCTTTCTCCTGCAGTGCCGTCCGAAAGGTGAACGTTAAGGTTTTGGTGCTTTCCAGGCGAGATCTCTGCCTCAAGGAGAACTGGATGGGATGGTAAAAATCCCCTCGTGTGTTTTGACTCAAGACAAGTCGTGGAAAGCCTCGTGCTCCGGGGCATAGGCCAGCTTGCAACTAAATAAGAAATAATATTTACCATCCTGTGTGTAGGTGAAGCTCTCCCAGAAGTGTAGCTCTGTCTGTGGTGGCATCTAAGGTGCTGTCTTGGATGAACTGCTGCCTCGATACCGTTCTGCCTTAGTCCCAGAGAAATAAAAGGGATTTTAAAACACGTTAAGAAGTTCTAATCAACATGTTTCACCAAGAGAAATGAGCCAAGTTTGGAATTGAAAGCTTGACACAGGCAAGTCCTCTGCCGAGGAGCGTGCGGGCGTAAATCTGGAACTCCAAAGGCTGGGAAAAGGACTCCAGCGTCCCTGGAGCGTGTCCCCTTCTGGTGTCAACGTCCACATGTCTCCAAGGGCCCCCAGCTGGGCTGCTCGGAGCTGGGGCCGGTGGGGCTGTTACAGAGGGTGGCGTTGAAATCTGGTGGACCCAGACACGGCAGGTCCTCGGAGAAAGCCGCGAAGGGGCTGCCTGCATCCTCTGAGGGTCTTGCCGTGTTCCTGTCATTGATGTGCTTTGCAGCACTCGGATGCTTTAGGTGCCTCAGATGCCGTGTTGGTTTTAAATAGAGTGAGACTGCATGCCAGCGGAGACTGGGGGCGCATGTATCTATGTTAAAAAAGAAATAGATATCCCCCCCCCACATCTCTGTATGCATGTGGCACTGTTTGGTGCTGTGGAGGCCCCCACATGTCTCGGCACTGGGTTTGGCGTGCTCTGTGTGTGACTGGTGCCGCTGCCCCGGCCCCGCCGTGGCCTGCGTGACCGCGGTGCAGCAGGGCCCAGGCACTGAGTGTTCTGGGCTTTTCCACCAGGGTCGTGCTTTCCGGCTGCATTAGGCGGTGAAGAGAGCCGTTCCCTGACGGCCTCTGCGGCCCCTCTCGCACCGCGGCGGCTCCTGCCCTGTCACCCCCCGGCTCAGCCTGTCCCATCACGTAACCTGACGCGCTGGGCATCGCCTGCCGCAGGCTCGAGGTTGAACAATCTGCCTCTCAGCAGGTGGCTTAAGGCAGAAATTCCTGCTCTTTGATGGATTTGAGGTCATCAGTTTATCTTTCCAAAACGTACAACATGCTGTCTTGTACAAGGTTGCAATTTTATTTTTTGGGGGAGGGGCTTTTGGTTGTCAGGGATCCTTGGGTTTCAGAATCTTGGAGTTATTAGAATGATTTGGGTTAGAAGGAACCTTTAAAGATCGTCTCGTCCAGCCTGCTGCCACGGGCAGGGACCCCCCCCCACCAGCCCAGGTCGCTCCCAGCCCCGTCCAGCCTGGCCGGGGACGCGCCAGGGATGGGGCACCCTGTGCCGGCGCCTCGCCGCCCTCGTCGCAAGTGAAATCCGTGGGACCCTTAAGAAACTTTCTGGCAATGTCTGAAGGCCCGTCCGTTTCTTTCTTACACCTTGCTTTAAGAGAGCGTGAATTATTTTATCTCCGTCAGCATGGCAGCTCCGGTGGTGTTTGCCACTTGCCAGTGGCAGGGATGCTGGGAGCCCCCATGGGGACGGGGGTCTCCTCCTGAGGCTGTGACACCCCTCGTTCTGCAGCCCCCCGAGCCAGCTGAGATGCTACCAGCGGCAAAACCCCCGGACGGCGAGTGTGTGGCGGGTGGGTCCGGCTGAGTCCATTGGCAGTGGGGCAGTTTGACGGATGTCACCGGGGGGGCTGCGGGGACTCGGGACCCCCAGCCCGCAGGCTGTCACCTGGGCTCGCCAGAGCCATGGTTACCAGTTAGAGAGCAGGGAGATCTTGAAGGATGAGCACAAAATCCCTCTGTGCTTTAGATGTTCCATCTCACCGAAGCGGTAAGAGAGCCTGTTTGTGGCACAAGCCTGTGCTGGTGCGGGGGGGGGGGGGGG
>JAVJGJ010000042.1:1077239-1091289 GCA_035590215.1 Microhierax caerulescens | reverse complement strand
GTTGTAAATTTGGAAAATCCAGCAACTGTCTTTGCTGGCACAAACTGCTTTCCTCTCTCTTTTTTTTTTTTTTTTTTTTTTTAATAGATTCATGCCTATCACCTCCCCGTTACAGATCTGGTTAGGCAGAGATGATCGTGTGAGCTCGTCTTTCTAATAGCATCTTTGCAGCGGGTCGCACTCAGTGGTTACTCCTTTTAGGTGTGCTTGCCCTCAACAGCTTGTGCCAGATGAAGGGAATGGCAAATGCCCTCTCCCTCCACCCCTAAGCGTTCCTGAAAAAAAATCAAGGCTGGTTTGGGTTTAGTTGTACATTTTATTATAATCTAATGAATTAAAAAAAAATGGGAAAAGTAACACCGCCCATGTTTGTAGGTGTTAGTGCCGCGCAGCACACGTGGTCTGTGGGGGGGTGTTTCTTGCGCTCCTGGGTACCTCGATGTTGCTTGTGACGCCGCTTTTCCTTGTGAAAAGGGGAAATGTTTGAATTGCCATCTAGGCAAATCCGCTCAGCAATCTGAGTCAAAAAAAAAAAAAAAAGTCATTTTTGTGCTTTCGTTGAAATAACTTTGCTCAGATGGATTTAACACTTCTAAGTGCTGAGGCTGTTTTGGGAGCGGAGAGGGGAGCGGGCACAGACCCCTGCGAGCAGCCGTACCGCGGTGTGCCGGGGGCGAGCACGCCGTCCTGCCGCTGCCAGCGCCCTCCGTTACCGTGACTTTGAGCAAGAAATTCCGGTTCTCCAGCTGTGTCTCCCCTAACTGTAAACTACTTTTTCCTCTAAAATTCTCTAAACCCCTTCGGTGGAAAATGCCATGCATGAGCCGGACGGTTTTAACAAGAAACCTGTGGGTAATAGGCAAGCTTGTATTTTTTTCTACCTGTTGCAATGAGAAGATTTCTAAGGAAGATTAAACAGCAATTGCCGAACTGTAGTTTTACCGTTAGCGTTGACGTTTGTGTCCTTTCCCTGTGTTTCTCCTTTGTAGTGCGCTTCGCCCCGTACCGCCCCCCTGACATCTCTCTGAAGCCCCTGCTCTTCGAGGTGCCCAGCATCACCACCGAGTCTGTCTTCGTGGGCCGGGACTGGGTGTTCCACGAGATAGACGCACAGCTGCAGAGCTCCAACGCCAGCGTCAACCGAGGCGTAGTCATCGTTGGGAACATCGGCTTCGGAAAAACCGCCATCATCTCCAGACTGGTTGCGCTCAGTTGCCACGGCACGCGGATGAGGCAGATTGCTTCTGATAGCCCACATGCCTCCCCCAAACGTAAGTACAGCAGCACGCAGGTCTTCAAAAACCAGAGACCTTTTCCATCAGCTTTTGTAATGGCTGAAAAGATCCCGTTCCTCCTCAGGCTGCTCTTTGTTGCCAAGCAAAGGACACACCTGCCTGCAATATTTATACTGCTCCTGCTCCAAAGCTACTTTTTGGAAGAGTCAGAATAGTCTGTCTCTTATCTCTCTGGCTTAGAAACATCACAGATTTTCTCCGGTTGGGAAGACTCCCAATTTTAATTGCCAGTATTCTGTTATTACAAATCCATTCCTGTGCATTCTCCTTCCCATATGGTTTGTTTATCTCATTTTATCGTGGTATAAATGTTTAGGATGGGTTGCAAGCCTGTGCAGGCTCAGCACTCAGGATTTCTCTACCTCCTGTGGTCCCATCCCATTCACATCACTCTGTGCTGACATGTTTGCAGGTGGAGATGACAACATTTTAAAATCATTCAGCTCTCAGTAAGTGAGTAAGACAGGACTAAAAATACTGGGTTAGGTACCAAAAGGTGTCTTTCAGGATCTAGGTCACTGTATCTCAGTTAGGTAGATGTGTTCACTGGAATGCAGTGCTCTTAGCCACATCGAAACGCCTGAAATGGCACCGAACGCTGGCATGTTGGATAGTGCCACTTGTCAGCGCTAAATGAACAATGCGTAGTGAAAGGCAGGGCTTGCTGCTGTATTTTCACGGCAGCTCTGCAGTGCAGCAACTGTGTGTCTCCCCGGTCTGCTTGGAGGGATTGTGGAGATTAAAGAGACTACTGCACTAACTGTTTCTGAATGAAAAGCTTGGGTATTTCCAATGAGAAGGTGCCCCGCATCTGTCACACACGAAGGACGAAGGTCCT
This sequence comes from Microhierax caerulescens, assembly GCA_035590215.1. Taxonomy (NCBI): domain Eukaryota; kingdom Metazoa; phylum Chordata; class Aves; order Falconiformes; family Falconidae; genus Microhierax; species Microhierax caerulescens. The sequence continues at coordinate 1,089,156 of JAVJGJ010000042.1, read as the reverse complement.
TGTCACAGCTAACACGCTGCTGTTTAGCTTGCGCTCTGGTTTGTCCGTGAAGTTGAAAGCTGAACGACTCCTCAGCGTTAGTTACAGGGATGGAGACCTTCAGAATCAATCAACTAATTTGACTTTATTTCCTAAAGAGATCACATGTCCTAGTCTAGCTGTAGGAGATAACAACTGGTCTGTGAGTGCCTTTGATTTCTCATTTTGATAAAAAAAAAGTAAAATCTATTATGCTTAGTGAAGCCTGTGTTTAATAGTAAGTGCTAATCAGGCGACCTGACACAGCAGTTGTGCTGTCGGCATTAGTGAACTGGCACATACAGCCTCGTACTCTTAATTCCTGTCTCAGAGAAACACTGCGGGTGAGGGTGGTGTTGCATGCTCAAAATCAAGAATGTGCATCATCGCTAACGCATTTGGGGTTCGATTATGCAGGCAGCAGTCATCCTGCTCTGTTGTTTGCCATTAAATGGGTCGTTGTTTGCATTAGGGTTTCAAGTCAAGCTCAAGGATGCGTTGCAGCAGTCCGTCCAGGAAAACCCTCTGCCGGTACAGACTGCACTTAAGAGGAATGTTGCTTTTAAAACGTTCCTGAAATAAAGAAAGCAGGAATTAGACATCATCAATTAAAAGAAAGCAGGAATTAGACATCATCAATTACTGTATATCTTAGCCTCATTCAAAAATAATCCGCATGAGTACCTACAAGTGAAGAAGAGTGGCTTGAAAATGTTACCCGCAAAGGGCAGGTGAAAGGACTGTGGTAGCAATGTGCTGGTAAAGCCAGCTGCTGCCAAAGAAAGAGCTAAAACACAGTAGAAAGCAGTTAAACTTGACAGAGATGATTCCAGTATAATTATTTGCTTCCAAGCCTTTTCCAGGTCCCGGTGCTACTCCTGCTTCTCTCCCTCTGATTACATTAATGGGCTTCAGATGGATATGTTAGCCGTGGCTCTACATTTATTTGTGTTATAAAATAGGCACATAATTCAGAGAAATTGGCTGTCTCCGCTGAAGAAGGGCTGGGAACAAAATTAACAAGCGATTGTTCATAACAAGAGAAGATCTATTGGCAGAACTGCAGCGTAGGAGAGCAGTGCGCTAAAATACACCAAACCTGAAGACAGAGCGCACCTTCGAGAGAGCACAGTTCGCTCCATTATTGTGATTATTTTAAAGTCAATGAAATGACAGGGGAGAAGATGAATAAGACAAGCTCAACACTTTGTCTTAGCAGCCCTTCCCAAAAGTGCTGCTTCCAAAAGAAGTTTCTTGGGGAGCCCCTGGCCTGGCTGGCTGGTCTCGCAGCCTCTTGCTGCCCGAAATCCTAACCAGGGTATCTGTGGTATTTAAATTGCCGTGTGTGACCTGCTAGGAAACAGCAGCTGCCTAGTCTGTAATAACAATGTGGGTCGTGCTCATCCTGTGGCAATTCATGACCTCTTCCCTTGGGACAGATGTGGATGCCAACCGGGAGCTGCCCTTAACCCAGCCGCCTTCTGCTCACTCGTCCATCACCAGCGGGAGCTGCCCGGGGACCCCTGAGATGCGCCGGCGCCAGGAGGAGGCCATGCGGAGGCTGGCCTCGCAGGTACGGAAACGGCCGTCTCGGGATGTCTTGGTCCTTGGGAAAACGTCAGGTTTAAGGGACCCTGGTGGAAGGTCTCCTGGTGCGCTGGACAATGCGTGTGTTCAAGTGCTTGCTGGGGGAGTCTAGAGAAAAACTTCCTGGAACAAGTTTTGTTGTCCTAGGAAAGTTGCTTCTGCAAAGTGAGATTCCCGTTCCATCAGATACACTCCCCTTCTACTCCCAGGGTTTGTCTTTCCCAGCCGTCGCACTTCGTCCTTACAAATGCTATGATACGACACAGTTACCAGAATAATTGCAATTTATTGCTGTTACTTTTGCAAAACAAAATTTCCAGGTGATTGACCAGTGTTTCGTTCTGGAAGGAGCTGGTATCAACCGGCGGGTGGAGGCGCAGGCTGGGAGCGTCACTGCTGCCTGTGTGCGCGCTTGGGCGTTTTTGGGAAAAGTTGACTGTTGTGGTTTAACCCCCACCAGAAACGAAGCGCCACGCGGCCGCTCCAGCCCCACGCACACACGCGCTCAAGGGATGGGGAGGAGGACGCGAAGGGGATGTAAAACTTGAGGGTTGAAATCAGAAGAATTTAATAATTAAAATATATATATAGGGAAAACCCTGCAGTAATAGTAACAACTATAATGAAAAGGGGGGAGAGGAATGAAATCCGAAGGGAAGGGAGAAGACCCCAGTGATGCGCCGTACAGCTGCTCACCACGCGCCCGGCGATGCCCCCCCAGCCCCCGCGCGTGAGCGGTGGCCCCGGCCAGCTCCCCCCAGGCTATGCCCACTCTGAGTGGCCCTGTGGCCACTTGGGTCACTCCTGGTTGTGTCCCCTCCCAGCTGCTTGTGCCCCCCGGCTTCCTTCGTGGCAGGGCCTGAGAAACTGAAAACCCCTTGACTGAGCCCAGCGCAGCCTGCAGCGGCTTCTGAGCAGAAAATTAACTGTCCCAGCCGAAGGGCATCGACAAAACAGGCCATGGCCTTTGAGCGATGCTCAGATCGCCAGGGTGGATTGTACGTGGCTGTCACTTATGGTGGGTGAGATTTACAGCTGGAATTGTACCGTAGTGCCGAGATGTAGCCCTGCTTCCACTCCGTTGCTTTGGAAGCCAAGGAGCTTGGTGCTGCTGCACCTTGGGGGGGGGGTCGTGCTTTCCTGTTGCCTGCTCCCGCTTTGGAGAGGAAAATACCAAGCAAAGTCTTTGTTCTAAATTATTACCAGGATGTGTTTGGCTTGGCTTTTTGTGCCAGATACTGCCTTGTCCTGCCTGCTTTGCTGCTGTGAATTCAACGTAAATAGATAAGGCTTGATGTTCTCCGCATCCACGTGGAGTTCTCGAAAGGAATGCCGTGGCCAGGTCTGGTTTTGTTCAGGACACATTAGTCATCGTATTCCTTGCAAATCTTAAATATTACAGACTACCAGAAGGGCCAGTAAAGTGTGCTCTGTCTGCTTAAAATACCTCATCCATCTTGGCTTTCTTCTCCTGAGTGCTTAAGTAATCCTGCTGCGTATGCAATTGATAAATGGATACAGTTTTAGCTTCAGTTTCCTCCTGGAAAAAGTAAGGGATACGACTCTTTCAAACAGTGTGTCACATCCAGTACATAGATCATGCACTGAAGCCTTTTTGCATCTCGGATCGCTGGAGAAAAGAGCAAGAAACAATCTTTATAGCCAAAACTGAAGTAAAAATAGGTTGTTGTACCTTGGCTGCAGACTCCTTTAGGAGGGCTCTACAGCCCTGCTGATCCCCCAGCCAAAATCTTTTTGCAAAACCAGTCCTGTGTTTTGCTGTCAGAACATGACAAATGAGTTGGGAAGATGTACAAGCTGCTGCGCTCGCTGCAGGATTACTGACTGTGTGCCATCGTTAATCTCCCCGTAAATTTCAACCACTGTAAATGCAGGCAGATTCCAGAAATAACCGTCACCGGCTTTGAGACATCGGGCCTTCCTGAGAAGATGGATGCCGAGGCTGGTGGGTGACCTCAGGGTACTTGGCCTCGCTGCCTCTGCCCGACGAGCTGACGCAGCACGCGGAACTTCTGAAAAGCTTCACAGCGTTTAGCAAACATTTCCCGGGAGGAGTCGGAGCAGCAGCGGCACGGCTTGATTCAGCATCCCGAGACCTCGGGTCTGTTCCCAGCTTGGCCGTTAGCCTCGCTGGGATCCCTGGAATCTGCTTGCCTCCGTTTCCCTGCCTCCTAAAAGCAGGGTGATCCGTGCAGGTAACGGCCCGTTGATAGCCGATGCCGGCAGGAACGCCTAACTGGGTGTCCCTTGGGTTTCTCCGTCCCCAAGAGCGGCTGGCTTCCACATAGTGCTGCAGTGTGTGCCTGGATGCTACCGCAAAGGGAGATTTTTCTGAAAGTATAGGAATTTTGTTGTTGTTGTTGTTGAGCTCCATGTTCCTGCTGCTGATTCTTTATCATAAACAACAATTCTGGGTTTACTGCATCCGAGCCTTTTCCAGAACTGCTGTGCAGCGAGCTACAAACAGTAAGTTCGATGGATTATCAAGCCTAGGGAAGGGAAATAAAGGCAAATAAAATGGTTTAGGATGTTTCTCAAATTGATAGCTGGAAGTCGTGTGCCCAGTGCACTCTTAGTAACCTCCTGAGTAGTACAACTCAGCATCACCACTGATGAATACTTGCTGTCAACAGCAGATGAATTGATTTGCTTAGAAAGAACCATGCCGTATGATGTCCTCCGAGATAAAACAAACACTGACGGTTCCACCCCAGCTGTGTTTTTTTGAAGTCTCTGAGTGACACTGGGAGAAAAAGGATTACTGACCTGGCAACAGAATTGAAAATCCATTAAAATAACAGTGTTGAGCTCTTTGTTCTGCGTGCGATCGCCTCGTTAGGAACTCGATCACACGCATTTAGCTTGCCTTTGAGAGATCATGAGAATTTGTTGTTCATAAGAGGCTTTGAAGATGCCTGAACTCTTAAACAGAGCAGATAGACTGAATGGCTTGGTAGACAATAGTAAAAATTGTTGGTTACAATGATTTAGCTGCCTGATCTGAATGTCTGATGCCACATTCTCCAACAGTCAGTCCTGGGGACAGTTCAGGAAAACCTTTCACTTAGATAAGCTAAAAGGCTCTCCAAAGACTAATCTATAAAAGAAAAGAAGGAATAAAAAGCGGCATGTCCTTTGGTGCAGGAGGAAGGGAGAGAAGAGCAGCATATTCCTGTTACCAATAGCTGTGGAATAAAAAAAGAATGGCTGATGGCCTACTTAAAGCAGATTTTATTCAGCTGGCTGAAGGAAGAAGTGGACGTGAAGGAAAGACTGACCTGTACGTTAGTCTGGTTGGGAAAGTATTTCTTGGACTTGTGTGGTTTATGGTTCAGTAAGGCTGGAGTCAGAATGGAAGTAGGGAAGAAAGTGTTGACAGTGATGGACAACACCATTGTCAGGAGTATTTTTGGAGAGATAGGAAGCGTGTGAGAGGAGCTGGACAAAGCTGTGTGCAGATGTTCCTCCTACCTGTGCTTGCACTGAGCACAGCAGGATGCTCTCAGGTTGTGCTGTGGTCGTGCTAACGAAATGGGGATCATTATGAAAGCGGATTAATAATATACTGACAGCCTTAAGGTAAGGGGTGGTGCAGGCTCCAGAATGCTAGTGGGAAGCACACCATCCCGCTCACCCACTCCATTCCTTCTGAAAATGTCACTTATCCCAAAACTCAGAAGTTGTGTGTTTATGATGACAGAAATGAAAGGTGAACAGTTGCTTTTCCTCCTCTGGATTATTCAGGATTGCACTTTTCTGCCTGTTTTTCAGGCAGTAAGTTCTTGGGGGCAAGGGTTGCTTTTAGCTCTTGCTGTCAGAGTTGAAGAAATCATTAATTTTAGCAATCAGTAACTGAAGGCTGCCTAGCAGGAGCTCCACGCAGCCTGGCCGTGCTGCGGAAGAGCGTTATTTTGTTGTATTCTTCGAGAGCAGTTTGAAGTCACCCGTGATTTCTAGTTCAGTATTCATCAGGCAGCTAAGGGAGAAGAAATTATTCTTATATAAAACGATTAGAAATATGGCAACTTAGAAAACCAGTATCGGGTGTGATTTTTGTCCACAAAAACTGCCAGGAAACTGTATCCGAGTGGTTTAGGAGTTACATGGAGTTGTCCTGACTGGTGGGTCCCGGGAGGAGAAAACCAGCAAAACCAGATGGTTATCAAGCCTCAGGAGGGAAAATAAAGGCAAATAAAATGGTTTAGGATGTTTCTTAAATTGAAAGCTGGATTCCCTTCCCCCCAGGCACTGGTGGGCGGCTGCGGAGGTTGCTCACGCCTCGGCCCCTCTCTGGCCAGAAACGGCGTCTCTTGGCGTGCGGGTGCCGACCGTGGTGGGAAGGCTTGGGAGCTTCAAGCAGGGATCGCTCTGTTCGTTGTGTCATTTCTCTTCCCAGCAGCCCATCTTACCCAGGTTTGGGCATGGGAGCGGGGTGACCCCGCCATGAGAGGTGAGTGGGTAAAATCCGGGCAGTACGGTAATGCCTTCGTGTGCTTTACCGGGAGCATCGCCTCGGTCTGCTCGGGCAGCCCTGCCCCGGCTCCTGGCGCTCGTCCCGGCTATGTGTAGGGAGAATATTTTTAAAAGGGAACGTTCAAAGTCTTGCTGTCACACCAGGGTCAGTCTCAGGGCTGTTCTTCAGGCAGGGATAAAGAAGCGTGCCAGGAAACCTGAGGCATCAGGAGGTCACGGCCTTGTCCTCCACTTCCCTGCAAGGAAAATATTAGGCAGAGATTTCTGTGAATCCGTTTCCTAATTTGCAAAGTGACGTGGATCCTCTTGCTGGGAGCCGAGCTGGCACAAGCCCCGTTTCTTCCCTTTCACTCAGGAGCCTCTCCTGCCCCGGAGGGGCTGCCGAGGGGCTTCCCACGGGGCACGGGGCGGCGTGTGGGGACGCGATCAGACCCCCGCTCCCAGCAGCGGGCCGGGGAGGCCTCTCCGCAGCCCCCGGGCTCGGCAGGGGGTTGTGCCGGGCACGGAGCAGGGAGCCTCGCGGGGAAGGACGACGAGAGCGGTTGTCTTGCCAGACCCGGCAAACCCTCGAAAGTCGTGAATAAAACCACTCCCATCGCAACACCTGCGAACAAAACATAAGCATTTCTGCAAAACTGCTTGGTTAGTCTTTTGTTTTAATATGTATGCATGTATTAGGGAGATAAGTTTGCAGGGTTGCTGAATTTCTGTCAAGTCTCCCTTCCGACAGCGAGCAGGCTGCCAGGTTTTCGGCAACGCCGACGCGTCAGGCTGGGCTTGGCTCCTTCGCTGCGGTACCGGCTCGCTAACGGCACGCTGCTGAGCACGGGGCTTCGTGTGACTGCAACCCCTTCTGCTGCTGCTGGTGCTGCTCAACGTACTGCCTGGTACCGCAGGACGACTGTCAGGTGGCACTGGGGAAAAAAAAACCACAAGTGGAATATGAACAGGAAGGGTTGGGATCCCCTGGGACGGCAGCGCTGCACACCCGTCCCATGCTGCGCCGAGCCTTTCCTGCCGTTCCGCTGTTTGAGCTCTTGCCCATTAAAACACCTCCCGGTGTTACTGCCTCTGGCTAGGGGGGGAGAGTGACCATCGCAGAGTCACCGCGCGCTGTCCCCTCGGTGCTGCCTGTCTCTAAACGATGCCGGGCCGTCTGTAAGTGGGAACAATGCATCCCAGCTGGAGCGTGACCTGGAATCCTGGAATCCTTTTGGTTGGAAAAGACCCTTCGGATGATGGAGCCCAACCTGGGTTTGCAGTTGGCCTGTGGCCACCTGTAAACATGTAAACCTGTGGCGCTGCCGTGGCCACCACTAAACCGTGTCCCTGAGCACCATGTCTGCACGTGTTTTAAACACTTCTGGGGGGGTGGGGGTGGCTCTGCCTTGCTCGTCCAGAGCTGGCCCCTTCCCGCTGGCCTGGGCTGAACATCCTGACCCACAGGCACGTGTCCTCGGTGACCTTTGCCATTCGGCGCGGGGCACCCGCGCCACGCCGAGGTACGATAGCCCCAGGTGGGATTAGTTCGGCTCAAAGGAAGAGGCATGAGCCGTGTCCCCTCTGGTTGGGGTCACCTTCCTCGTTTTCCCTGCGGGTTTTATCCTTTAACTCGCAGAGGATTTTTTAATGGATTTGCTCCGCAGTTCTGAATAGCCCACTGAGCAGCGATATTCTTTGGGTTTCTGGATGCTGTGCGGTGGGTTGTGGTGGCAGCACTTAAACAAATGGAGCTGAAAGGCAGCTCTGCCGCGCTAATGGGTCGTCCCCTGTGCAGAGCAGCTGGTGGAGGGGCTCTGCTGGTGCTGAGCACGGCTGGTGGCTGCGAGCCCTGTGCCCCGTCCTGCCAGCCATCAGCAAAGGGTCATCGTCGGCGCTGCAGGCGTGTAGAGAGAAAGGGAGCACTCCTACCTTACGTAGGGGTGCGGGATTCATTACCTCTGAGCCCCCATGCCCTGCGCCACTAATGAGTTTCAGAGGGCATTTGCTGGCGTACTCGGCTGTGTAAAAGTAACGAACGCTCCCAATAAACTGGGTCACCACATACATGCACAGTCAAGTGCAATGGATAAAATTCAGCAGTGCTGATTTCCATTTACATCATTGCAGCCAGCGTTACGCCTGGCAAGTGGCATTTTGGCAGGGAAAAGAATTACGCTGAATTTATTTGAAGCTTTTTTGTATGGGTCAAAAAAAAAAAAAAAAGAATTCTATTAGGTGGGGGAATACGGTTAAAATACATGGTTGAAGCCCTTTAAGGGCACGGGAGGAGCTGGGGTGTTGCTGTGAGCTCAGGACTCTGTGGGGTTGCTGCTTTTAGGGGGGTTGGCAGAGCAGCCTCCCTGCGCGGCACACACACAGAAGGATGCTGAGGCAAATGGTAGCAGAGGCGCGATGTCAAAGGAATGCATCGTCAGTGGAGGATGTTCTTTTTCACAAATAGCGCCAGAGAACTGCTTAGAATTGGCCTGTCCTATTAAGTAAAAATAACTGATTTCCCTTGAGCCATCTCCAGCCCCTCTCTCTCCTTTGATGTTCACACTGTCCTTCCAGCCCTTCTATTGCTGTTATCTCCTGCCTCTCCCGGCACATCGTTTTCTCCCCCTTTTCTCTCTCTCTCCATTCCCTCCCTTCGCAGTTCAGTCTCTCCTCTCCCTCCGTACTTCCTAGGTGAGACACAATCTCTTTGTGCCTCATTTTTCCCTGCTCTGTGCCCCCTCTGGCCCCTTCCTCCTGCTGCCGTCGTGCGGCTCTTCCTCTCCCTTGTGCTGCTGCTTGCTGTCACCCTTGCAATCGCTGCTTTGCTTTGGCAGGCGTGAGGCTTCCTTTTTTTTCCCAGCAGCTGTTTTCCTAGGTCCCAACCTATATGAGGGGGTCTCCCCTTTTTTTCCAATTCCATGGAATTCCATATCCACTCAGCTGAGCCCAGGGCAGGTGAAACAGGTCAGCTCGGCCATGATTCAGAGGAGCATTTTGGGTGGGCAGGAGAGCTGCCAGCAGGCGTGTGGCATCTCCACGGTGGCATGGGATGCTGCTGCCGAGTCCTGCACCCAAGAAGGGGTGGGCGAAGGGGTGAACCCGAAAGGAAGGGCAGCAGGGAGGGTGAAGGTTGTTAGGTAGGCATGGATGGAGGGAGAAATGGGAAGCGGTGGCGGCAGAGAGGAGGGGGGCTGGTGTTGGAAGGGCTGGAGAAGAGACTCCTGAGGACCTCCTGGATTTAAGACCTGAAGAGAACAGGAATGGTGCCTTTCGTAGCTCCGCTTTAGCAGTTAAGAAGATAAAGTTTGTGTCGTGTCCGAGAGGTTTGGTGCTCCTTGACCCCACCTCAGTAGGGAATGGCGCCGTGTGGACCGTTGGCCGTGCTCTGTTAGAGGCAGTGCTCTGTCCTCAGCGCCTCTGGTGTTTCTCAAGCCTTGTAACACATAGTTGGTGTTTTTAAAAAAATTGGCTACCAAAAAAGCTCAGGATAAATGTACTTCTTTGCTGCGAGGCCAGCTAGACTCTCCAGATGGTTTCAGGAGAGGAGGTAGGTAATCAGTGCAAGTAAAACACGCACCATACAAGTGTGAATTATTGAAGCTCCCTTTCAAGCAAGAAAGGAAGTTATACAAGTTTGTAACTTTTGGCATTTGATATTTTAATATAAACAACGTAATACTTTGGTTTCTCAGCGTGGAGTCTCTCGACTTGCCGACACTGCATTCTCGGCCCTTACAAAAATGACAAACATATTTCGAACGCTTCCCTTGATCTAGGTGTTACTTTCCGCGTCCTTTGTTGTAATCCTCTTCTCTTGCATTGGGGTTGCTTATAGACTTTGTTTGCAATCTGGTGATTTAAATTTAATCAAAATTTAGGGCCAGGAGTTTTTTACCTTCCAGCCTTGTAAACATCATTTGACAAACCTGATGGCTAAAATAAAGATTTAAAAGTTTTGGAGGTCCAATTTAGTGTTTATAGTGTTTAGTGCTATGTGATGACAAAAGTTCAAATTGAAACTATTGGTTAGAAAAATTATGCTTTAAATTGTGTCAGCCAAAAATAAATTGTTTGCTGGTCACAGGGTCCAGATGTGCCCACACCTTTGGTTGAGTCTGCTGTTCCCTGGTGATTTCATATATTGGAACACAGTTTCTAGATAAAATTAAATGTTTAATTCAAGGATTTTGTTTATGATGAGAGATGGTTGGAAGTTTTTGAAGCAGGTTTTTAAATCAGAGTAGTTCGATTTATGGAAAACGAAGCTTTTATTGAGAGCACGCCTTCTTCAACAAAAAGTTCGTGTCCAGGCTATACAAGTTCCATTTTTTTATTATTATTTTTTTTTTAATCTCGGATGTACTTTTTGGCTTGTCCAGTTGAGCAAAAGGAGAAGAGACTAATAACCCCTGAGAATTACAACCAGCGTACTGAGTGATCATTTCAGATGCAGCTCAAGGTGTGGACTTGGTCTCCCATATCTCAGAAGAGAATCCTAAGCAGTGGAGATGGTAATCCATCGCTCTGCCTGGATCCTCGAGCAATTACTGAAGTATGTAAAGTAAAATAATTGGGAAGAGGCCTTCCCCGGCGCGTTAGTGGCCAGGCGTTAAAGGTGCTCACCTAATAAAGGGAGAAAGAACGGGGGTTGGACTGGTCGGGGGACGAGCCCCGTCAGCTCCACATGTTGATTGTCCTGAAGCCTCTTCCATTCACATCCTGCACTAATCCCGCTCTCATTCCCAAGGGTGGAACAGGGAGAGGCTTGGAAACCTCCACAAGTTCTACAAGATGAGGAAACCGTTTCCCACCCAGCCCCGGTTGTGTAAGCGAGGAGCCTGGTTTCTAGCACCCGGCTGCGCTTGCAGCCCTGGCTCTTGGCAGCTTCTCTTTGATTTGAAGGTAGAGAAAATATCACGGAGAATAAATAACATCAAGATGAAATTTTGGCACAGTTGCTTTTCTGAGAACATCATCATGTCTTTCCTTCGGTTGCCTTTGCAAAATCTTCATTGCTTACTGGTTTAGCTTCAGATCCACCTATTGAGCATTGCATGTATCTCACGGCTTAAGGCTTAGTCAGTATACAGTAAATCCAGTATAAGGATCAAGAATGTATGTGAAGGGGCTTAAATTAATTGAGTTGTAACTGTAAGTATGTCCTGGTATCTGGCAGTGACCATTCCTGTCGTGGGTACAAGCTGTGTCCCTTCTTCCGTGACTTCCATTAGGTCCCTGGGAGAAGTTAATTGGCCTCTCGTGAAAAAGTGACTTTTATTTGTGTGCCTGCACACCTAATGTGTGGGAAGTAAGAGCTCCACATACAGCACCTTGACTCCTCTTACTGGGAACGTGGTATCAAGGGACAGCTGCTTAAGGACTTTAGACTGTGGAATCCACAAGTTATAATCCCCATATAAATAGGATTGTTGAAAAGAAATCACTGCCTTTATTATTACTTTACCTGGTGCTGTTCTCTAAGGCAATGAATTATATTTTAACTGGCTGATAGGAAAAATTCTGTTAGGAATTGGGAGATGACCATTAAAGCTTAAGCACATGTATTAGGGCTTGATGCTTGAAATAACAGCCTGGTGTTATCATCGCTGTATGCATCACAGCTCGTTTGGCTGTTAGAGGAAATCATTGCATTATACCCCACTGGTAATTACATACGATTCTATTTAAAATTAAAAGCCAGTGCTGAGCCAGCAATGTGTGAGGACCCCCCAGCCCGATGTTTCCATTTCTTGGTACCATCCTGTCACGATCCAAAGATAGGATTCGTGGTTAGGTTCTTTTATTTGATTTCAGAGTACAAAAGGTTATAAATACACCA
>JAVJGJ010000042.1:1061292-1077139 GCA_035590215.1 Microhierax caerulescens | reverse complement strand
AGAAAGAGGATAAAGGGGGGTAGAGCTACCAACGCCGGGGTCCACTCAGCCGTCCGTCGACTCGACACAGGGTGTCCGGTACACGTTGGGGAGACCTCAGTGGGATTCATTTTGGTGAGACTTTTTATAGTCTTACTCAAAAGCGAGGGGCAACCGGCCAAAAAGGTGAGAATGGTGCGGAAAGTACTGGCGTGCTGCTTCTCATTCTCAGTGCAGCCCTGTCAGGAACACTTCGCATCCCTCTCACAGCGCGTTCCGTTCCTGTAGCTGGCACCTGGCAAGCGTCTCGCCTCGGTCAGGCTTATGCAGAGCCCCCCCTCGCCCTCTCTTAGTTTCAGATATTTACAGTCTCTGCCCTTTGTTGATGATTGTGAGGCAAAATGAGAGATTTTCGGACCGTCTCTTACACATCCCTGGCGGGATGCACCAGCCCGTCCGCCTTGGAGCCTGCTGCCAGCCAGGGCTGGTCACTGCGGGGGGAGGGCCAGCAGCCCCTAAGCACGGCCATGGGCCACCTTCCATCCGAGCTGACACGGCCCCCGGAGAGGCCACGGTGACCTCGTGTGCGCGGTGTCCTCAGTTACGTCGTCCTTCCCACGTTTAGAAATGTGGTTTATTTTGCGGTGTTTACGTGCAGTGCTCCCGGGCAGCGGGTGTTTTGGTACAAAACTGATCCCACCTGCCTCGCTGGGATATTTTTGGAGACCGTCAGCGGCATTTGAAAAGCAAACTCAGTGAATGGGAGCTGGGGAAGAGCTTGTTGAGCTGGCAGAGGCTGGCACCGGGGGGGCAGGCAGTGCTGCGAGGGCGCTGGTGGTGCTGCGCAGCCTGCCCGGTGCTGTACAAGCAGAGAGGGATTTTGGTGGGGCCGGTTTTATATTGCAGGAGAAAACAGGAAGGTTGGAAGATTGGGCTGAGGAGATAGCACTGGGTTTCTGCTGGTTTTAATATGTGAGCAGAATTTAGCGGGTTCTAGCAGAGTCTGGAGAGCTGGGAAGACCAGGTGACCTGGGAAAAGATGAAGTTTTTCTTTTTTCTTTTCCTTTTCTTAAATAATTTAATTAATTTTCTGAATGAAGAATGCGATTACAGTGGATGAGTAACATACAGTAAGCCTGACGTTCCCCCCAGTCCGCAGGCAGCTGCCATTTGCAGGTGCCACCTTGCTGTCAGGTACTCAGCTAGTGCTCGCTGCCTGCTTCTGCCAGGCTTGACATTTGAAAACAGCAAATAAAAAATAAGTTCCAGAAAACAATCACGAGTTATTAGTGACGCCGAGTCCTGAAGCGGAGCTTGGAGCACAGTCCTATTGCTCCCCGCTCTGTGCTGCGCTTGGATGTGTCAGTTACTGTCACTGTCCGTCTCTGCAAGCAGCTACGGCTTAATTCCATTTATTCCTCAAGTGGCAGGTCCAGTCATTTTTCAGGATCAGCGCCTGTTTTTACCGACTGATTCGTCTGGATTCTTGTCACGGGTGGTTAACGCTCGGGACGCCTAAAGACTTTGCCTGCCAGAAGGCATCGGACTCCCCGGGCGCAGAGCGCTGCTTTCCACAACTTGCCCGACTCGCGTCTGACGAAGATGCGTTTTTTTGTCCTCCTCCTCTGTGCTAGGTTGTCGCTTACCACTACTGCCAGGCCGACAACGCCTACACCTGCCTGGTGCCGGAGTTCGTGCACAACGTGGCCGCCCTGCTGTGCCGCTCGCCGCAGTTCGTCGCCTACCGGGAGCAGCTGCTGCGGGAGCCCCACCTGCAGAGCATGCTCAGCCTGCGCTCCTGCGTGCAGGACCCCATGGCCTCCTTCCGCAGGGGGGTCCTGGAGCCCCTGGAGAACCTGCACAAAGGTACGGTAACGACGCTCCCTGCGCTCGCCCTGCGCTCCCGCGCACCGCTTTGCAATTATTATTTACGAAAAAAAAAAAAAAATGCTGCTTGGTGGCATCTGGACCTTTAAAAAGCGGTAGGTGAATCCTCCTTGCGTGGCATCTCAGGGGGTGCAGGCGAGAGGTGGGGTGTGGGGATGCTGAGAATGTGCCATCGTGCTTGTTTGGAAGCGCAGGATGAACCGTCCGGCTCCTCCCGAGGCGCGCTGGGGGGTGGAGGTGGAGCGATCCCCGCAGCTCGGCGCGGCTGCCTCTCTTCTTGCTTTATTCCCCGTCCCGAGCCTGGCCTCAGCGTTGAAGGTGCAAACGAGCAGCAATGTCCACGCGTGGCTCTGTTCTGATTTATTTGTTTAGGGGGGGAACGCTTTTCCCTGCCCCTGCCGATTCAGTGGGCTTTTGGGAATCTGAAGCTCGCACCAGAAGAGCTGATACTCTAAAAATCTACAGACACCCTGTGCGAGGCTTCAAGGGGAACTGGTAACAAGCCTTGTCCTGATGAGACTTCAGAGCTTTTTCCGATGCAGCGTTGGTTTTGTCTCCTTTTCTTTCTTCCCTCTGCAAGGTAGAACCGACCCGTGGTGACAGTCGCTGAATTTCAGCGCTTCGCTCATCGCCGTGAGAGCCGGCAGAGCGCTCCGTGTTCAGGACTCCGCTGTCCTGCGAAACACTCCTTAATAAAGTGGCGTGCTGCAGGTCGGCTGCAAAAATAGTCCAGATAATTTTCTGTTCCCACCCCACCTATCACAGTGTAAGAGCCAACGTGAAATAGATGCAGCTTTTCCCAGATTCCGAGCCTTGCTATTCAGATCAGCCCTTCAAAACACGGCGGCCAGACTGTGAGCGGCAGCATCTGGGGCCAGCACGCGTGGTTCCGCCAGGCACAAGGCGCACGCGGAGCCAGCACAGCTCAACAGCAGCTGACGTTCCTGGCATGGAGAAATGTCACCGTAGGAGTAATGTGGCTACTCTTCCCTACCAACAATCCTGGGGGAAAAAAAAAAACAAAACCCACCAACAAAAAAAAGATACATTTAGGAACCACTGCTCTAAATTGCTCTAAAGGAAAATAATTCCTGGTTATTACAGTAACTCCTTGGGAGGTATTCCAGCTCTTGAATTCAGAGCGTTTCAGAGGATGCTTATTTTTCTTGCCAAGGAGGTTGACCCCCATCTGGTCCTAAATTCTGCAGGGTGGAAAAATGTTATATAAAAGTTGTTTTTTTTTCTCTTGGGCTCTGCACTCAACACAGCTCCAATGGAGCCAATGATCAGGACTCCCATCTTCCAGCCTTGCTGATGGAGAGTGCTGGCAAGCTAATTTGCACCAAGTGTTTTGTAACAAAATGAACAGTGTCTGGAAATTGGTTTTAAAATGTATAACATTTAAGACTCTGTAAATATATCAGCAGGTCTTTTACAAGGTGCTGTTGAAGCTTTAATGCTACTGGGACAAAAATTATTGCACAGCCGTTAATGGTGAAAGTCACTGAGGAAGTTAGATTCATGTTTCTCAAATATATATTTTTTTTTAATCTGAAGGAATAAATAATATATAGGAGAACAAAGTTCTGATTCTTCCCCTGCTTTCTGCCCTCTCCCTTAGGCTTTATAAGAAACATGAGATGTGGGTATAAAACTCAGGCACTATATTCACTCCCAGATTTCAGAGTGTTTTCTAATGCACCCAGTAATCTTACTGAGAAGTTAACTGAAAAAGGATCTATGGTAATTTCAATGCAAAATACGTGTTTTTCATATGGATATTAATAGTATGTTAGGAAATAAATGCAACTTGGTAATGTAAGGCAAGGACAAGAAGCTCAGCAGTGCCCGGCACACGGTGTTTATGCATTTCTGTTCTCCCTGGAACACTACAGAGATGGCTCATGTCATCGATGAACATCTGGTGCTGGGTTTTTATAGAAAATTTCCTGATGCGATTTAAAGTCAAAGAGGAAAGCTCACCTGCTACTGGGAGTGCTGAGCTTGCTGATAGCAGCATTAATCCACGGTGAATTACAAAGACGAGAAAACTTTGCACAGCCCAGAGTCTGCAGTATGTGTTAATAGCAGGTGCCACAGTAGGCTCAGATGTCCCATTGCCCACCCATTTTTGAGTTTATTAGGCAAGGTTACCTTTGAGAAGATAGCACTTGAGCGTAAGAGGCAAGTCCAAAAGAGTCTGTATCATTAGTTACAAAGCTGTGCTCGGCTCTCAGGACCCGCCGTGGAAGCACTGACCTCATTGCCTACATCAGCTGGTTACCGTGTTCACCAGCAGCGAAAGGGTCCTCTTGAAACGTCTGGGATTTGCTTTTTGTAGGAACGTTTTTATTCCCCCCAAGTCGTTTATAGAAGAGGCTTTGGCTGCAGGCGTGTAGCCAGACTCCTGCACCATACTGGAAGGTCAGAGTTGGTTTGAACAGTCTTTGCTGAGCAGAGGATGGAACCTCCAAAACGCTGAGTGACCTTCCCCCACGTGCAAGGTGATGGTTTGGTCTCCTCAGATAATTGTTTCGCCTGTGAATCAGGCGAATTTGTTTCGAAACGCGTGCCCAGACCTTAAGTTGATCCAGAAGCCAGTGCCCGAAGTGCAGATGCCAACATTGGAAGGATCTAGAGGTGCTGGGGAGGTGACTTGGTGAACCTTCATTTAGCAGTTGCACAATTAAGACAGGCTGACTTAAGACAGGGTGAGAGTGTGATACCCAAACTATAGAGAGCCGCTGATAAGGTGTTCAGAAAACTTACCCGAAAATTACTGATTCACATCACTGAACACTGGACTTTGTGGGAGAGCTAATTTTTAAAAATATGTTTAGCTGTGTGATCTGTGGGATATCACAGCTGAGTGTGTTGTAACTAAAATATGTATTTTATAAGAATTGAAACTGTGTGTGTGAGCCTCCTTCTGTGTGTATATGCAATTAAGGTATCACGAGAAGAGCGCTGCTACTGTGTCTTTTTTCCTCTTTAGCAATATCTGACGGTGCTTTAAAACAGTAGTGATTTTACAGCACGTTACAGTCGTCTGTCTGGCCTTTCAAATAAATGCTTCTTCTCTTTCTCTCAGAGAGGAAGATCCCCGATGAAGATTTCATTATACTGATCGATGGTTTAAATGAGGCTGAATTTCACAAGCCGGATTATGGAGACACCATAGTTTCATTCCTGAGCAAAATGATTGGAAAATTCCCTTCCTGGCTGAAGCTGGTCGTGACAGTCAGGACGAGTCTGCAGGTACGTTGTGATAAACCATGTCACTGCCGTGGTGGGCTTTGGTAAAGGAGATCTCTGTGGATTCCTGAATTTGCCTGAGACCCTTGATTCCAGGTTACCCTTGGGGCTTTTTTGTACTTGGATTTACATTCGTGTCCCCAGAGTCGCTCTTACAGCTTTGAATGGATCTAATCCAGCATCGCTTGTTCCTGTCAATAAATGTTCATCAGCAAATAGTTCAGATCATTTGCCAACAGGCTGTTTACTCGCCGAGCACGGTAGGAGTAGGGCCTGGTGCCTGTCAGCCTGTGCCGCTCGAGGACATCCCCTCCTCCCTGTGGAAGGGCAGAGGAATTTGTGTCTCCGTAGCCCCTCTGCGTGACCCGGAGCACAAGGGTGCGATCGTTTCGCTCCGGAGGAGTCGGTGTCGGGCCAGGACATCCTTCAGCTCAAAGAAAACTGTCTCGAGCAGGTGCTGGAGCTCTGAGCCAAATGTTGTTTGGGTTATTCTTAAGAATTTTTATTTTAGTTGGCATCTGGGCAGGTTTGTACCTTCAGCCTGTCCTTAGCTACTCATCACACCTCCCTTGGCGTCAGGATTAAGCTGACTGTAGTTTTTTGGCTCAGCTGCTCATCCGAATGGAGCTCAGGGGAAGCAGACGCAGTGACCCCGTTAGGACAGGGCTGCTCTCTCAGCAGTTGCAAAGTAGCGCTGGTTGCTTCGTGGCATCACTTGGGAACGTTCCCACTGAGCATCAGAGCCAGGAGCCCAGAGGAGACAGACGTCAGCGGGACGGGACACGCGTTCGGGAGCCAGCTCAGAGCCGCTCTTTAGCCGGCCCAGCTGCTCCGGGCAGGGGGACGTGCCTGCAGCTCTTCGGTTCTCATTTTTTCATTATTAGCTGTTTTTTCATTAGCACAGAGCTGTGGAGTTTGTTTTTGCCAAGCGCCGTTACGCAGCTTTGCTGAGATTTGCTGATGTTTACTGAGACGCACAGGCTGGTTCGGTGTGGGGGTGCTGGCGGGGAGCGGGGTGCTGGTCCCAGCCCCGTCCCAGCACCCGGCTGCACGCTGCCGTCATGGCCGGGAGCAGCAGTGGCCCCCCGAGACACCAGGAGAGCAGGGGCTCGCTGTGCTTTGGTGCTGGACTTCTTTTTCTGCTCAGTAAATGGAGTAGATTAAAACATCGTTTGGAAGAAATCTTTCTGTAATTGCAGGTAAATTGCATCCCTATGACTTGAATTCCTCATTTAATTAGGGCGCTTGCAGCCCTTCAGTGCTCCCTGCACGCTGTGGTTTTGCACCGTGCCCACCCTCGTGACTTTATGGAGAGCTGACGGCTTCTCCTGGGTCTGCCGTGTCCAGCTCCGCTGCATCTTCTCCTCTCTCCAGCAGTGACTGGGAGCCCCCACGAGAATTCCTTCGGGAAGGCCTTTGGGGATCCTTGGGTTACGTTGCGTGAGCTCACCCGTGCGCTCGGCAGCCGGCGGAGCCCCGGCCGCGGTGTCCTGCGGCACACAGAGCTGCGTGCGTGGCGCTGGGGGATGCTCCTCTCCGCCCGGCGTTCCCGTGCCCGGTGCCGGCGGGGGGCTCGGGCGCAGCTGCAGCAGAAGTGCTGCTGGCCCCGGATCTGTCACCTGCTTGTCCGCTGCCTCCGGCGGGAGGGCAGGAGGGCCACCGTGTCGGTGCGTGGTTGGGATGGGGCAGGGGCAACGAGGGCTCCGCTCTGCGCGAACTCGCCAGCCCTTCCCACGGTGGTAGGAACAGCATCCCCGCATTTTTATTTCAGTCATGTTTCACACACAACCTACTTGATTATAGATGAGATTGCGAGGTCCTGAGGGCACAAACTGCCATCTTGTGTGCTTGCCCTGATGGAAGAGGTCTTAAAGGAGTCTCAAAGGTGCTATTGTAATATGAATTAAGTTTACTTAATGAATAATAAACACTGCCAGCATGAGTATCCTTTTTTTTTTTCTTTCTTTGTAGGAAATAATTAAGCTGTTGCCCTTCCACAGAATATTTTTGGATAGACTGGAGGAGAACGAAGCCATAGACCAGGACCTGCAGGCGTATATCCTTCATCGGATACACAGCAGCTCGGAGATCCAGAACAACATCTCACTTAACGGCAAAATGGACAACACTACGTTTGGCAAACTCAGTTCTCACCTCAAGACCTTGAGCCAAGGGTCCTATCTGTACCTAAAACTCACTTTTGATCTCATAGAGAAAGGATACCTAGTCCTAAAAAGCTCCAGCTACAAAGTAGTGCCAGTGTCTCTGTCTGAGGTTTACCTGCTGCAGTGCAATATGAAGTTCCCAACGCAGTCTTCCTTTGATCGGGTGATGCCTCTCTTGAATGTGGCAGTGGCATCTCTGCATCCCCTAACAGATGAACATATTTTTCAGGCCATTAATGCAGGTAACATTGAGGGCACTTTAGAGTGGGATGACTTTCAGCAGAGGATGGAGAACCTTTCTATGTTTCTTATCAAACGTAGAGATATGACGCGAATGTTTGTTCATCCCTCTTTCCGAGAATGGCTTATTTGGAGAGAAGAAGGTGAAAAGACCAAGTTTCTTTGTGATCCGAGGTAAGGAAACCTGAGAAATCAGAGCTCACAGATGTGGTCCTCTCGCGCTGTTAACCTGAATCATTCCGTTTCGTTACAAGCTTGCCCGTGGATGCGGTTGCCTGACGTGGGTCTGCCCACACTGTAGATCCCTGCGGCTGTGCTAGTCACCTTAGATCCTTACGTTGTTCGTGGAAAGACATAAGCACGTGCTGGGCACATGACTGACCCAGCAAACCTAGTGGTTGTCTTCAGAATGAGACGAGGTGTTCGGCAGGCGGCCCCGGGGTGCCTGGCTCCCGTGCGGGCATCACCGGCGGTTCTGCCCTTCGGCAGGTTGCTCCTGCCAGCTCCGCCTGGAGACGGGGAATCGCCCTCCCTGTCTCCAAAGGCATCGCACCCGTGGGAAGTGGAGGGTGAGGGGATGAAAGGTGAGCAGTGTGGGTATGTCTTTTGCAATCGGCTTATTTTTGAGGTAGTGTTCCTTGTAGTCCTATGAAATGGTGTTTGTTTTTGAAAAGAAATAAGGAACAGAATCAGGCTGTAGTGATTTGGGGCTGTAAATGCATCCGTAATCTCCACCCTGATAGCAGCTGAGTCCCTGGCTTAGCTTACAGGGAACAGAATTTAATCACAGTTAGATTTATATTCTCTGAACCCAATGGTCACTATTAACAACATTATCTTTGTTTCTACTGAAGAGTGGAAACAGACACTTTGGCTCTAACTCTAGTAGTTTATCCTCGTAAGCTTTGCTCCATTTTGTCTGCCCGTTTCTTAAAATATGATTATAGAAATCAGGGAGACACAGGGATTCAAGGCCGTGTCGGTGCATCTCCCAGACCCCAGTGTCAGGCTGAAGAAGGTAAGGTGGTGTCTGCTGGGAGTGCGCGGCCACCTGGCTGATGAAAGCAGCTGTAGCTGTTCACGGCGCCAGAGTAATTCACCACTTGAAATTTTAGGGCAGACAGGCTGCAGTAGAAAACCACGGTGTAGCTCCTCGCAAGGGGCACCTTCTCTGCTCAGTGGGTCCCGCACAACGGCCCTGTCGAGCGAACCCTTTGCAGCGCATCTCACAGCAGCAGGCGTCTCGATGCCGGTGTCAGGGATTTAATACCCTTCCTCGGGGTCATCAGGCGCATCATCGGTGCCTTTATGCTTTTCCACCCCGTTGGCACTGCCTGTGCGGCGCTTAGGCCTGTGGAGCTGAGAGCTTTCTCCCTCCCAGTCGCTACCAGTGGTGCTACTGGTTTTGGCTGGCCTGAGCGTGTCATCAGCCGGGCCAGGGGATGGCAGCCAGCGTGCCCAGCAATTACCGCTCATCACACAACACTTGCCACAGCGAATCATAACGAAAGCAACTCGGGAAGATCTCCGCTCTCCACCGTTACCGTGAAAGCAGAATTGGGGTGCGGGATGCTTACCTGGTGGGTGAGGCCCCCCGCAGGTGCTGGGTGCTGCCTGGGGCAGCAGCATGTGTGGCTTTGGTCCTCTGGGGCCAGAAACACTCCTCTTCCTTCTCACAGCGATGGTGAGGGCACGCTCAGAATACCAAAGGAGACCCAAACCTGCGGCATTTTGGGTGGTTCCGCCTGCGGTTGTAGCACGGAGGCCAGGTCAACCCGTGTCCGCTCCGCCCGTCACCGGGGGGGGGGGGGGGGCTCTGCCTTTCGGGAGCATCACAGACACGCCACGCTGCCCTCAACACCATTCCAGGGACTTCCAGGCATCGCTTTTCATCCCGCCTGTGCCGTTCCACACGATGAATTAGCGGTGACCGTAAGGTGCACAGGGAGCGCTGATGCCCTGGGGGCCGGGATCCCTGCGGAGCGAGCCCGACCCTGCTCCCTGCCGCTGGCGAAAAAGCAGTTAGAGGGCATGTCACGGGCTCCCGCCGCCCCGGGTGTGAGGTCATACGTACTGGAGGACTAATAAATATCTCTCACGTATAATGTGCACTAATTGCATTATACTCTGATGGTAGATAATGAAAGAGGATACGTTTCGGTGATTAATAGAGAAGACCCCCTGAGACTGAGCTGTTGCGCTCCTCAAAATCCTCCTGTCCAGCTCTGAGGGAAGAGCTGATACTGAGATGCTGAGCTCAGAGCATGCTAAACCCTTAGCAACGATTAAGATAAGTAGCGATCTTTCATTTTATCTCTTCTAAAAGAAGCACAGCTTGCCACCGGCGGAGCTCGTAGGAGCAGCCTGTGGAAATCCGCCTGCGCCCGGTTTGTTGGCAGCCGGTTCGGTTTCTTTCTGCTCACTTGGGAATTGAGAAGACGTGCCAGCTGCACGGACCGCTCCTCACGGTCATCGTACGGCGCTGCAGGAATGTGCCATTGATGTGACGCTTCCTGACCTTGCCACGGCGGTACACAAAGAGTCGGGTGGCTGGGCCTGTTTGTTTTTTTTTCCCTGGGAGAAGAGCTTTGAAGTGAAATGTGGGTTTGTGAAGCTGCTTTTAATTGACTTACCCTGACAGAGTGTCCAGGTGTGAGGATGTTACGAAGCAAATGGGGATAATGGGCCTCGTGTCCCTGGCACTGCAGCTGGGGTAATCATCCTCACTCATTAATGAGAGTGAGTTCCCACGTTCTTGGAAGTGTGGAAAAGAGGGGAGAGGAAGAACGTAACATCCAGAAATTATCACACTTTTCTCTGCTTTTACGATAAACAGCAGGTCTCCATCCTCCAGGTGTTCGTGTTAGCCTCTTGAGATGCTAACCCTCTTCTTGGAACGCTCCCCGTGCGTTTGGTGCCCAAAGCAAAGGCTAATTAGCATCGAAGGGGAACGCTATCACTGCAGGCTCCCCCACAGGGGAACCCCCGGCATCCGCTGCTGTTTAATAACAGGGCACCAAAAAAAGCATTTGTCAGAGCGTTTAACCAGCATTGCAGTAATGACTTCCCCGGCCTGTCAATGTACACAGTTAACCAAGCATCTTAGTTGACAACTAACATAAAACATTTTAGGGAAAGACTCAATCCTTTGTGACTGGTGCACGGAGAAAGTGGTCATTATTGTATGTTCGCTCTTAAGCTTGTATTTCTTAACCTAAATTCCGCCATAATGCTGTGCCATTTTCTGCCCAGACTTAATCAGAAACTTCCATGCAATTATTTTCCATGATTTTATGACACTAATAAAATGTTTTATCCCTGCGTTGCTGATGAAGGGACTGTGAAAGAGACAGAAGTGAAGTGATTTGCCCTGGCAAGGCACTAAGAGGTCTGTAGTCAGATATGGACCCCAGAAGTGAAATTACTCTATCCAGATTTAAGTATCAGCATCTGAGTTACTTGTCTAGACTTGCTTTATAGTCAAGAGGAGAGAAATAAGAATAATTCATTTCAGCATGAGCTAAAAGGCTAAAATAGGTCAGGCAAAGAGCGCCTGGGAAGCATCTCCTCCTGTTGGTTTATGAAGGAGCTCGGGGTGATGGGCTCACCAGGAGATGTCTCCAGTGCTGACAATTCACATGGATGACGCGAATCTGTCCAGGCTGCTCTTCTAACCAGTACACAGAGTTTTGAGGTGGATTCACAAATTTTCTTTTCTTGTCCAGGAAAGCTGAGGGAGGAAGATGCCCTCGGTGCTGTCGCCTGCACATGGCTGTTGCGTGCTGGTGGCATGTCCCTGTGGTCACCGCTCAGCCTGGAGCGGGGTAGGAGCAGGCTCTTTGCGCTGCTCGGGGAACTTCCAGCATGTGGGGCACCGAGCAAAACAAAGCATTTAGATCTTCACCACTGTTCCCCGACACAGAGGAGGCTCTGAGCTGCCTGTGGCTCCTCGCTGCTGCTCAGCTGTGTGGCTAGCTGTGCTCACTGTGACTTGCCCTCCGATGGGGACAGCAGCTCGTATCTCCCCTTCCATAGGAAGAGCACAAGCAGCAAGGACAGGAGTCACCGGCGGGATGATGGAGGAGACTCTCCTGGTAGAGAACTTTGGAGGGATGCCCTGCCACGTGCAGGACGTTTCCACTGCGCAGAGATGCCAAGCTGTTCTGGTGGATGCTACGGATGCGGTGTTGTCCTGAAATCCCAGACATCTGTGGCTGGGTTTCCAGGAAAGCTGAGTGCTCAGGTATGGAGAGAGACCAACAGGCGTCTGGCATCTCGGAAAATCAGGGTGTTGGTGCCTCATTCAGCGATGGCACCGCTGGGCTGCCCCGGCTCCGCAAGCCAAGCTTGGAAATGCTGCGTGAGGAATCGCTGCTCTGCAATAAATACTGTCCTCGGGGCACCGCGATCTTATCGGGCAGCTCCTGCTCATGGACTTCATGAGAAGACACCTGATCATCAGGGATCTCACCGAAAAATAATAAGGGAGAGGTAGTGGTGGCTCCACCGTTGAGGTTGAGGGCATCTCCTCATCTCTTCCCTCCTCTTTCACATCCGCACACCAAATCTGCCCGCAGAGAAGGGCTCCCGGCGTGGATTAGCATGCAGCAGGGATCCAAACACAAGTGTGCATCCCTAATCCAGCACGCCGAGTTGCCATGGTTTCTAGCAGAGCTGTCTTTGAATACAATACAGCGTAGGTATTTTGCATTTTCCTTTTTCTCTCGGAGGCATGCTGCAAGCGGAGACTTTCCCTACACAAAATTAGTGGTTTTATATATTACCCAGCAAAATGATAGAGCGTATACATTAGAAAAAAATTAGGTGGTGTTTTTTTTTTCATTTTGATGGAACGTTTAATCTGATTCACGAGTAACAATCCCCAGTCAAAAGTTAATTAATTTTAAAAAGTTTGGAGGAAAAGAAGTCTGTGAAAATTATATTTATAAAAATTCAGGGATGCAATAAACAGCTTTAAGTGGAGGATGTGCCCTTACGTTGCACATCTGCTTCTTCAAAATGATCCACAGTTAGCTCCTCCGTACGTAGCTCACTCGGTCATTATAGCACATGGATTAGTCGTCTTCCTCTCTTATGTTCCAAGATTCTGAAAAGCTCTTAAAACACGCTCTGCTTTACTGTTAGCTGAAATGAAGGAGCGTTCACCAAAATTTGGGCCTCGTCTTCAGTGTTTTCTCTGCATTCGTGTGGGGTGGGTTTTACTCAGCGAAGCAAACGTGTTGTTTGAATTCAAGGTGAGGCAAAATAACGTGGTTACGATTTATTTGAATCCCTTATATACTTCGGCAGAAAATTAAAAACAACGCAGTACCCTTGCCCCTTGTGGGGACGGAGGTGACATAAGCCGATGTTCACGAGCGGTCGGCGGTCCGTGGCAAGCCCAGCTCCCCAGGTGCAGCAGGGAGCCGAGCGCTGCTGCTTCCAGTAGTATTTGCCATTGCTTTACTGTGGGGATTGCCTCTCTTAACGTGTTTTTCGTGGCTCTGGAGTGCCGGTCTTTCAGCTTCGCATGAACTGTGGCTCACACCGGGCTGTCCCGGGTGCCCCCAGGTACAGGGACACGCCGGCACCTGGCGCAGCAGCAGGACCAGGAGGGGACATCGTTGTTTGTTGCTTTGCCGTCTCCAGCTGTTGTCCGGTCATCATGTGCAAGGCCTCTGCTGAGTTACTGTAATTAATTATCAAATCACCACGGGATCTGGTGGTTGAAGACTGTTTCCACAGCTCTGCGTCTGGCAGAAGCGTGGAGCGCGGTAGAAGCGGTGCCTCGCCTGTGCTGTGGGGCTGGGCTAAGAACGGCAGTACAATGTTTCTTGCCCTTTTGATTTACTCCTCAAGCGGACCATCGTGAGTGCCATATTTTTGAATCACGGAGATGAATCTATCATAATGTTCTCCAGTTAACTGGAGGGGCAAACGCAATCTGTTCGCCAAGTGGGAGGGAGCTGATGGAGTGCTGACTCTGAGTATCCAACTTCCAGGCTTCCCCTGTGACTTCCAGAATTAAGTTTTCTCCTTCCCTGACTTCTAACCTAGTACATTTTGAAAAATAAAAAGAATGGGCAATAGCTCAACAGAATGAATTATAGGAAACTTATTTTATGCAAGTATCCACGTCACCAGCATCTCTAAATGATAACTCTAGTCTCATGCAGAAATACAGACCTAAAAAATAAATTATTAAAGCTGGTGGTAGCAAGTCGGGCAGCTGTTACGGGGACTTCTCGGAGCATCAGAAGCAGTGCTTGTGGAGCACGGGGTTGGGGGTGGGGTGCCCACAGAAGAGAGGGAGACTTGAACCGGTTGTTGCGGTGGCTGTGTCCCCAGCGGCACACTGAAGTGGCTGAACTGCAGGTTTTTCCTCCGAAACTGGGGCAGGGGTGCAGCTGAGGGTCCGTTAGCAGAGGAGAGGTGGGAGGCAGGCTGTGAATCGTGACAGATGAGGTGGAGAGCAGATGTGGTCGCTGCCACCATAAAGGACATCGTTAGAGCAGGTAGTTTTAACTGGCTCATTAGAGGTGCAACCTAAGCACTCGGCTGCGGAGTGGCTTTGGGGTGTATTTAGTGTCTTGAGTTACTGTCCTCATAAAATCTTTTCTTCTGGACTGCAGACTTCCATGTGCCGTACCTTTTTTGCATCTCAATGGAAGAAGATACTCGCAGAACAATCCATTCCGTGGCACTGAGCCACTGAGAAGAGGGAAGCAGAGTTAATTGGAGGCAGTATCAGTGCTGACCGAAGAAAGAAGTGTTGCTGAATTTCTTCCTGTTATTTCATTTCCCAAATCTTAAGACGCCCTTACAGAGCAAAGCCAACTTGCAGCCGTCCCGGAGAGAGCAGCCCTGACTTTGTGTTCCGTCTTGCTGCTTACGTGGGCATTTACTCCCGGTCGGAGCAGCAGTAAAGCACTCCCAAATCACAGCCCCTGTTCTTCTATAACCCCGTTTATTTTGAATTACGTCAGGTCGAGTGAGAACAGAAAGTGTGACCACCACTGGTGTTTTGAGCTCGTCTCTGTGTGTTAACTCTGTAGTCACTGGAGAGCTTACTGGAAGGCGGTGTTACTCATTTTACCCACCCAACGTATTTATTAAATACTCTAGCAGTCTTTTCACATTGCTCTTGGACAACGCTGCTTTTCTCTGAATATAAAGTAATCTGTTCCTGGCAACCAGCAGATTTTCTGAAAAGCCTTATGAACTGAACAGAGACAAGGGAATTGCATCTTTACTCTCTCGAGCTGTTTTTTGAAATCTCATTAAGTCAGGGCCTGTAAGTGTTCAGGAAGGCTTTTTTTCTCCCCTTTATCCTTCCTTTTATGTTCTGTATTTTTAAATCGCCCTAAGTGTCTTTTGTTCCCTTAGATCTGAAGGTGCCATCGGAGCTGTCTGGTTCTCCTCTTTGCTGCTTCTCTTGGCAGTTCCCGGTGCCAACTGCCGCTGTGGCGTGTAGCACGGAGGCTCCGCAGGATCAGTTGCCGTGCTGGTGTCACGGGTACAGGGTGACAAAGCCACCCTCTGCACTACGCCACGTGTGTGACGCAGGCAGGGCATGCACTCCCCATCCCTCCCTGATAAAATACGGGTGCAGCACGGTTAGCACCTCTGGAATTTTTAATAGGTGGCCTTGAGAAATAATGAGATGGGGGTCGCGAGCAGGGCTGCAGCACAGTCTCAGTTTCGGCTGAGCTGCGTCAGTGAGGTCACGGCTCTTCCATCGCTGGGAATCACTTGGACAAACTTCCTACCTGAAGGATACGGCTGTGGGCACCGTTATTACCACCAAAGAGGGGTAAGGAGCTTTCCAGCTCGTTCAGAATTAGGAGTCATTAAGCACAAACGCTCAAAAGCATCTCTTATTGCTCGAGATCTCGGTAACTGCAGTTTGGTCCTCCGTGAGCTGCATCTCGTGGATGCTGGACCAGCCTGCCCGGGGCCAAGGACGAGGGGTAGGGCAGTGCCAGCAGCATTTGGAGCTCATGATCCTGGAGCACATCCCTCTAGATGCAAGCAGGATTGGAGCTGTGCAGACGGTATTGGTTTTACTGGTGTTCAGTCACACCCTGGCAATGAAGAAACATCCAGCGAGCCTATTGATTTTATGAGAAGTCAGAAACTTTTAAGTCCTCCATCGCCAAGATGCTGTTACTTAATTTAAAATTGCTCTTAAGGATAGGCCAGATGCCGTTAAGTGATTCCATTTCTGCTTTTCAAGCACTCACAGAGTGGTTCGTGCAGTTCTTGAACTCGCCTTTACACAAATCACAGGTTTGCTGCTTTTACCGGTTAGTCCGCACGAC